>ML681996.1:11653225-11671783 GCA_007922195.1 Podocnemis expansa
AAAAGTTGAATGTTTGAACACCAGTGATGATAGAAGGCTGTGTGAGCCTTAACTATGTAACTCTCCAATAAAACAACACATAGTTTGTACCCCAAAACACTTGATTTTGTTATCAAAGCCATTGTAACTGATATACCAAGAAGCCCCTTGTGTCTAAAACTGAAATGACTAAAGGTTAAAGGGTAAGTGCTTTAAAAATAAACCATTATTTCATACCTTCATTTCCAAAAAATATTTCCCCACGTCATACTCAACTCTTAAAAATGTGTACTATTTCAGCATTAACATCACTTTTTAAAATTCTTAATGCTGAATGTCAATATCAACATTAAATGTTAATGCTGATGCAGTACACACGTTCTGACACTGAAATGATGATATGGGAACAGTAAAATGACTAATTACCTTGACTTATGCAGGTGTACTGAGATACCTGTGTGTCACAAGTGCTTTTTCTTCATATGGGAATATTATTGTTTTTAGCTAAACCACTTTTAAATATTCTTGAACTAGAAAATTAGTGCAAAAATATAAAGTATTAAGCATTTTAAATGTTTGAAAAAATTAATCTGTTCTTGCTCATCTTAATTCACAGGTAATAAGATGCATTTTATTTCCAGTATATAAAAACTTTAAACCAGGGGTGTCAAACACGTGGCCCACAGGCCAGTTGCAGCCCATGAACTTCTTCCATCCAGCCTGTGACTGTGCTCTGTGGACCACATTCTCCCTAACAGAGAGCAAACGAAAGAGAGAGGTAAAGTACAGTCTTGCAGAGTACAATCTCGCATACACAGAATGCCTCGATGCAATGAGAGTGCCCTACTATTTCGATTTATGGTATGTACAGCCCACTAGAAGTACATTTACGTCAAATCTGGCCTGCCATAGCAAATGAGTTGGACACCCCTGCTTTAAACAATATAAGATAGAAGTTATTCAAGAATACACACCCTTCATATGTTCTAGTGATGAGGGTTAGAGGACTGTATGGAATGTGGCACTGTGCATCACATTGGAGCAGGGTTGCCGGAAAGAGAAAGGAGAGAGGTAATTTATCTTTAGCATTGGCTCTGCATATACCTAGAGTCAAAATCACATCCCTTACCACTCACTGTCCCTGCAGAGACTCTGAACATTGTTGAAGAGCTAAGTCCATTTAGAGTTGCACAAGCATCCCCTCACAAATTCAGATGTATTCCTTGCCCATGATTACATAATATAAGTGGTGCCCCCAGCCCGTTCGGTGCCACCATCTTCATGGCTCTGAGTGGAAGAACCCCAGCTGTGCTGAGACTCTGGCTTTGCCATGTTTTTCCTCCCTTTCTTCCTTCCAGATCTGTCTGAACTTGTATAGTTAATTTTATTGTATTTTTAGTATCTTCTAGTAAGCAATTACTAGAAGATACTAAATTACTATCTTAAGGAGTATACATTGAAAAACATAATCCCAGCTACACATCTAAAATGATGGAGTCTAAATTAACTCTTATCACTCAAAAAAGAGATCATGGAATCATTTTGGGTAGTTCCCTGAAAACATTTACTCAATGTGCAACAGCAATCAACAAAGCTAACAGAATGTTGGGACTCATTAGGAAAAGGATTGGATAATAAGACAAAATGTATCATATTGTCTCTGTATAAACCCATGGAACAACCACATCCTGAACACTACATGCAGGTCTGATTGCACCATCTCAAAAAAGATCCACTGGAAATGGAAAAGGTACTGAAAGGGGCAACAAAAATTGTTAGAATACAGAAAAGCTTCTATATGAGGAGAAGTTAATAAGACTAGAAGTTTTCAGTTTGGAAAAGAGATGACTCAGGGCGATGTGATAGAGGTCATTAGTTTGAAGAAAGTGAATAAAGAAGTGTTATTTACTACTCATAACAGAGAAAATAGGGTGACATCGAATGAAATTCATAGGCAGCACGTTTAAAAATAAACAAAAGGAAGTATTTCTTCATACAACACACAGTCAACCTAAGGAATTTCCTGCCAGAAAATGTTTAAGGCCAAGATTATAAGAGGTTTAAAAAAAGAACTAGGTAAATTCATGGAGGGTGAGTCCATTGATGGCATTTTGCTGTTCGCCAGATAGAGGGAATGGGCAAAGAAATGGATGATTTGAAGATTGCGTGTTCTGTCCCTTTCTTCTGAAGCATCGGGCATCAGCCACTGTCAGAAGAGAGGATACTGAGTTAGATGGACCATTAGTCTGATTAAATATGGCCATTCTTATGTTCTTAGAGGTGACTTTTAACTTTGACGTATTTTTTACTTGGAGTTACTGCACAGATCTCTGTTGGTACCATGTCGTGATTGTCCTTGAAATAACTATAACTTTGTATATGTGAGAAAATTATACTAATTTTAACTAAATTGGTTTCAAAGCCAACATAATTAAACTGGTGCATCCCCATTGCTAACTAACATCTATGTCTCAGGCACCAAGGAGCAACCTTTACTCAGGACAACAGAAGTTAGCTCATATTAAAGTTTATTTTGGATCTTTTCTTCCTCCAGTTTGCTATCATCAGCACAGTAAAGCAGGACTTCAAGACATTTTTCAAAAAGGACATTGAAAAATTAGATATGGTTCAGAGAACAGCCCTGAGAATAATTGAAGGACTGCAACACATACCTTTATAGTGTTTAGTTTATCAGAGATTAAGTGAAGGGTGGTTTGCTTACACTATAAGAACCAGATCTTCAAAGATGATTAAGGAAGTTAGAAACCTAAATATCTTTGAGGAACAGGGCCTAAGTACTTCCATTGAGAATAGAAATTTGCGTAGTAGAGTGCTCTTCTGTTAAGGGCTCTGTCTACTTACAGGCAAAGGTATAACAAGATCCAGTGGCCACAAGTTGAAATTAGGCACACTCAAACTAGAAACGAGAAATACATTTTTAACTGTCAGAGTAATTAACCATGGGAACTCTTACCAAAGATTGTGATAGATGCTCCGTCACTGAATTTTTAAAATCAAAATTGGATGTTTGTCTAAAAGACTTGCTGTATTTAAATCACAGCTATTGGACTTGAATCAGAAATTAATTCAGGGAAATATGACCTCTGTTACAAAGGAGGTCAGACTAGATGATCATCATAGTCTTCTCTATCCTTAAAAATCAATGAAAACATGTCACGGTACATCCTAACTTAGCTTCCTAGGTCCCAAAGTTTCTATGGACACTGTTACAACTAAAACAGTTTTTTCACAGCTTTAAGGTTTCAGCATATAGCAAGAGTTCAAAAAGTTCCATTCTAAATTTTATCTGAGCACCCTGGATCGTGTTGATTAAGCGGCTCACATACCGAAGACAAAACATTCAGCACTGTGATGTCTTATACTGAGGCCCAGTTCAGGGTGCCTAGTTCCTGTTGTTTACTGGAAACCCTCTGTAATGCTATTCTCAGTCCTCATCCAAATCCCTTCCCAACACCTGCAGTAAATCTTCTTAAAATTATCAGAAAGTATATTTATCATGTTTTGGCTATCTCTCTGTGCTATGGCCAGTCTATCTATTTTCTAATCACTAAATTATCTGTGGGAAACTATAAGAATTCAGAAAGAAAGATACATTGTAAGAAGACAGCCTGTTTGTTTCCTAAAAATGTCATACCTTGCAACATCTGACCAGTATGTGTGTGCATCTGATTGTTTAAAACTGTCGTTCATTCCCTCCCTCATCCATTTTTTCCAACTTGTGCTCAAGTGGAGAACTGTATGGATTATATTCCAATATATATTGCAGTTGCAGCACAAACAGTAATGTAGTGCCAAAGTAAGTTGCAAAGTTTTGAGAGGAAAGCCTGCTTTAGAGCCCCAGACCAATGTATATGTTACCAGAAATCTGCATGTACATCAACAATTTCATGCTAGTTTAATTTTCAACATGGTTGTGTGTGCACATGAATATTTGAAAATCCTTTGTGTACAAAAGAGCAGACACGCACTAGTTGTATTGTAAACACATGCAAATATCTTTGAAAATGTGTACCTTACTATTTACTTAGCACCTCTGAACATAAAATGGTAAAGAGCAATGGTAATTGGTAGCAAGGTAATCTGAAAACACTGCAGTAAGTACATGGTAGGCAATTGGAGGGAGATATACAAGGGATTTTAAATAATTTGCATATCACTCTTTGATTGCCACTGAAATCGCTTTGTGGTATGGAGCAGGGTTTATATATGAGTGGCCCACACATCCAGGAATAAGGTGTTAGCTCTGCCTCCCCCTGCCCTTCGGGGCACTCTATCATGGAAGGAAGGGAGGGAGTAGTCCCCACAGTTCTTAGTATGTATGGGCTGTAATTTTTACTTTATATAGATCGTGCTGGGTTGGGGAAATATTTATTCCCTTCCATCCAGCTGCACACTCCAAAAGAGCCAGGCAGAGTCTAGAGCTTAAATATTTTAATGGAAATCGTTACTTTATTTATTTGCATTGTGGTTACACCTAGAGTGCTTAATAAGGAACTGGGGCTCCATTATGCTAGGTGCTTTATAAACACATAACCATAAACCAGTCTCTGCCCCAGGAAGCTTACAAACATAAACCTATTATTTGAATTACTTCAGTTTGCCACCATTTTAATTATTTGTCTTAATAAACAAGTCAGGTACAACCTAAAATAAGATGATCACTAATTTTTTTCCCTACCTTATAATCGACAGCTTTTATTTGTTTGTTAATCCTTATTTAGTGTCGCATGGGCAAAATTCACTTTATCATTGAAGCACTAAGGTATTTCAAAAGTTTCCACTTTCCTTCTAGCTTAACTGAAAGAGCTCAGCTATTGAAGAATGTCTTTAAGAAGAGCCATGTGAACTTGGTCCGATCTGAATCTGTGCAGCAAAACTTGCTTCGTAAGTGTTTACTGTTTAAAAAGACTCACAGCCTGTTTCAAATCATAGACATAAAACAATATTTTACTGTAGTAGCTTGTCATAAAATGTAGTGCCTTGATTGCTGCCACAATGGATTATTAAAAACATTTTTACAACATATCCAACTAGAACAAACACACAAAAATATGTGCCTAATATACTGATACTTTTAAGAAAAGACAAATCTGTTTATTGTGTTTGCTGTTAAAAAAATGGATTTTGAATTATAAACAGATTATACTGCTAAGTATGATGATGTAAATCATGCCAATTTCCAAAGGGGTAGCCGTGTTTAGTCTAGTCCAGGGAAGAAAAAAAAAAAAAAAACCAAGGAGTTGTGTGGCACTTTAAGACTAACAGATTTATTTTTCGCATGAGCTTTCATGGGAGATAATCCTACTTCATCAGATGCTTCAAAGATGGGTGAATTTACAGAATGGAATGAAAATAAATGCAAGGGATTGTAAAACATAGAATCAGGTCATACAGTAACAGCAAATTACTAGGTTTGAACCTAACAACTGCTCTGATTTGCTGTTACTGTGTGGTGTACTACTGGTTGAAAGACCAAAGAGTAGTTACCAGTGGTTTATCATCAAGCAGGGAGTTGTGTGTCCTGTGGGGATCACACAGGGGTCAGTCCTGAGTCTGATACTATTCAGTATTTTGATTAATGATTTGGATCATAGAGTGGATAGTATGGTTGCAAAATTTGCCAATGACACCCAGCTGGAGGGGGTTTCAAGCATTCTGGATGTCAGCATCAGAATTCAAAACAACCTTGAAAAACTTGTTGAATTGGTCTAAATTCAACAAGATGAAAATCAGTAAAGACAAGTGTAATTTACTACATTTAGGAACAAATCAAATGCGCAGTTACAAATTGGAGAGTAATTGGCTTGATGGTGGTACTGCTGAAAAGGTTCTGAAGATTACAGGAAATCGCAGATTGAGCGTGAGCCAACAATGTGATGCAGCTGCAAAAAAGGCTATTATTATTCTGAACTGTGTTAGCAGGAGCGTTGTATGTAAGAAATTGGAGGTAACTGTTACACTCTACTAGGTACTGGTGAGGCCTCAGCTGCAGTACTGTGCCGAATTCTGGGTGGCAGACTTTAGGAAAAATGTGGACAGAAAAAGACGTGGCATCTAAAGGAAAGCACCAAAAATTATAAAATTCTTAGAAAACCTGACCTATGAGGAAAGGTCAAAATAAAATAAAATAAGAAAGGCATGTTTAATCTTGAGAAAGGAAGACTAGGGAGATCTAATACTAGCATTCACATATGTTAAAGACTGTTACAAAGAGGAGAGTGATCAATTATTTTCCATCTCCACTGAAGATAGCAGAAGTAGTAATGGGCTTAATCTGAACAGCAAGGGAGATTTAGGTTAGAGATTAGGAAAAAAATTCTAACTGTAAGTGTACTTAAACTCAGGAATAGGCTTTGAAGGAAGGTTGTGGAATTCCTGTCATTGGAGATTTTCAAAAACAGCTTTGACAGACATAATTTGAGAAAGGTCTAGGTTTACTTGGTTTGGCCACCAGACAAAGGCTCGACTTGGGGACTTGTTGAGGTCCCTTCCAGCACTACATTTTTGTGATTCTCATATAAAATATATATTAAATATATCAAGTATTAAATGCTTACTAACATTAAATGTATTGAGTATTAGTTAATTTAATAATTTAATAATTTATTAATATTTTATTTGATGGTTATTATATATTAACTATGTTAAATATATATTAAATATATCTTTAATTGAATCTGTTGCCTTTTGATGGGATCATAATCCCTGTAGTTAATAGAAGATTATTTCTTTTGTGCTTTCTGAATCTGCTGGTATTATGAAAGGATTTGAATTCTTCTGGCCTCCACCTGCCTGGAAGATAGGTTTATTGGTACTTAAAATAGTGACCTTGATTGAAATTTTAAGTCTTCCAGTTCTATAAAATGTCTGAAACAGTAATCAGGGTTTAATTAATTTCTGTTTTATATCTGCAGATGGCTATGCATTCTCTCAAGATGAAAATGGAATAGTTTCCCAGTCTGAAGTAGTAAGAGCTTATGACACTACCAAACAAAAACCGGATGAATGGTGAAGGACTACATCTTGAGACAGAGAGTTTTTACAGTTATTTAAATAAGAAAAACTACTACATCTTTGCTAGGATCTGCTTGCAGGGTCCAGTCACAAAGGTTATAAGATCAATGATGATCTTATTCCATAAAATTTGGATTAATGTATTCAATAGACATAAGCACTGTGCAACTATACTGTAAAACACCATCTCCTTACATTTTTAACAAGTATTTGCTTTGTCTTTGGAAACAGAGGTTGAAAATTACCTTGTTGTATTTTGCCAGATCACTTATTTACAATGAGCCTAAATCAGTATTGTTCATATATCATAATACTTGGGACATGATTAATGGTCAGATTATTTCTATATGTGCACAGACTGTTAGCATCTGTGAAGGTTCGCAAGTGGTCATATATTCTAAGTACAGTTGGTAAAATCACATGGTGAATAACCAGCATTTGAATGATATTATCTTATTAAGCAAGAGTTCAAACCAAGCTGTTTATAGGTGTTTGTGTCAAACTAGCCTAAAAAATACATTTGCCAAAGAAGTTCCGTAACTGTATTTCTCAAGAATCTTCAGTAGTCATTTGTAGAGAAATTTTAAAAAATTTACTTAAAAGTCCTGATGTGAGAACTGCATGGTTTTTTTCCATACTTGATAAAAAATATACAGCATAATGAGCCTAATTCAAGTTGCCTTTATGGCAATTGCTTTCAAATCTGTAAAACTTTGGTCTTACGCAAGCTTTTTATTTTTATTGTTTAATGCAGCTGCCATCTTTTACTATGGTGCTCATTGTTACGAAGTTTTGTTTGAATTACAAACAAAACAAATATTTTTCTCTTACTCCATTGTTTAGCCAGTTTTGCAATGTTTGTGCTTTGCATACACACCTAGTTATAATTTCATCAAAAAAAGATTGTCCTGATTCGTAAAAACAGATTAGCTGTTTATGGATTTTCATCATCTTTATTCTAAAGTTACCTGGAACATGACTTGTTAAAATAATGTATGCCCTTTAGCACTGTGTGGTGTGTACTCTTCCTTTTGCACCAGAGGCACCGCCTACTGTGCATCCAAATATGCTAAAGTAGTTCTTTGCAGTTTATTAGTCACATAGCAAATCTCCATACTTTCTGCTTTTAACAAAAATGGAAGGAAAATACGCATAAGAAAACAAGATTTTCCCCTGTTTGCTCAGCTTAGCAATGTAAAAGTTGTACTTCTTACCAGCAGTACACAATAATAAGAAATTTTAAAATATTATCATCTTTGGCATATCTCAGTTCACTATTAAATGATGGTCTAAGTTTTTCAGCTGTTGTGTCTGTGACAATGGCACAAGCAGAGTATAGTTGAATTTATTTTAAAAGTTTGTCTGTTCTAATATTGACTTAAAGGCCACTATGATAATTTAATTTTAAGTTTATTTTATATAGAAACAAATGCTTCTCTACTTTCAAAAGTTTTAGACCACTAGCCTAAGTAAAATAGATACAGTTTTACTTTGAACGTCAGTTGGATATGAGAATGGAACAGAGATTTTCACATTCTCTCTTCAGGTTAGTAAGTACTTCATTCCTATCACCCTTTGTCCTCAAAATCATCCAATTTAGATTGTAAATATCAAGAAGTACATCTCTTCAATTAGTCCATGTCCTGATAATCATTTCTGGATGGTTCATATGCTTATTAAGGACTTGCCTTTCAGCACTAGGCAGGCTCCACGTCTCACTTCACTGCACTACACGATTACCTTACCTCTCATTTCTAGAAAATATAAAAATCACATCACACATCAAAGGCTCAGCAAGGAGGACATCACATGAAAGTACATACCTAGGAGGACATAGGTTGATGGAACGGCCCTCCATATTTCATATGTATGTTACGCACTCTCTTCCTCTCCCTTTCCCTGAGTGATCTTTAAACACAAGAGAACACAGAGAGACACAGGGACAAAGAAAATGTATTCCATTGTACACAGCACTGCTAGTGAATCATGCAGAGAACTGCCTTCAGAAAAGCTATTTCAGGATAGATAAATAGATGGATCAATATGGGAAGGCCATATCACTTGACCTAAGGCAAGAAAAAATCTGAGGGCATGCCCCTTTCTTAAAATATGAATTCCTGTTTTTGACATCCATCCTTTTTTCACTTCAACATATTTCTTATACGTCATTGCTCAGTATATTTAACTAATATAAAACAATAAAATCAATTCCTCTCTTTAAAAATAAATACATTTTAAAGGTTATTTTAGTTATATAAATAGTGATTTGGCAAAGGTTATGTAACAGACAAATTTTGTGTAAACCATTGCATTGTGAGGAAATACAAATAGCTTCACTTATCCTGTTTTTACCTTCTTAGAACATAAAATATGCTATGTTGACCAGAATTCAAAAAATGAAGAGGCCTTGCCACCTACAGTTGGTGAAAAAATAACACAAAGTTTACTCCCATTCCATTTTTTCTTTATTGCTAAAAAGGTAGTTATTAGCACATTTCATTCAGAGCCTGGATTCATATACGAATTCTGGCTGGTGATGCTGAATTCTGTTATATATTCTTCTGTTTCTCATCAACATTGGTGTTATGTCATCCTTGTGTAATTACACATTTTAATTTTAAGCAATGCCCCACAAAATGTATTTTGAGTTTCTACCACTTTGTATATGTATTTTTTTCCCGAGTTGTAAGTCTGTTCTGTATATATTTTTGCACATATTAGATGTTGCTTGATGTCTTATGTTTAAAGGTGATATGTTGTTGTTTCTTAAAATGTTAATTTAAAAAAATGTTTTTTTACTGCTTGTACAGGTCCACTTTAAAGTATAAGATCCTCTCCATACAGTGTGCCTGTATCAGCTCCTGTGTACAATTTAATTGCATGTTGTTAAAAGTGCACAGAAAGATAGTATATTATTTATTTGGTATACCAGGTGTTTGTTAAATTGAGCCATTGGTTATGCAGATTTTTGTTTTAAGAAAAAAATAGTTTAGTCAAATTACAATAGCTAATCATACTGCATTTATTCTGATCACTTAACCCTTTAATTTCATGTGACTAAAGTCCAGTATGGAATTCACATGGTAATTTGCTGTGTACACTATGTGCACTGCATACTAATTACAAACTACCATTAAAAATATTCCTTCAATTAAGCCAAAAGAATGCCAGTGAGAAATCAATTGATCTTATGTGCATATTGTTGTTATTTTTAATTATAAGAATTTAACAGTTATTCAACAGGTTAATTAATTGGTAAGATATTTTAATAAGCTTAGTTATAATTTGTATTTGGACTTTATTTTGCCATTTCTTGATTTTAACCTTATCTGTGGAAACCAGCATCAATAGTTTTATATTTAAGCATCTTTCTATTTGTATAAAAATAATGAAGATAAGATATTTTGAGAGAATAACAAATAGCTGAAGATTCCAATAAAACCCGTAAAATCTACCATGTCACAAAAGTATCTTTTACAGAATGTCACAAGGGGCTTTTCTGTGTTGTCTTAACCTTGAATTGCCATATACATTAAACTGAGGGAAGGGAAAATACTGTTATCTCATTTTTTAAATCTTGATTTATCTCTTCTGTAAAAGCAACTGCAGTTTGGATGACTTAATCATTCTAATTATGTGAATTAATATTTTAAAGTTTTCCAAGCTAATGCATAGTGGTTGCTGTTGTCATTTGTCTCCTTTCATTTATAGACTCACATCATAATGTATCCAGAAATTAATGTTCTGGAAGTTAATTAATTCAGTTCAACTTTGTTAGTACCAAGTACGTTCTTTTCCTAATGAAACACAACAAATGTAGTTTTCTCCAGTTTGTTCCTTAAATGTTGTTTAATATATCTTCATTAGCAAGCATATTTTAGCGCTCCAGAAATTTGTGCCTGATCCTGTAAACCATTTTTCCCATTGGCTTCAATAGGACTAGTTATCTGAATAAAGACTACTTGTGTAAGTAAGTTCTTGCAAGACTGGGTCCTTTGGTTTTTAGTACTTTGAATTATACACAAGCTTTTCTATGCATACAATAATTAGGCATTGAAAAGCTGTAATGAGAACATGTAAAGCTAAAATCATGTTTTGGTGTTCTTTATTTGAGACTAGAAGCCATAAATACATTAATATTGTTTTTCTTGTTTGAACTGATTTTTATTTAAGTATTTCAGTGTTTCATAAGTATAAACTGCTGTGAAAGGCAAACACTTATATCAAAGCAAAGTTTCCATTCAAGGTAAGGTAGGATTTTCCATTGAACCATTACTGCTGAAACTGTTGTGGAAATTGTAAAGCTGCATGAATGGAGAATTTTGACTCAGTGTTTATGGTAGTTTTTCTCAGGTTTAATTTTTATTGGACATTAAATGCCCTGTGTTTTAATACATTTTAGTAACGCTTTTCGTTCTATGCACTGTTACCTGTTACTGGCATTTTCTGAATGTGCATGTTTTGAACTGCAAATTTTAAATGTTTTGTCTTTTAATTGTTGTTTAAAAATGAATAAACCTTACCATAAATAAAAAAAAAATAACTTTCAAGGTTTTGGTTGCAAGTGCTGCTACAGGTTAAGTTCAAAGGAAAACTTTTTCACGTACATTTCAGTATTTCTATTTTAATCAGTTGAAATGAGGCATACTAGACATAAAATAGCTTGCACTAGTAGCTAAGCACATTTATGGTACTCTAACAAACTGAAAACATAGCAAAGTATTTTACAACTTTTAATAAATATGATTGTTTGCAGAGGACCATTCATGCTCCAGTTTCAGTCAGTGAGGCGTTTGCTTTAATATCAAAAAGAGACCATGGAAGATTGCAACTGACCGAGAGAGGCATGGTCTGAGGATGCTCTTGGTGAAGAACAGAAACAGTGCCCTTTCAAGCAGGAGAGCTTTTCAGTGAAGTGGACAGGAAAGAAACTGATTAAAAGGAAGTCTTGTTTGATTTTTTTAAGAGGGTTTGATGTTAAAGGCCCTACCATCCAATGTCAAAGCCAAAATCTATTTCTCTTTCAATGGTATGTCCTACGTGAATTAGAGTGGGAGTATCCAGGCCAGAATCGGCATGTCCTTGTAGACAGATACCTACTCTTTATGTACATGAGTTAATTTTGAAAGTGACAAGGGATGTAAATTGATCAGAAAAGAGAATTGAAGTAGTAAAAAATTGCCCCTATTTTGCAGTTAGTGTGCCAAATACGTTTAACAGACTTACTTGGTATTGTCTCAGGGGCATGTTTAAGTAAGCAGATGCAGCTGTTACTGAAGTCAGTGAATCCAAATCTTTCCATTCAGGACACTAAACATAGTATATTCCTGTTCAAGTCAACTGAATTACTCCAGATTTCTGCAAAAAAAACTGGAAGCAGAATTTGGCGCAATATCCTTACTGTTGTCAAGTTATAGATGCTAACAGGAAGTATATATGAACTTTGCCTTGTCAGTTTTATCAGTCTAATCCTGATTTTCAGAAGTACTGAGCAGCCACAAGCTGCGGCCCACAGCTCCAGTAGAAGTCAGTTGGAGCTGTAAATGCATGTCACCTCTGCAAATTAAGTTCATAACTTGCCTGAATGTGACAGGATTCAGTTACCAGGTATGTACCTGTTGTAGGCTGGTGTCATACCACTGAAGCAAGTGGAGTTAATTTAGACTAGAATTAGTAGGAGAAGACCCAAGCCCACTCGGCTCACTATGCTTATTAAACTAAATTGCAGTATTGCACTCTATAAACATATTAGATATACTAACCTAATTAATTTTATGCACTGTTCAAACATACACCATCTTACCCTTAAAAAAAAAAGTAGCTGGTCATTAAAAGTATATCACAGACCCATATGTGGTTTAACTTTTAATTTATATATCGTTGTTTAGGAGATCATTGTAGTTTCTTATTTTTATAGTGTATGGTTCCTCCTCTTCACTGGGAGTGAAATTCTCTATTCCCCCACGTAGCCTAATAAATCAGACTTCGGGCTGCAAATTCTTCAGGGTTAGAGGAAATCCAACCTTTAAACCACGAGCAAAAGGTGATAATTATTTCAATCCTTGTGGACTTTAATAGTGGCTGGCTGCCCACACCTAGGACTTGTCTTATTAGATCCACATAAACACGGGTACAGTAATCCAAGAACTCCTATTTCCTGGTCTTTTTGCAGTCAGTGCAGACTTCCCAATGCAAGTGACATAGCAGTTATTTAAAGACGTATCTGCACAGCGGCTGCATCTACACCTCTCCTTTGTCAAGTTCTAAGGCAACAGTCCAAACCACAGGGTGCATCTACCTAGGGGGGACATAGAGGAACATGGGTGGGGCAGCAGGGTCTGGGGTGGCCCCCATGGGGGGAGAGAGAGCACCACCTCACCCCTCTGCTCTGGTCCCACCCTCACAGCCTGGTTCTAGTCTTGGCTCCCAGCCCTGGCCCTTGCTGCTGGCCATTGTTTGCTGGCTTGGCCCCTAGCCCCACTGTTCCACTGCTCGGCTCCCGAGTGCAAGAGCCAGATTCTCAGTCTCAGCTAACACAGCCCTGCTTTGTCCCCGGGTTACTGGCTGCTCCTCCCAAATCTACCCCTAGCCACCACAGTCTCCCTCACAGCCATTGCCCCCACCTGTCACTGTGGTCCTGTTCCTGTCCCCAGCTCAGGGACAGGTGTGGCCAGGATAAGATGGGTGTGAGCTAAAAAGTTTGGGGACCACCAGTCTAAGGGCTCCATCTTGCAAGATTCCAAGCACGCTGGTCCCAATCCTCCATTGAACTGCTCATGTATGAAGCTGAGCAAGTGTGTCACAAGATTAGGTCCCAGATCCTTCTTGACATCTTGTGGGATGGACCCAAAAGTTAGTTTATCTGGCATGGGTGTCCTTTACTTGCATTAGCTAATGTGTAAATTCAGTTGAAAATAGGTGAGTGAGTAAAGAAGCAAAAGTGACTAAGGGTTCGGATACTGTTCCTACAGTATTAACGCATTCACAGATTCAAGGCAGACGGGACCATTATGATCATGAAGGCTGACATTTGCATGCTACAGACCACAGAATTTCATCAAGCCCATGCCTTACAGTTGCAACAGTGCATACTTTACAACAGAAACCACACCATCCCTAAATAAATCATTCCAGGGGTAATTGCTGGCACTGTTTTAAAATTTTTACCTTTTTTCCTTAACTGAATTTATCTAATTTTCAGTTTCCAAGCAGTGGATCTTTGTCTACTAAAGAGCCCGCTACAACAGGGGTCTCAAATTCAAATCACCACGAGGGCTGCATGAGGACTAGTAGAGGGCCGCATGAGGACTGGTATGTTAGCCCATGGGCCGCACCACTGAAAACTTTCCATACAACATTACAAGTATCAGTAAGAGCAGTGTTGTTGCGGGCTGCAGGAAATAGCTTTAGGGGCCGCATGTGGCCCCCAGGCCGTGTGTTTGAGACCCCTGCTCTACAAGCAGAAATCCTCTCGCATATGTACTTATAGACCACGAGCAAGTCTGTTCTGTGCTATGTCTCTCACATGGCAGTGTTGTGCTAACAGTTGCGTGAACAGCTCATACAGGCTGCTCCCAAATAATAATTGCTTTGTGTGTAAACTGTGTAATTTTTTCCAAAAAAATATTTAATACTTTAAGGGCCTAATCCCATATACCTTATTCAAACAAAACTCCTACAGAAGTCAAAGTATATGTCCACACTAGGGGCTTAAGTCAACTTAAGGAGGCCTAAGTTGACTTTAGCAAGTCCCTTGCCACATTTGGAGTTCATTATGTCGAGTTAAGCACTTGCTTAAGTCGACTTACCTCCTGCCCTTAAAGTTGACTTTAAGGGTTAAGTTGACTTTATTAAGTCAACTTAATGCAAATATGCACATTAAAGTTTACTTAATAAACTTGACAGTGCAGTAGAGCCTTTTAAATCGACTTCATAAAGTTGACTTAAGCCAGAGGACCCATTTAAAGTCGACTTTATTAAGTCAGCTTTAAAAGGGTCCCCTGGCTTAAGTCAACTTTATAAAGTCGACTTAAACAAACGGGGCCTCACTAAGTCGACTTAATGAAGTCGACTTTAAGCAGACCTTATTAAGTCGACGTACCTGAACCCTGTAGGGGAAACATAGCCAAAATGAGCCCTATAGGATGATAAGAAATGTACAAAATTCTACCTGCTCTCAGCCTTGATGAAATTTTTTTTCCCTTTGATAAGTGAATACAGTGCCTTAAGTTTCTTCATAATCATAATGTTAAGGGATGGGCAATTAGATGTTTTTTAAGCAAGACTGGTAATTTTCATAGCAATTTTTCAAGGATGCGTAATAATGTTTTTAATTATGTTTAAACGTATCAATTATTGTATTATGATTTTAAGTGACAATGCAAATCAAAATCAATATATATATTCAGTATCAAGCAGTACATAGTAGATTTAAAATGTCATTTACAGAAGCTTCCTGCCTGGTTCACCTTGCTCCAATAGTTCTATTAATAGGGCATTTCCTGTAGAAATGCCTATTCAACCTTCATGTCAGCAACGCACTGAAAAGATTATGAAAAAAAATTAGAAACCGAGACTGTATCAAGTTAAAGTGAAGAAAGTAAATTTTCTTTGCCTTCTGTGAGAATAAAAATCTCAGCCAAAGCATACTGTAAAGCAGAGGTAGGAAGCAAACTTTTCTGCCACTGCTACCTACATTTTTAATGGAAAAAAATGGACACCATTTTAACTAAATTCCCTAATTTTATACTAACTTAAATAGGCTTTTGATAATTAAACCTGTCACAATGCTTATGTACTGCAACTGTCAATTCATAATAAAGTATTGTAAGAATACTTTGTGTATATATGGCTGATCTGGTTTGGTAGGATAAGCAAGGTGACTGACTTTATCTGTGCATAGAAATACATGCAATGCATGGGCCCTAACTGGATTAATTTTCCCCTTCCCATGACTTGCTGTTTTAATGTTTGGGATTTGTTTGGTGTATGTTCGTTATTTTTGGAAGGAAAGAGGAGAAATCTATTCCTATAATGGGATACTGCAAATTCAAGCAGTGGACAATTTAGTATAATCATTTTAAATTTAAAATGTGTATATAAAAATAGGTACGTTTATCTGCCTAGTTATTGGGCACTGTTAAATTATATGAAATCTGCAGCAATACAGGCGTATGGATGTAAAATAGCTTGTAAAAGAACAAAATTAACTACCACTTTTAATGTACAGAAAAACAAAATCCAAATGTACTGATACTATATTCAAGTTAACATTGTTTAATAAGCTCACACTTTGTGGATGGTATTTTGTAGAGAATTACAACCAAAAGTTGATATTTCAGGTAGTTTATTGGCATTAAAAATCAGTATGGCTACTAAATAATTAGTGTTGGCAATGCTGTACATAAAATTTAAATTACAAATTCATCTTTACATTTTGTACATTACTAATTTTACAGATAGAATTTGAAGACCAGTTTGTCCACTTGATATTTATATAAATATTGCTGAACAAAAAGCTTATGGTAAATTCTCCCTTCATATAAATGCTTTGAAGTAATGCTGTTTTTAGGATTTTACAGGGCCAATCTCTTCATGAGACTATTGTGCCGTTTGTACAGTTTTCCAGATATAATGATCTGACTGCTGGGAGTCTGGGCATGTTTTAAACTAAATCTAAATAGTATTAAAATATCTGGCCCTACCTTTCTAGCAGTTTGCTTACAAAAGTATATTTTAGTTTCCCTAACTTCAATTATATGATGTGTATTTTTAAAAAAATACAATTCTACCCTGAGATGCTGGAACTCAGGGCGGTGCTGATGCAGCAGCACACCTTGGCTTGTAGTAGTAATAACCACCACATAGGTGGTTTCCGCTTTCAGCACCCCCCCACTATAAAGATTGTTCCAACATCCTATTTTTCTTGCATCTATGATCATGTACATGCTTCAGTCCTCCCACCCCCCCAAAAGCTTATAGCTTTTTTTCCCTCAGCACACATCTGGACCCTGCAATCCTCAGTCCCTTAAGTAGTTTCTCTGGATCCTGCAATCCTTACTCACTTGAGTAGTCTCTCAGCAGTAAATGGGACTACTCTGGACAGTAAATGCTTGTCCAAGAGCTGTGGAATCAGGTCTCTGGTTTTGTAACTGAGTTAATAGTAGGTGGCCCTCAAAAGTATTTTAAACTATGCTACCTTATCGATAATTTCATCCCAAATTGGTCTTCTAATGTGCCCCGTAGAAATTCTGCACTAATTAGAATAAATATCAGACGGTCACTTTTTTGAAAACAATAAATGTTGAAATGGATCACAACCCCAGGTGAATTATGAAACCAGTACAAGTTAATATTGTACAACTAAAAGTGTTTCTTTGTACCAGTTTCTACACCATCTTGCACTTTCAAATAATCAGCCCCCCCCCCCCAATATGATTTTGATGTGCATTACTACCGAACTGCTATGTAAATGTCTTGACTGAAATGTCCATAGCAGCAATACACTGGGCGAGCTGTAGTACTCTTGAAAACCCCTAGCTAAAATCCGGGCAGCTCCGCCCGGCCAGGGGAGGCTCTGCTTGGAGAGGATAGCTGAAATAGGGCGCCGACACCAAAAATCCAGCCGGCTGAGTCAGGTGGACAGCCTGGCCGCTTTGAAAGCAGGCGGCCGTGTAAGGTGACGGCGGGGAGGGCACGGAGCAGCCGGAGTCTGGCCTGGCGAAGGAGAACCTGCGGACGGAGCCTCCCGTGGAGCTGGAGCTGGTGGCGGTGCTGGACGGTCGGGACGGCGCCCTGAGGCTGGCCGAGGTGAGGATCATCGGCAGCGCCTCGAGCTGGCAGCTGCGGAGGGAGAAGCGCATCGGCCGCGGCGATGCCTGTTTGGGTCTCAGACACGTGCAGCAGTAGACGGCCACCAGCGAGCCCACGAGCACGAAGGCGACGAATATGGATCCGACGATCAGGAAGGGGACGTAGATCGGCTCTGGAGAGGAGAGAGACGAGCGCGTTAGCCCCCGAACCGCTGCGTTTCCGCAGCCTCGCTCGGGCTCCACCGAGACCGGCCCCGAGCACCCATTCAACCCGCGCGGGCCGCTTTTCCCGCCGGCTTCCTCGCTCCCGGGCTGTGCCGTCCGAGTCCGGCGGCGACCCCGCTGGCGCCTCCCCGCAGCCCTGGCGGGGACTCACGGGCCGAGGCGGCGGGGCTGTGCGGCTCGCGGTGGTTGCTGCAGCCGCCCTGCTCCAGCCGGGCCTCGGCGGCGGCGCAGCAGTAGCGCAGCGCGCAGGAGCCGCAGCAGATGGCGGCGTCCGGCGCGTCGAAGCCCTCGGGGCACTGGAAGCCCTCGTGGGAGCGGCCCTGCCCGTCCAGCCAGCCGTGGCAGTACTCGCCGCCCCGGGCCCGGCCCCCGCCCAGCCAGCCCAGCAGCAGCAGCAGCAGCCCCCGGCCTCCCATGGCGGCCCGGCCCGGCCCGCTCCCGCCGCCGCGTCTGCTCCCGGCCGGCGGGCTGGGCGCGAGGGCGGCTGCGGGGCGGGGCGGGCCGGGCC
>ML681996.1:11672183-11699122 GCA_007922195.1 Podocnemis expansa
CTGGGCGCGAGGGCGGCTGCGGGGCGGGGCGGGCCGGGCCCGCTCGTGCCGCCGGCCCGGCCCGGCCCGCCTCCCCCCGGCCAGGCGGCTCCGCACCCTGGGGGCGGCCCCTCCGGCTTCACCGTCCCCACAGGGCGGCCCGCTCCTGCTTCCAGCCTCCCTCCGCCAGCAGCTGCCGCCCTTCGGGCTCTCAAAACGCTTGGTTAGTGAAGGAACTTTTTAAAAGGGCTCGTCTTATCTTTTGGGTCGCTGACCTCTGGCCCTGTCCTTCCACTGCCTCTGCCTTCTGTCAGCACCCCTCTCCTTTCCTCTCCCCTCCTGCCCCTTTCCTGCGCCTTCACCCCAGCCTCTTGTGCCTGCCGCTCCCTTTCATTTCCAGCCCCTTCACTCCCACCGCTTGCTGTCCTTTCTTCCAAGCCTCACCCCCCAATCCGCACTGCCCCACCAATCTGACTGGATTATTGCAATACAGGTAGTCCTCACTTAGTGACCGGGTTCCCTTCCTGAAACCCGGTTGATAAACGAATTGGTCACGAGGAGCAGCCCTTACCGGCATTTCAGGCATAATGTACTTTACTGGTAGTGGGTTTTTCAACCATCAGTAGATAGTTTTAATGTCACCTTTCCATCATTTATAACATTTTTCATATATATTTTAAATGTTTTAAGCTCTAATGTACTGAACTTAGTTTGCATAGTGTACTGTAAATATAGGTAATCTGAGAGAGTTGATGCGAGTTCTCGTACATCGCCGTAATACCAACTCATCAGAGAGCCGGTCATAACTCTGAGGGGTCACTAAACGAGTAGGTCACTAAGTGAGGACTAGCTGTACAATGAATAAAAATAACACAAACAAATGCAAGTTGGCGTGAGTCAAGAAAATACAGGTGATTGTGCAAATGGAGAGACCCAGAATAATTAATTGCTCCGCTCATAATGCTGCTTGAGAATGGCATGGGGCTCCTTGACAAAAGTATCATTTGTGACTCTTTAAAAAAAAATAATGATTGGTACTGAATTTGTTTTGAAATGAATATGCAGCCAAAGAGCTTATTCACTGCAAACTCCTAGGATTGGAGGGTGACCTGGCGTGAGATGATCATCCATTGGAACTTGCACCATATAAATGGGTTGAAACTATAATAAAGAACAGAATTATCAGATACGTAGGTGAATGCAATCTGTTGGCAGAAGGAACGGCCTAGCTTTTGTAAAGGAAAATCATGCCTCGCCAATCTATTAGAATTCTGTGCATCAACAAGTACTTAGACGAGTGTGATTTAGTGGACGTAGCGTACCCCTTCACTTAACGCAACAACTGATGGTCATCCAATGAAATTAATAAACATCAGGTTTAAAGCAAACCTAAGGACGTACTTCTTCAAACAAAACACAGTCAGTCTGTGGAACGAATTGCTAGGAGGTGTTGTAAAGACCAAAAGTACCACCGGGTTCAAAAAAGAATGAGAGAAATCCATGAAGGATAGGCCTATTATTGTCTGTTAACCAAGACAGTAAGAGATGTAACCTAATGCTCTGGGTATCCCTAAATCCTGTACAGTATTGCCTAGTGCTGACACCGCATGACGGATGGTGAAACTCTTGATAATTGCCCAGTTCTGTTCACTCCTTATGAAACACGTAGCACCAACTACTCAGAAGATGGGCTGGATGGACCATTGATCTGGCCCAATATAGTCGTTTTTAAATTCTTAGAATCTATAGTAATGGTTCTCAAGTGCTATGTCACACCACAAAAATGTGTCATGGTATGTGGGTGACTGTGTCACCACATGCTCCCCACTGCTGAAGGGAGTTCCCTGCTACTGAAACTAGGCTAGTGGTAGGGCTTTCTTGTGTCAGCAGAGGAGCAAGGGAAGACGTACACAAGGAGACAAGTACAAATGAAAGGAGGAAGAGGCGGGGCAACAATGGAGAAGTTGGGAGTGGAGGGAAATAAATCCCGTGAGGTAGAGAAAGTAGTAGAAGTGGTTAGTGATGCGGGATGTTCTCAATACAAAGGGGTTGAGTTCTGTATGGGAAAGGCATTGAAAGACAGGGACTAAGTGCTACAAAATAGACAGGAAGATGATTGTAATAAGACTGTGTCACAGAGAATAATGGTAAGAAACTTATTTTAGTCCCTGGCCCCACTCTCTTCCAGGATTTTGTTCACGTGCCAGATGTCACTAGCCATTGATTTTAACAGCTGGTGGGACTATGGCTAGAGAGAGACTTCTGACAACTTGCAGCACACTTGCAGGGCTGTGTTCACTACACTTTGCATTGTCAGTGACCAGGTAGGCACATGTTGCTTCCACCAGCCTCATCCTGAATGCCCTTATGAAACACAGAGGAAGTGTTGCATTAGTTTTCTTAAAAGGTCTTGTGTGATTGACTGCTGGGCTGGTTATGCTGTATGTGGTAGGAATGACTGGTATAGCGGTTGCCGTGGAATGTTGCCAATTGTGTCATGCCTCTGTCAGTATTAAGATACATAATGTAAACATAACTTCTCCACAGCTATATTTTTATTAAGTGGTATCATGTTATTAAGTGATACTAAGTGAAAAGAAAAGAAAAGAAAAAGGTTTGAGACTAACTGCCAAATAATTCAAAGTTACAAATATGATATTCTGTCCCTGATTGATGGCCCTATTTCTTCCACTCCATTTTGTCACGCTGTTTTGAATTAAACTTTGACCGTCTACCCTGACTTCCAAATTTTGCTAGTTTCTGTGGGATGATAAGATTGTCACTGATCATCTGTAAGTTAAAAAAAAAAAAAACAGTCTGCAAAGACTGTTTTAAAATGTATGAAATGTAGAAGTCTGATCCAACATCCACTGAAGTCATCATGAAGATTTTCATTGACCTTTATGGGACTTCGCTCGTGCTCTAAATGAGAGTCTAGCAGTACAATGGTTCACTACTCTCTTGGCTCAAGGGCCACAGATATTTTTACAGCCCTGAAGGGCTCCCTGAAGGGTCTCCTCCAGCAGCCCCTTTCTGCAGCCAGAGGGAAGGAGTTCAGCAAGGAGAGTGCTTCCCCCTCCTTGATCTCCCTCCCTCACCCAACAGCAGCAAGGAAACCACATCCATCTGGTATGCTTCACCTGGCTCCCTAGGCAGTAGCTCTCTTCTGCAGCCAAGAGGATGGGAGATCAGTGCTCCCCTCCCTCTGGCTTCAGCAGGGACCCCAATGTCTAGGGATGCCAGGCTGAACACTTTGCTGTGCTCCCTGCTACAACCAGGGGGAGGGGAGCACTGACGTCCTGTTCCCTTGGCTGCAGCAAGGAGCCTGAACCCATCTTTTAGCCCCCCAGCAATGTGCTCCATCTGGGGCCTTAGCCAGTGGCTCCCTTCTGCAGCTAACAGGAGGGGAGTGGTAGGCCACTTTGGCCATGAGCCCTAGACCAGTGGTTTGGAACTACTGATCTAGAGCATTGCTTTTTTTCATAGGTGTCTTTTAAATGGCTATTTTATATACTTCAGATGAATCACATCAGATTTGGTGAGAAGCAGTGGAGGGGGTAGCAGCCATGATAAGAGTGTCACGCACCACAAGAATTATGGAGGAAATGCTAAAGGCATAGCAGAGTTTTCTAATAACGCACCTTTGAAGACACAGGTGTCTCTCTTTTTTCTTTTTTTTTAGTTGCCAGCACACTGTTCTTACCTCTTACGTGCTTCCATTGTGTCCTCTACCTAGACATAATTGTAGAGCTAGAAGTGTCATTTTTTTAACCCCACAAATATTAAGATGTTTATGGAATTGTTGTTGTTCCTTTAGTTGATTTTCCAGTGTGACTTTAGGTCTCTAGTATTTGGGACTCTCAGTACAAGTCTACTAGTTGGATACTTTGTGTCCCTGCCATATAGGCTATGTCTAAATTGCAGAGCAGTTTCAAAAAAACTTTTTGCAAAAAAATTATTTTGAAATATATTGAGAATAATTATCTTGAAATAACTTTTTTCAAAAATACTATTTTGGGAGAACAGTCCAGGGACTGGCTCCTTGTCCCAAAATACCGTGGCTTTTTCTCCCAAAAGTGAAAGTCTACACCAGACTTTCTTTTTTGAAAAAAAGAAAGCCAATGGAAGAGATAGGCAGGCTTTTCAAAGAAAGCCTTTGACGCATCCAGTGATGGTTTTTTTCTGAAAAAGCTATGTCGAAAAAGGTTTTTTTTCCCCTAAACTTAACCAGGTTAAGCGCTGTCGAAAAAGCGCTTCAGTACTTTGAGATACCAGCATGCTTTTTTGAAAAAGCTAAACCTGACTTTTTTTTTTTTTTTAAAGAAAAAGCCTTTTGCGAGATAGCTTTTTGAAAAAAGCCATCGCCAGATGTGGCAAAGGATTTTTTCGAAAAAAGCCTGCCTATCTCTTCCATTGGCTTTCTTTATTTTTCAAAAAAGAAAGTCTGGTGTAGACTTTCACTTTCAGGAAAAAAAGCTGCAGTATTTCAGGACAAGGAGCCGTCCCCGGACTGTTCTCCCGAAACAGCAGTTTTGAAAAAAGTTATTTTGAGATAATTAGTCCGAATATATTTCAAAATAATTTTTTTTTAAAAAGTTTTTTGAAACTGCTCTGCAATGTAGATGTAACCATAGATCCTTCTCCCCTGCTCTCTGCTTCCCTGTCGTGAAGCCCTTCTGTTTACTGGCTCAGTTAACATTGCACAGCTATCAAAAATTCACAATTACTCATCTGTTCACAAAAATTCCTAAATGGCACAAATCTATCCTGACCTCAATCCTGGAACTATGTACACATGTGCACTTTCATTGATAACCATATTGGCTTAACATCCATGTTCCATCTGACACAAAATATTCACCTTGCACAAGAATCAGAGGCAGAGCCCATACCACATATAGATGAAAAATGACTGGCTTAAGAATACTTAGGAGCTTTCTGATGAATGTGTTATTTTATCACTGCCTTGTGTGAGTTTTCTTGCCTTTTTCTCTGAAGGCATGGTACTGGCCATGCCAAGTCACTTTACTAAATGAACCGCTGATCTCACCTCCAGTGGCAGTTCCTATGTTCTTTTCCTCACTTGCTACATACAGTTTCATCTGCCTAAATGCACAGAAGCTTTCCTCAGCATTTGATACTTTTCCATACTGAGAATTAACTTGTCGTATTTTGGTTTTGATTTTGATTTTATGTTAAATTCATTTGCATGTATACGGTACATACTTCAGCTAAAGAAATGGAAATAATTAATTGGGGAAATTGTTTTAGGTATGTGTCTAAACTGTAGATTGCCTTCAGCCATTTTCACAGAATAAATCAGACCAACAAAGCCAGATTCTACTATATCTTGCACAATGATAGTGCTCTTTATTTCTGAGAAACATTTACATCCTGAATTTTAGGACAGGTGCAATTAAATAAAGTGTTACTTACTTTTAAAAGCCCAAATATCCATGCTTTTGATAAATGGTTGTTGTTAATGATGCTTGTTCTGGTGCTTCATGAAAGTAGGGCTGGTAGTAAAACACTGCTTAAAAAAAAACAATTGTATTAAAATATCCATAAAATGTACTATTGGCTTCACATTTCTTAGTGATGTTTCTACGACATGAGATTTTATGGTGACTTTTTTACTTGCACTATGAGACTATTCAGATTTCAATACGATTTTTGAGAAAAAGCAATCCAAGATTGCTGCGATCCATGAAGCTATTGCGTAAATGAGTGTTTCCTGGATCAGTAGAATTTCTAAATGCTTAGTTGGAGTACATCAGTCCATTTTTTTTTTCCTCCAAAGTGAGTATGAGGGAAAGTCCTGCAAAGAGTTATAAACAATTAGACAACTACCTAGGTCTATGGGTTATGATATTTAGCTGTAACATAAAATCACTACTGCACACTGAATGTCACATGTAGTTTTGTTTTTTCTTTTCTCCCCACCCCTCAAAATAGTGTCTTGAATTTCAGATGACATTTAGGCTGAATCAGAATGTCACCTTTTAAAAACTAGGCATGATACAAACAACATTCCCTAAATAAATATATTCTGAAGAATTCGGTCAGATCTTGCAAACCCTTAGTCACATGAATAGTTTTTATTCAATTTACTAATCCCATTAACTTCCCAATAAGTGTGTAAAAGTCTGTTGGCTTAGCCCCTAAACATTTAACCATTCTTGGCCTACAGATGGAAAAAGCTCGTTCTTCTTCAGGGCTGTCTCCCCTGTAAGAATCTCCTGCTGGGCTACTTAGTTAACTAGTGGTTTTCAATGATAGCCGGCTTTCAGGAGTTCAAAGTTTCTTCTGAACTTTGCATTCCATAAAATCTGTCATTGCCCCTCAGTTCCTCTCTCTGCTTCCCAGAGGGATTGTGGAAGATCTTTCCATTTTCTGAAACAGAAAATGGACAAAGTCAATTGTAAATAATTAACATGATATCTTTACAGTTTCAAAAAAATATTTGTTTGTTTTTAGTTTTTCAACTCTTTGAAAAGATTTTTGATGATTTCTTTTTATGTTACTTTGGGGTAGAGTAGTAAGCCCTGATGGCCAATGTATCCTATACCTTATTCCAAGGCAAGGGGCCTCATCCCAAATTTCTGACCAGTACTGGATCAATTATTCATCCCAATGGCTCTATATCACTGCCTGTGTTTTCCCTATGAAGTTTCATAGTCATGCCAGAGAAGTGAGGTTATATACTCTGGATATTAAATGAGCTGTTGCATATAACTAAACCATCCACAAAGTCAAAGAGAGTACTTGTGGTCTTTGGAGAACAATTTTGAAGTCAAGCCATCTCTGCCAAAGACTGTCTAAGCAAATAAAACTATGCATTCAGTCAGCTTCATTTTGATAGCTAGAAAAGATATTGGAACAAATTATTGAACAATCCATTTGTAAGTACCTAGATGCTAAAAGGGAAATAAGGAATAATTCACATGGATCTGTCAGAAGTCATGCCAAACCAACCTGGTTTACTGGTTTATTGGATAGGGTGGAAGCAATAGACATGATATATCTTGAGTTTAGTAAGACTTTTGAAACAGTTTAAACTATGGTAAGCAAAGTAGGGGTGTGTGGTCAAGATGAAAATAATGTAAAGTAAATGCATAACTGTGAAAAAACAATATCAAAACAGTAGTTATGAAGGGTTTGATGTCAAACTAGGAAGAAAAGAAGAAAAAAAGAAAAAGAATAAGCCTATTGACAGAGCCCAGCAGGTACCCCGAAGTCAACTACTGTAGGAGAAGCCCAAGAAAGAAAACAGACCACTACTGGCCATCACCTACAACCCCCTAGTCAGACCTCTACAGCAGATCATCAAGGACATACAGTCTTTTCTACAAGACAATCCCTCACTCTCACAAGCCTTAGGAGACAGACCTCTCCTCACTTACATAGCTGCCCAACCTTAAACTCACCAGCAGCTACAGACCTAACAACAGAACCATTAAAGCAGGCACATATCCCTGCAACAAACCACACTGCCAACTTTGCCCACATATCTGCACAAAATACATCATCACAGGACCTAATAAAACCAGCTACTCCATCAAAGGCTCATTCACCTGCTCATCCACCAATGTGCTTTGTGCCAGAAATGCCCTCCCCCCCACCTTATACATTGGACAAACAGAACGGTCTCTGCACAAAAGAATAAATGAACACGTCTGACACCAGTATCCCTGCTCACTCCATTGATGATTTGTTAATAGCTGTGGTGAAACAAATGGATAACAAATAGAAGCTTCAAAGAGAGACTGCAGAAGTGGAATTCATATGCAAATTTGACACTGTTGCTTCAGGGCTAAATAAGGACCACAGATTTTTTTCTCATTACAACAGGTGATTTGACTTTACCTTCCTGTATGTACTGTTCAGCAGTGTTTGAATCTAAACCACTGTGTTGCTTTCCTTTAACAGTCTGACCTGATCTCATGACTTACACAGTCCTGCATTTATTTTCCTCCCATTCTATAAGTTCCCCATCTTCAAAGATTCTGATGAAGTGGGATTTTCTCCCACAAAAGCTCATGCAATAAATAAAATTGTTAGTCTTTGAAAGTGCCAAAGGACTCCTTGTTTGTTTTGCTGAACTAGACTAACATGGCTACCCCTTTGAAACTGGGAAGAGCTGAAGACCTATCTAGTGGGATCCTGCAGGGATCTGTCCTGGGTCTAATACACCATTCATGACTTGGACAGTACAATGCACAGTATTTTTATTAAATTTGTGGATGACACCAAGGTGGGAGGACTTATTAGTATTTGGAAGACAGTATTGGAATTCAAAATGACCTTTCTAAATTGGACACTTTTATGAAATTAACACGATGAAATTCAGTAAAGATAAATGCAAAGCTTCATGTTGGCTGGCCTGCTCAGGTCAATTCCTGCAGAGATGAGTTCTTTCATATAGTCGGGTTAGGTGGAAGCAATGTCACAAAGAATGAAAAGGGGTGGCTTACCGACAGTAACTTCTGTGCATTGAATACATTCCTCTTCATAGTCAGCTGGCTAGTTAGCAAAGAAAAATCAAATGCAAAAAAACAGGGTAGACCAGTGGTTCTCAACCAGTGTGCCCCGACAACATCCAAAGTGTGCCATGAGCATCCCGGAAAGCTGGACTTAAAGTTCCTTCCCTGCTCAGCCCAGCCATGTGGGCTGTGCAGGGCTGGGAAAAGGCCGTGGTTAAAGTAAGGGGGAAGGCACTGGAACACAGTTCCGAGGCCCCCTATTTTTAGGCAGGCAGCATTCTGGCCCCCCTAAAAATAGAGGAAGGCACCAGAATGTGGAGTTCCAGGGGTCCCCCTAAAAATAGCAGGAGCAGCCTGAAGGCAGAGTTCTGGTGGCTCCACCTTAAGCCCTGCTCTACCTGAAGCCCAGCCAGCAGAGAGCTGTGGGAAGCTGGGAGTGTGTGACTCTCCCCCTGTGGGGCCAAGCAGCTTGTGTCAGGCAGCCTGCAAACAGCCCAGGTAACGGCTTTGGGAGGGAGGGCTGCTGGGGTTGTGTGGGGCAGGGGTGGGAGGGTGGGTGTGTAGCAGAGGTGGGTGGGAGTGGATGTTTAACAGCGGGTATGTAGCTGGGGTTGTGGGGTGGCTGTTTCGTTGGAGGGAGTGTAGCTGGGAGATGGGGTGGCGGTGGGGGGGTGCAGCTGGGGGCTGGAAGCCTAGTTCTGGTCCCTGCAGTGATGGGAGTGACCATCACAGGCAGCAGGGGGCTGGAGAAGGGGAGGACGGGACCCACTGGGGTGAGAGTAAGTGACAATGTGGGTGATCTGGGGGAAAGGATGGAACTTGGGGGGTGCTGGGACTGTAGCACCAGCAATAAAAGAGAAGGTAGTTGGAACATGGGGGGGGGAATCACATAAATGTCTTAAGTGCTCTACTGAAGCTCCAATATGCAAGGAGAGTGGGGGAGAACTCCAAGAAAAAATGCAAGGAGGTTTATGTAATAGAATTGAAAATCAACATGACAAAGTAGGGCAATCGGCCGGGTATCTTAGGTGCCTATACACTAATGCGAGGAGCCTGGGAAATAAGCTAGAAGAATTGGTAATACTAGCGCAGACAAGGAACTATGATATTATAGGAATAACGGAGATGTGGTGGGATAGTCTGCATGACTGGAGCTCTGCCATGGATGGGTATAAACTGTTCAGGAAGGACAGGCAGGGAAGAAGAGGGGGAGGAGTAGCGTTATATGTAAAAGAGCTCTATGACTGCTCAGAGCTCCATTATGGAAGTGGAAGCGTGCCTGTAGAAAGTCTGTGGGTTACATTGAGAGGCGAAAGCAACAAGGGGGATGTTGTGGTGGGTGTCTGCTATAGACCACCAGACCAGAAGCAAGAGGTGGATGAGATGTTCTATGGACAACTAGCAGAAGCTTCTAGATCACAGGCCCTGGTGCTCATGGGGGACTTCAATTACCCTGACATCTGCTGGGAGGCCAATACAGCAGTGCATGGGCAATCCAGGAAATTTTTAGAGAGTGTTGGGGACAACTTTCTAGTACAGATGCTAGAGGAACCAACTAGGGACCTTGCACCGCTCGACCTGCTGCTCACAAACAGGGAAGAATGGATCAGGGACGTAGAGGTAAATGGCAAGCTAGGCAAGCTAGGTTGAGTTCAGGATGCTGATTAAAGGAAGGAAGGAAAGAAGCAAAACAAAAACCCTGGACTTCAAAAAAGCAGATTTTGGCTCCCTCAGGGAACTGATACGCAGGATCCCTTAGGAAGCTAAGCTGAAGGGGAAAGGAGTCCAAGACAGTTGGTTATATTTTAAAGAAACCCTGCTAAGGGCACAGGAAGTTGCCATTCCAATTAGGAGAAAGAACAAACATGTGAGGCAGCCAGAATGGCTTAGCAGAGGACTCTGCTGTGAGCTTAAACATAAAAAGGAAGCTTACAGGAAGTGGAAGCTTGGTCACATGACCAAGGAGGCATATAAAGATATTGCTAGGGACTGCAGGGATAAAATCAGAAAGGCCAAAGGACAAATGGAGTTGCGGCTAGCAAGGGATGTAAAGGATAACAATAAGGGGTTCTACAAGTATGTTAAGAACAAGAAGAGGATTAGGGATGGTGTAGGTCCCTTGCTGAATGGGGCAGGCATCCTTGTGACATAGGATGAGCAAAAAGCTGAAGTGCTCAATGCATTTTTTGCTTCAGTTCTCACAGGCAGGGTCAGCTCCCAGCCCACTACCATGGGTGTGGCAGATGGGAGAGAAGAAGACAGGCCCTTGGTGACAGAAGGTCAGGTTAGGGACTGCTTAAAGAAGCTGGATGTGCACAAGTCCATGGGGCCGGACGAGCTGCATCCAAGGGTGCTGAGGGAACTGGCCGATGAGCTAGCAGCAACGCTGGCCGTTATCTTTCAAAACTCATCGAGAACGGGGGAGGTGCCAGAGGATTGGAAAAAAGCAAATGTAGTGCCTATTTTCAAGAAAGGGAAAAAGGAGGATCCGGCGAATTACAGACCAGTCAGCCTTCACCTCAATCCCTGGAAAAATTATGGAGCAGATTCTCAAAGAATCCATCCTCAAACACTTAGAGGAAAATAAAGTGATCAGGAACTGTCAGCATGGATTTACCAAGGGTAAATCATGCCTGACCAATCTCATCTCCTTCTATGATCAGATGACTGGTTTTCTGGATGCAGGCAGAACCATTGATGTGATATACCTTGATTTTAGCAAGGCTTTTGATACAGTTTCCCACAGCATTCTCACTGGCAAATTAAGGAAGTATGGGTTGGATAGGTGGACTGTAAGGTGGATAGAAAACTGGCTAGATCAACGGTTTCAGCATGTAGGAATCAATGGTTCCATGCCTAGCTGGCAACCAGTCACGAGTGGTGTGCCCCAGGGGTCGGTCCTGGGGCCAGTTCTGTTCAACATTTTCATCAATGATCTAGATGATGGAGTAGACTGCATTCTCAGTAAGTTTGCAGATGACACCAAGCTGGGGGGGACCAGTAGACATGTTGGCGGGCAAGGACAGGATTCAGGGAGACCTAGATAAATTGGAACAGTGGGCCAATAGAAATCTTATGAGGTTCAATAAGGACAAGTGTAAAATCCTGCACATGGGATGAAAACCCCAGGCACCGCTACAGGCTGGGAAACATTCAGTTAAGTAGCAGCAGTGTAGAAAAGGACCTGGGGGTCATGGTGGATGGGAAGCTAGATATGAGTCAGCAGTGTGCTCTTGCTGCCAAAAAGGCCAATGGCATACTGGGCTGCATCAAAAGAAGTATTACCAGCAGATCAAGGGATGTGATCATTCCCCTCTATTCTGCACTGGTGAGGCCACATCTAGAATACTGTGTTCAGTTTTGGGCTCCCCACTACAAAAAGGACAGGGAGATGCTAGAGAGAGTTCAGAGGAGGGCAACCAAAATGATTAAAGGGCTGGAGCACAAGCCCTATGAGGAAAGACTGAAAGCATTAGGCTTATTTAGTCTGCAGAAGAGAAGATTGAGGGGGGATTTGATAGCAACCTTCAACTACTTGAAGGGATGCTCTAAGGAAGATGGAGCTCGACTGTTCTCGGTAATAACAGAGGACAGAAGGAGAAGCAATGGTCTCAAGTTGCGGTTAGGCAGGCCGAGGCTGGATATTAGAAATAACTTTTTTACTAGGTGAGTGGTGAAGCATTGGAATGAGCTGCCAAGGGAGGTGGTGGAGTCTCCATCTTTGGAGGTGTTTAAGGGCCGGCTGGACAAAACCATGACTGGGATGGTTTAGTGGGAGTGGTCCCGCCTCTGGCAGGGGGTTGGACTAGATGACCTATGAGGTCCCTTCCAACCCTAGGATTCTATGATTCTCTGAGAGGGAGCAGCAGTGGGGTGAGGCTTTGCCCTGGGTGGCAGGGAGCCGCTGTGGAGAAGGGGGAAGTGGGTGCTCCCCTGCCCTACCTTCCCACTCCCCAGGTCCCTCCCTGCCCTGCCACAAAGCCACTCCTGTTCTCCCTCTCTTCTCTCTTGCCACCCATGTGCTATTCCCCACATGGCTCCCCTTGTCCCCTTTTGCCACCCCCTGCCTTGCTCTGCTCCCCACACTCACTCCTGCCACTGCACACCACTCCCGACCTCCCGTTTTGCCACCCCTGCTCAGCTACCCCACCACGCCACACAGCAGCATTTCCGAAACACTGTTCCATGGTTCATGAATATTCATAAGTTTTTTAAGGGTGGTGTGCCTTGAAAAATTTGAAGGTATCAAGGTGTGCCGTGGCAAAGAAAAGGTTGGGAACCACCAGGGTAGACAGTAGTAGTGCAAAAAGGATCGGTGGGTTATAGTGAGTCAACAAATGAGTCAGTGTGATGCACTTTCAAAACAAGACTAATAGTCTGGGGTATATTAACAGGAGTATTATATGCAAAGCCTGAGAAGTAATTGTTCTGCTCAACTCAGCGCTGGTATAGCCTCAGATGGAATATTTTGCCCAGTATGGGGAACCACAATTCAAGAAACATGTGCAGAAAGCCCAGAAAAGACCAACAAAAAATGATGCTATAGAAAAATCTTTACCTGTGAATAACTTGCTTAATCTGAAACAAATGAGATTTAGGTTAGATATTAGGAAAAACTTTCATATTTTTAAGGATGTTTAAATACTGGAACTTTCCAAGCGAGGTTGTGGAACCTTTGTCACTGGCAGTTTTAAATAACAGGTTAGACAAACACTTGTTGGAGATGACAAGGTTTTCTAGGCCAGGCTCAGTGCAGGGTGCTGGACTCGATGCCCTCTTGAGAGCCCTTGCAGATATATACATTTCTATGTTTCTGTTACAAATATGATTCTGAGTTATAAATACCTCAGGGCTCACTCATCTGGGAAGATGACGGCTTCAATGACATATAACAGTAATGTGCCCTGAGTTTGGATGACACTCCACAAATTATTATTCTCTTGATACACCATCAAAAGCAGATGCTGATTTCAGTTCAGCAATGAATCATTCATTGTGGCGGGGCTGCTTAGCTCAACTCCTGCAGAGATCAATACTTTCCTATAGTGAGGTTGTGTGGAGGCACCATCAGGAAGAATGAAAAAAGGTGGCTTACCTACAGCAATGCTTGTGCACTGAAAATATTACTCTTACTAGTCACTTTGACTCTCCTGCTTCCCCTATGTTTCAGAACCCAGCTGCAAATAGAGTTTTTGGAATTAGAAAGGAAAGGAGGTCTGGTTAGAAAGTGGTGGGCGGGGGGAATTATATATTCAGTCACTGGAGTGTTGGCCTTCTGAGACCTACACCTACCTACCATACTATTGTTCAAAACTTTCTTATGTGTAGTGGAGCAGGCTGGGCAAAACAATTCCCAGTCATTTCCAAAACATTTTCATTTCATTGCTTTTCATCCTGGACAAACATTGTGATTCTCTTCTGCCAAAGGTTTATACATTCCTCCCTTCCTCCCATTTTTTGTTATTTAAAAATAGTGGAAATTTTCAAAAACAAAAGTGTTAGATTTCAAAATTATTTTTCACTTTTGGAAAAATCCATTATATTTACCACCCACTGGCAATGCAAAAAAAAAAAAAGCAATCAAAAAAAAACCAACAAACCTGGCCAGGGTGCTGAGGGAAGACCTGCAGCAGGCTATGGGGGGCTACCCCCAAGACCGGCGGGGAGCCCTGTGGCAGGGTGCCCCGCGGCAGGGTGCCGGGCACCCGTCTCTGCCTGCTGCTGGGGCTGCCGCGGGGGCTCGTGGCAACCCCTGTGGTGGGGTGCTGGGGCCTGGCTTTTCCCCACCACCAGCGCTGCAGCTGCGGGGAGCTGGTCAAACCTGGCTCCCCAGCACCCCAGGGGCTGAGTGGCTACAGCCGCGGGGAACCAGGTCCCACCGGCTCCCTAGACCCCTGGGCTCAGCAGCAGCAGTAGCTGGGAGCCCCACGGCTCACCCCGCCGCCAGCTTTGGGGGGCTGCAGCCCCCGCGGGGTGAGTCGCCGCCCAGGTGGCTCACCTCACCATCAGCTTCGGGGGGCTGCAGCCCCCGCAGGGTGGGCCGCAGCCTGGGCAGCTCACCCTATCGCCAGCTTCGGGGGGCTGCTGCGGTGTGAGCCACCTGAGCTGCAGCTCACCCCGTGGGTGTTGCAGCCCCCCAAGCAAGGCGTGGGGTGAGCCGCCCGGGCTGTGGCTCACCCTGCGGGGGCTGCAGCCACCCCACGCCCCTTGCAGCTCCCCCAACCTGGGCAAGCCCTCTACCTCCCTCCGCCCTGGTTGATGGCAACATGGCCCACACAGGATCTGCTGTTTCGCTTTCAGGTATGCTGTTATTTCGAACTAAGGTTTTTTTTATTCGAAATAAGCAGTTTCTAAATAAAGATTTTATTTCGAAGTAAGTCATTTCGGAATGACTTATTTCGAAATAAAACCTTGTGTGTAGACATAGCCATAGACTAACAGATTTCTTCAAGCATGAGCTTTCATGGGCTACAACGTAGGCATCTGACAAAGTGGGTTGCAGCCCACAAAAGCTTATGCTCGAAGAAATCTGTTAGTCTATAAGGTGCCACAGGACTCTTGCTGTTCAAGCTGCTCCCTGTTTCCCTGAATAGGCCAGGGTTCTGCCGTGATGACTCCTGCTCTCTTACAGAAAGAAAAAGAACCTTTGGAAAAAAAGAAAATAGGGATTTTAGTTAATATACCAACACAGTGATGCACTGGCCTGTACAGCCCATGGCAGAGTGTGAGACCTCTTAAGTTTCAACCTTAAATGAACTGAGCTCAGATTCCTAATGATATCTAAATAAAAATTTGATAGTTTGAGTTTTAAAATATGAAGTGCTGTCATGAAAATATCTAATAACCAATGTCTGAAAAATCTCCAAAGGGACAGGCTACGGAGCTTCTTAAAAACATGGGCATCATTATTATTATATTAAGAAAAATATGAGAGAAGTAATTCTATATGAAATGCTTATACTTAACACCTCCTAGAGTGTTCTTTATCTTCAATGTGTTATACAAATAATTCTTCAGTAACTAATCAAGTTCAATTAAAAGAATAATTTGTCCAGCACCTAGATCTGTTGTACATACGCCTTGGAATTTTACTTAACTATTCTCATAAGATAATTTTATTAAAATTATACAACTAGACATGTACACCTGACAAAGTCTCAAACTTGCTTCTCTACCAGATTATATTTGATATTATATATCCACTATGCACAACTGCAAGACTAAATCTTTCATGTTTACTCATGGGAGTGGTCTCAATGGGACAAATTAAGCCCTGATTTATACCTTGGTCACATAGGGGATTGTGCTTGACACTGTGTGTGTGTGGGGGGGGTTTGCATACACAACTTTGCACATGCACAAAAGAAAGCTAGAGTTTGAAACACTAGTCATCTATTATTTTTTTACTGCTGCTTCTCTTTTTATCATAGTCTTTTATCATTTTCCCCTTTTTCTTGTCCAGTTCGTGAACTCCATACACATGGCAAGTTGCTTAATATGAATACAATGTTCTACAGCATAAAATACCAGCAGGTCATGATTTACACTCTGGTTGTTTTCCTGATGGTCTCAGTACAGTTATTGGACAGCTACCTACACCAGAAATATCACCATCATGGCTGACATTAACTGGCACCACAGTTGGTCATTTTAGCAGAAAAAACAAGGATTAGGTAGCTTTACAGACTGAGACCCAGTCTTTGATCTGGAACTGAGTTTGACATAAGACCAAAGGAAAGGAAGATTGAGGCTTTAACCACCTTTGCATACTCCCAGTCCCAGAGCCAACTGGATTCTGGTTTAATACTGGCACAATTTACACATGCTTCAGGGCTTCTGTTAATAGCATCCATCTGCCCATGACCCCCAAAGGTTAATGCAGGAAACGCCTAACTGGCTCAGACCCAAAGTCTATCTAATCACTTAGCCTGACTTCAACAATGGCCAGCATGGGATGCTTTAGATGAAGATGTAAGACCCTGACAGTAGAGAGACATGGCATAATCTGCTCCTTGTCTCAGCCTCCATGTTAGATCTCATCCTACTCTCGAATAGTTAGAAATTGCTTAATCCCTAAAGCACGAGGTTTTAATCTCCCTTCCACAACTTTTTATCAGCATTATCGACTTTAGCAAGGCTTTTGATATGCTTTCCCACAGCATTCTCGTCAGCAAGTTAGGGAAGTATGGGTTGGATGTGTGGACTGTAAGTGGATAGAGAACTGGCTAGATTAACAGTTTCAGCATGTAGGAATCAATGGCTTCGTGTCTAGTTGGCAACCAGTAATGAGTGGTGTACCCCATGGGTCGGTCCTGGGGCCAGTTCTGTTCAATATTTTCATTAATGATCTTGATGATGGGATTTATTGCACACTCAGTAAGTTTGTGGATGACACCAAGCTGGGGGGAACAGTAGACATGCTGGAGGGCAGGGAGAAGATTCAGGAAGACCTTCACAAATTGGAGCAGTGGGCCAATAGAAATCTCATGAGGTTCAACAAGGACAAGTGCAAAGTCCTGCACTTGGGATGGAAAAAAACCCATGCACTGCTACAGGCTGGGGAGCGATCAGCTAAGCAGCCACACTGTAGAAAAGGACCTGGGGATCCTGGGGGATGTGAAGCTGGATATGAGTCAGCAGTGTGCTCTTGCTATCAAAAAGGCCAATGGCATACTGGGCTGCATCAGAAGAAGCATTGCCAGCAGTTCGAGGGGTGTGATCATTCCCCTCTATTCAGCACTGGTGAGGCTGCATCTGGAATACTGTGTCCAGTTTTGGGCTCCCCACTACAAAAAGGACGTGGACAAATTAGAAAGAGTCCAGCAGAGGGCAAGAAAAATGATCAAGGGCCTGGAGTACAAGCCCTATGAAGAAAGGCTGAGGGAACTAGGCTTATTTAGCCTGCAGAAGAGAAGACTGAGGGAGGATTTGATAGCAACCTTCAACTACCTGAAGGGATGCTACTAGGAGGCTGTAGCTCAGCTGTTCTCAGTAGTAACAGAGGATAGAACAAGGAGCAATGGTTTCAAGTTGCAGCTGGGGAGGTGGAGGCTGTATATTAGGAAAAACTTTCTTACTAGGAGGGTGGTAAAGCATTGGGCTACCTAGGGAGGTGGTGGCATCTCCGTCTTTGGAGATGTTTAAGGCCTGGCTGGATAAAACTCTAGCTGGAATAATTTAGTGGGAGTGGTCCTGCTTTTTATTGGCAGGGGGTTGGACTAGATGACCTCATGAGGTTCCTTCCAACCCTATGATTCTATGATTAAATAGAATAAGGCTAGAGCTTTTTGATATTCCTTCCTGAGTCTCATTGGCTATGACTACATCTGAAATTTTAGTTCAGATTTGCTAGTCTGATCTAAAGAAGTTCAAGGTTAGTCCAAACTAACCTTGGGCTAGTTCGAACTAACCATGGACTTTTTAGTTCAAACTAACCGCCTGTTTGAGTTTGAACTAATGCTTAGTTCAAACTAAAATGCATGGTTAGTTCAAACTAATGGCTTAGTTTGAACTTAGTAAGTGTAATCTAACCCTTAGCTCAGATCTTGCCCATGCTTAGTTTGAACTAAAGTTTGAATGAAGTGCAGAAATCTGAACTAACATTGGCTATGTCTACACTATGGGCTTAAGTTGATTTAAGGAGGCTTAAGTTGACTTAAGCAAAGCCCTGTCCACATTTGGAGTTGATTAAGTTGATTTAAGGGCTTCCTTAAGTCGACTTAATAACTCCTGCCCTTAAAGTCAACTTCAGGGGTTAAGTTGACTTTATTACGTCGACTTAACACAACGTGGATATTAAAGTTGACTTCATGGCGTCAACTTAGTTCAGTGTGGCCATGTAAGTCGACTTTATAAAGTCAACTTAATGCAGTGTGGACTCACTCATAAGGTATACTTAAAGTCGACTTTAGGTAGACTTTATTAAGTCAACTTAATAAAGTTGACCTAGCTTTTGTAGTGTAGACATAGCCATTGGTACTAACTAGTTCAGACTAAGCTTTGCCTAGTTCAAACTAAGAAATTTCTTAGTTCGGACTAGGCAAAGCCTTGTGTAGCTATGGGCTAAAGTATTCTGGACTAAGCTTCCTTTGTCCAGATTAATTTGCCAGTGCAGACATAGCCTTTCAGACCTAGACTCAGACTTAGGATTCTTGGACCATGGGGGTAGAGGGTCCAAGCCATGGACAAGCTGGAACATACAGTTCAAGCCCTATTGCTTTGCAATGTAGACACAGATGCACCCCAACCCCACCCACACCCCACAAGTCCTCCAAAAAGTATCCCACAGTTCCATAAACCAACTTTCTGTGTTTTCTCTAGCCCCAGAATCTCCAGTCAGCTCCAGCAAAAATGGAAAACTTGGTTTCATGCAGCAGCTCAGGGAGTCAGCATTTAACCCTTCCATTGTCTTCTGACCACTGAGCTGCAACAGACCATCAGCAAGCCTTCTGTGTTTTCAGTGGAGACTGAACAGAGGAAGCCTTTTGCTTCATAGTCATGGGAACTCAGCCAGATTGGCAAGACTCTAGTGTGAGGTCAGCAAACCAATGGATTTTATAAACATGCCAGGAATGACCACACATACCTACAATTAGCAGAGAAGGTGGCAGCATGGCAAATTTACCAAACTAGAGAGCAGTGAAGGGAGCAGATTAAGCTTCTCAAGACTGAGTACAAGAAAACCAGGGACCAGAACCACACCTCAGGTAATTTGCTGACATTGGGCAGTTTTTGTGAGGAGTTTGACTGGGTGCTGAACACTGACCTGAGGATGGTGCCAACAATGGTGCATGATGAGATGGTCTACCTGAATGATGCCCTGGTGGCCAGAGAATCTATCATGGGATGAGGTAGGAGACAGCAGCAGGCACAGAAGGAGACCAGCAAATGACTCTGGTGCTGAAACCGGTCCCAGGGGAGTCTCAGTCATAGAAGCAATAGATGCATTCCCTGGGGCCATATTCAGGGGAGTTGTTTGATGTCCTTCTGGAGAAATAGCTTGCTGTGGAGCCTGTAGCACCAACAGATGGGACAGAGGCTACCACTGAGCCTATTAAGTTTGTTTCCGTTTCAATTGTTATTAATACAGCAATGGGAGGAACTTCCCTTTTAGAAACCTATACAAAAGGTATTAGAAGCTCTGGCTAGCAACACGTATGCACTAATAGAGGATTGCATCCCAGTGGCTTGGCTCCCCTGACCAGCATGTGGAGTTCAAAATGGTGACTGGCAAATGCAAACAATAAAAATACCTTGAAAATGTTTGATTTTGGGTTTGGTTTTTTTTCAAAAATGTAGATTTTGGTAGGGCATTACTGTCTCTTAAAAATTATAACCTTACACTGCCATATTTGTGAGTGTGCTGCTCTGTAATCATTCAGCACTGTAATATGCCACCTGGAAAACTGGGGGACAGTGGAAATGTGTTCCATTCATGAGTCTAGTCCATTTCAGTTAAAGGTGGGCCATGCAATCCATAGGTGGCAAAATAATTTAAATTCAACTGGGAGTTGAAAATGCATTCAGGAGAGAAGGAGGGGGTGAAAAGATGGCTGTGGAGGTCTGTGCATTTGCATGCAGTCTTAATCAGCTAAGCCACATGGAAGCAAATGCATAATCTTGTTGATTATGTTATGAATTCTGATCCCATCCTGGCTGCTTGTATATGCAAACTTTTCCTGAAGCAGGAACTCCAGATAGGGTGTCACATTTTGGGGAAGGATGTATTTTCCAGGGCCATTTTTGTAGCTGACTAGCCTACTCCATGTATACATTGGCTGTTCAGTCACTATACATCTGAATACTTTGTTTGCATATACTGCAGGTTTCCCACCAGCCGTTTGAAATAATATCTCCTTTTCCAGATGGGCACCACAAGAACGTATGTGCTCCAAAATTTGGAAGGCCTGGAATAATTTCTTAAAAAAGCTTTTGTAGCACAGACACTAGCTGTCCCCTTTACACAAAAAAGTTCTGTAATTTTTAGAAAACAAAGAACAGCTTTGAATTTTTTAACTTGCCGTTGTATCTGCACTTCTTTCAAGCACTGAGAGAGCTGGAAGCAGGGGTCGCTTTCCCCATGGCCTGGGAAGTGCTGAGAGAACCAGGCAAGGGAGTCTCTTCCCCACCATCTGGCAAGTGCATCCAGAGCCAGGCAGAGGTATGCTTTCCCCATCACCCAGCAAGTGCTGAGAGAGCCGGACAGGGGGGATGCTTGCTCCGAGTATGGCCCCAGCCACTTCCCACACCCAGGAAAAGCAATTCCTTCCAGGGCACCCTGGAAGAAAGAAAGTCAAACCACGTTAATTCGACTGTATTGAGTTGGTTTTAATTGGGTTCCCTGGCGTAAGTCAACTTTATAAAGTTGACTTAAACAAATGGGGATTCTCTAAGACAATTTAATAAAGTCAACTGTAAGTTGACCTATTAAGTCAACTTAACCGAGCCCTCTAGTGTAGACATAGCCCTACAGTCTCCTTCTGAATCTAGCTTAGAGTCTAACACACTTAGTTCAAAGGACTCAGGCTGTTTTATGCTTCAGAGGAGTACAAAGGGCATGCAGCTTACCACAGAATCTGGTCCTGAACCCAAAAGGTTCAGTCCCTTTGGCCTGGTGAGACAGTGAACCCTGAACTGCTGCTCCTGTGCATGAAGTTCTCCATAGATAGCAATGGATTTCACTCTCCCAGGCTCTCCATATGGTATCTTTCACAAGCACCTGCTTCATTTGAAAAAATCAAAATAAAACAAAACAAAAAAACCAAACATAAATTCCACCACTTTATGCTTTAAAGTATATGAATTTAGTACATATTGTAGGTGTAATACAATTGAGAAGTTTGAGAGTTGTACACTCGTAAGCAAGAAAAGACATGAGTAATTTAAGAGCTTTATCTGTATGCGGAACACACATCAACTACGTCCCCAGGTATATAAGCACAGAAGAGTTTAAAATCTTAAGGAAGTACAAATAGACTCATAAAAGACTTTGGTGAACAGATTAATTTTATTTGCAGGCAGCAATGTTGACTTAAAATATTTAGGTTATCAGTTCGACTTAAAAATACTCATAGCCTTAGTGTATCCATGTGTTTGGCGAATTAAGAATTTGACTTTTAAGTATTACTTAATATTTTCATATATGACAGCCTAAGGAAATTTTCTTATGCTTATCTACATTTCAATCTCTTTTGCTTGGATTTCTTCTGAGATCTGACCTAGAAAAGGAACTGGATTTATATACTCAAATTTAAAACAGACTTAAAACAAATATTAACATATATATGAAACTGATAGTCTTTAAAATACTGTTTCAGACCTTATTTATATTTTTGCCAAAGGTACTTTTACATCAAATGACAACTAGGTGGTTTATATATAAACTCACAAAGGAAAATAACTGCACAGTGTCCCCTACTGTGCAGTTCAGGGATAGTTATATTTTGTTTGCTGCTAATATTAACTAGTAGATGTTATTTCAAGAAGTAGTTTGAATCCCTTTATTGATCACAGTTGAAGGTAGATACATAGTTTACTGCTGGGGCCTTTGTGTTAAATATATCTGAGTCACCACTGTTGTGTTTGGAGAAAGAATTAACACAGAGCTCGGCAACAATTAAATAAAAACTGATTTTATTTAAAGTACTAAGAGCTTATTCAACTAGGCTTAGCTGGAACTGCACACAAAAGGAGAGCTTATTCCATTTTGATCCCAGAGATTCCACTCACAGAACAGAAAGGGCACATCTACACTGCAAAACAAAACCCAGGGCAGCAGGTCTCAGAGCCTGGGTCATGGGGCTCACGGTCTGGGCCTAAAATGAGTAGTCTATTCTAGGTGTTTCCACTTGGGCTGGACCTGAGGCTCTGAAACCTGGTGAGGGCATGGCTATCATGAGCCCCCACGAAGCTAAGTCAGTTGATTGAGGCTCTGAGGGTATGTCTACACTGACAGCAGCAACTTTGCCGCCAGCAGTTAGCCCTTCTGGGAGCAGTTTGCGGTGAGTATGAACTCCCCACACCACTCCTGGAAGTCAGCCTCAGAAGTTCTGGGGGCCAGGGGACATAGTGAAAGGCTGACAGCAAGGGACTTGTGGTCAGCTTTTCCCTAATGTGTAGCAGTGGCTTTAAAAATCGTTGCTAGTTACGCAAGGAATTTTGCCTTCCTTGCGTAACTGGTGGTCAACTGCCACCAAATTTGCCCTGAGTATAGACTAGGGCTCAGACTCACTGCCAGGGACTAGAGTGGAGGAGAGGCATGTAGACATACCTTAATTTACAAGCATTACATCATCTGAACAAATTCTTCTCAGCTAATCTGATGATGAAAGCAGAACACTGTTTGCTAGCTCCTTATGGAAGATGTTGATTCAAAAAACCTTTTGGCATACATCACTCATTCTTTGGTTTAAGACTAGACTGTAGGCAACTTTTGAGTTATTTTTGATAGAAACATTGAAAATAACTTTATTTAGTTGTTTTATTTTATAATAAATATATACCATCAATTTTCAGAGGAGTAGCCGTGTTAGTCTAGTTCAGCAAAACAAACAAATAGTCTTGTGGCACTTCTAAAGACTATTTATTTATCACTCATGCAACAAATTTGTTAATCTTTAAAAGTGCCACAAGACTCCCTGTTGTTTTGACATACCACCAAGGGCCTCCTCTGGGCTTGATCTGTGTTTGCCAAAAATTAAAAATAAATCCAAAGAAATCCTCCTCCTCTTCTTTACCTTTATTTGTGGCTGCCTCCTCAGTCCTCTTCTCTTCTCCATCAGGCTCTGGGTAATCACATTGCAATGATGTTTCTGAGTACCATTTTTCTGCTGATGACTCAAAAATCTGCCTCTCTGATCTGGATTCATCTCATGCTATTGAAACTAAAATTTCAACCTGTCTTTCCTGAATGGCCAGCTATCAACTAACACTTAACTTGGCCAAAATCAGGCTCCTGATCTTTTCTCATAAAGGGTACTTCTACACTGGAGCCTTAGGTTGACTTAAGGAAAGTTAAGTCGACATACAGACTTCTGCAGTCTCATTAGGCTTTTATTAAGTCGACTTAAGTGCATCCTTAAGTCGACTTAATAACACCACCTCTTAAGTTTGACTTAATGCTTAAGTGAACCTTATTAAGTCGTCTTAGGCCAATGTAGATGGGGAAAGTCCTTAAGTCAACCTAATTGCCCTTCAGTTGCCCACAACGCACCATTCCTCCATTGACCTAGCACCTGCCAGTGTGGACACAGGCAGTCGACAGGAGTTTTCAATGTGGCCTCTAAGTGGACTTTACGAGGTTGACTTTACATTGACTTAAAGGCAACCCTTTTAAGTTGACTTAACAGAGCCTCCAGTGTAGACACACCCAAGGGGCCTACACCAACAGTGATCAACACCCCTATTTTACCTACTTCTCAAACCCATAATCTTGGCTTTATCTTTGACTCAGCCCCCTCCTTTGACCCAAACATTCAGGCTATGTCTAGATGTTGCTGCTTCTTCCTATGTAACATGTCCAAAATTTGACCTTTTCTCTCTGCACCTACTGCCAAAACTCTTCTCCAACATTATCTGACATTTTGACTACCATAATCTCCTCTCTGGCTTTGAGGTTTATAATCCGCCCCATTCAAGTCCAATCAAAACACAGCTGTTAAGACCATCTTTTTGGCTCACCACTCTGACTATGTCATCTCCGTCTTCAAACCGCTTCAATGGCTCTCCCTCTTCCCTGTGTCAAACGCAATCTTTTTGTACTAATTTATGAGGCTCTGCATAGTTTAGCCCCACCTTTCTCATTCAAACTATTTTCATGTTCTTATTCAACCTATTTTGCCACAACTTCAGTTCCCATCTTCACTCTGCCAGTGGTGCCAGCTTTGATGTCCTATATTCTGCTTCTCCCAAGAATCACTTTCATGCTTTCACCCATGCTATCCATTAAGAGTGATTAAAAACTGCCTGTGAAAAACTGTAAAAACCATCACTCTGCAATCTACCTATTCTCTCTTCCCAACTCACCTCTTCCCAAGCACATTCAGTACAGGTCAATTTGATCATTGCTAGTTACGTGGCAGGCTGTGATCGTTGCTCTCTTGAACAGATATGAGTTGTATGCCCAACCTTTTATATTTATTACCCTGTTGCCCTAATCCCCACCAGCTTGAGGTACCTATTGTGTCCCATCTACCTGTTGTATCCTGTTTTTTAGACAGTAAACCTCCTTAGGACATGAACTGTCATTTATTATGCCTGGACAGTGCTTAGCACAACAGGCCCAACCTGCATGTGGTGTTTAGGCTCTGCTACGTTATGTATTGAACAACATAATAATATGAGTTATGTCTCAACATTGTAATACTATTGCTCAATATCTCAAATGCAATTGAGTCTTGAGCGTCCATTAGCCCTTCTTACAGAGGTTGTGATCATATTTTTCATCACAGGTTATGTTCCCTGTGTTATCACTGCGGCTCAGCTGCAGGGCAAGTTCCATGACCAGGAGGGTGAAGCTGGCCCTGGTCATCCTGAAGTTCTGCCTCCAGTCATCATCCCCCCAGGTGCGCAGCACGACCCACTCCCACCAATCTGGGCTGGTCTCCCAGGCCCAGACCTGGTGAGGCACGGAGGGGGGCAGGGGCAGTAGCTCTGTCCTGCGCAGGAGGTGGCTATAAGCCTCGGGCAGAGGCTGGTCACCCTCTGGCTCCGCAAGCACAGTGTACCACGTGAGCAGGACACTCTGCAGGCGGTCAGAGTGGCTGGGTGTTGCACGGTGCTGTCTAGGCAACCGGGTGAGGTCCATTGCTTGCAGCATGCTGCTAGCCTGAGTGGAGAGGGCAGTGAGGTCGATGCCAGCTTTTATGGGATTAGCTACCAACATGGCCGCTGACATGGCCCAGGGAGGCGGCCATGTTGCCACACCTCCCATAGTGCCCTGGCCCTGAAGTGAAATAGCAAGCCCACAGTGTGGATGTGCTATTTCGATTCCCGCTTTTTTCCTTATTTCAAAGTAACTTTTTGTTATTTCAAAATAACGCGTTTCGAAATAACACGTTATTTCGAAACGGCTTGTTTCGAAACAAGCACTTGTGTGTGGACATAGCCTAACAAATTTATTTAAAGCATGAACTTTCATATAAGTAACCTTCATTTTGTTTAAGTTGGATTCCCTTTCCTTTGGCAACTATTTATAAATAATGAATGCACTTAACAGAAATTTGGATTTCTCTGTGAATGATTTGTGACAAAGAAAACAGGGCTACACTTGTTTGACAATTTATTTGTAAAGGATAATTCAATTAGCCCTAGTATCTATGCACATTAAGGCTTTCATCCTGCAAAAACTTATTCATGTACTTAATTTTACTTCCCTGAGTAGTTCCATTGATTTCAAACATGATTACTCACGTAGTAAAATTGAACATGTAGGTTTGTGCAGAATAAGGGCCTACGTGTTATAAATAATCACTGGTTAGTTCCTTTCTAATGAAAGGGTACTTCATATTTAAATAACTTCTTTCACTTGAGGCTCTCAAAGCACTGAGAAGAAATTAATAAATGTATTCTGTGAGTTAAGTAATTGTGCCTCACTTTTCTCAACTGTAAACTAGGACAGAGATGCAACATTGAAACATGACATATGAACATTCTTACTGTTTGCTCACCTCACTGAGAGTTGAAGCATAAGGGCTTTTTTTTTTTTTTTTTTTTTAACTTTTTCTTATTACTTAGCAGCAGCTGTAGATGACTGTGCTCTGGAGAAGGGCATTTCAGAGAATCAGTCACCCAGCAGACACCCACTGCTTTCTGTAGTTTCACTGAGTATGTTCACACACACTTCTTATTTCGAAACAACAAAGGTTATTTCAAAATAAGAACTGCCATGGCCACACGACGCATGGCCATTTCGAAACAAGCAAACTGCTTGTTTCGAAATGGCCTCCGTACTTTCGGAACGGCTTAAACCACTTTTTTTTTTTCAAAACAGGGTTGTTTCGAAACCAGTGATTTTGAAACAGCCCTGTGCGGACATGTTGTTTTGAAACAAAGTGTTCCGAAACAACATTTGACCTTCCTCCCAGGGTGCTAAGCACCTTGGGAGGAAGGACTGCCCCCTCAGCACCCTGGCCAGGGAAACCTCAGCACCCTCGGCTGAGGGGTGTCCGCTGGCTGGCGGAGGGGACTGCAGGCACCCGCAGGGTGCAGCGCAGAGGGGACAGGCACCCGCGGGGTGAGGCGCAGCCCCGCGCCTCACCCCACAGGTGTCTGCAGGGGACAGCAGGCATCCGCAGGGTGCAGCACCTGGCTGCGCTGCACCCTGCAGGTGCCTACAGCCCGCTGCAGGCACCCGCCAGGTGAGGCGCAGCGGGGCGCCTCACCCTGGGGGTTTAAAGCCCGGGCTGCCCCCAAACCTGGCGGCGAGGTCCCAGGTGCCCGGCTGGAGCCCGCTGCTGCAGGGGCCGGAGTGAGCGCCGG
>ML681996.1:11699522-11754932 GCA_007922195.1 Podocnemis expansa
GCACCTGGGACCCCGCCACCAGGTTTGGGGGCAGCCCGGGCTTTAAACCCCCAGGGTGAGGCACCCCACTGTGCCTCACCTGGCGGGTGCCTGCTGTCCCCCGCAGACACCCACAGGGTGAGGCGCAGCCAGGTGCTGCACCCTGCGGGTGCCTGCTGTCCCCTGCAGACACCCGTGGGGTGCAACGCCCCTCTGCGCTGCACCCTGCGGGTGCCTGCAGTCCCCTCCCCAAGCAAAATAGCATGTTCACACTGTGGACATGCTATTTCGCTCCCTTATTTTGAGGACACTGTTTTTGTCCTTCGAAATAAGGTGTTTCAAAATAAAGAGTTATTTCGAAACAGCTTGTTTCAAAACGTCTTGTTTCGAAACAAGCCCTCCCTGTGTGAACATAGCCACTGTGAAAAATCTTTCCCCTCTTATGACTGGCAGTTTGCTCCAACTCCCTCCCAATCTTTAACAGTCTATTCCAGGGGTGTTAAGCACGAGGCCTGTGGGCTGGATGTGGCTCACAAACCTCTTCCATCCGACCTGTGATTGCTCTCCACTGGACCACACTTTTACTAACAGGGAGGAGTGTGGTCTCGCATACCCAGTGCTGTGCAATGCTGCGATTGTGTCAGGTCTTACAACATTGCACTCTGTGAGACCATACTCTCTTCAGAAAAGAGAGAGAGAGGGTGGTATCATGGAAGGCAGCCTTACATACTCATTGCTCTGGGATGCTGCAAGCATGCCCTAATATTTCAATTTATGGTATGGACAGCCCTCTTGATGTATATTTAAGTCAAATCTTGCCCACCGTAGCAGATGAGTTTGACACCACTGGCTCCCCTTCCCTGCATCGTCTCTTCAGGGCCCCTTCTTCCTTCCTTAGTATTTCTGGTTAGCTAATCTCCTTACTAAACCCCACCCAAAATATTTCCAAAAATCAATGGCACTATCTTGATTTTCACAGCCCGTCCCTTTGTTCACCTTTCTGGCATATTCTATTCCTTCTCCTAACTTTTGGCTCCCCTCTCTATTTAGACTGCAAACTCTTCACAGCAAACTACCACTTATTCTATATTTGGACAGTGTCTAACACAAGCCCCCACTCTTGGTTTAGGCTGCTAGACACAACCATATTACAAATGATTTAATAATTGCAAGAAATTCCATATAAGTGAGCCTTCAACTGCCTGAAAAATTGAAGTGGTGAGGCAGTGATAAATTACAAGCAATCAACAGTGAACTAATTAAAATCACACTTTATTAAAAAGAATGTAGTTGTTTAAACACAATGTTGGACTTCTAAACAGAGAGCACCTTGGTGACACAGAGATTTAGAGTCTGGCACTGGCAAGGCTGGCAGCTACTTGTGATTACTATGATCATGGAGGCTGGCTACTTGTTCAAATATATAATTTATTATTCTCCTGTTCCCTATCCCATTTCTATTTGTCTGTTTATCCACCTCTAGAATCTTGTCATGCTGCACTGCCAGCTCTCTGGGGGCAGTGTCTGACTGTGTTGTGTTTGTTTGTACAGGGTCTAGCATAATAGGGTCTTGATCCCTGACAGTAGCCTCTGGTCACTAATACTTGACCATGAAGGCCCTTGTATACCTTCACAATTTGTCTCCCTCAACCTTTCTGCTGAAGGCACATTTTCCCCACTGATGGAAATTCACATTAAGAGCTCTTAAGTCTTGCTCAGCATTATCCATCCATGTTCTCTTTTGTTAGGCATTAGGTCCAGCACCACAAGGATGTATTCCCAAGGGGATGCATAGATGGCCTGTCTTCTGTCATCTTAACTGTGTGCCCTTCCCACTAAAGTTGTTAGGATTCACATTTACTATACTTCATTCTCCATGGACCTTCCAGAATTCCATATTATACCTAGGCACTATTGCAACATAAACAACAAATAAAGTAAGTGAAAGCCCAGGGGAAACCTCTTTAAATGCTGTGAAGAGCCACAAAATTACTTGCTCATTGTCAAATAAAGATCTTCTTTGCCGATCGTATTCTGCTGCTGCTTTGAAGAGAGCTAAATCTTTTCTACTTCTCAGACAGATCAAGGCAAGACTGCTCATCTCTTCAAAGTCCTAAACAATCTAAATCTGTTTTCCTTCTAAGCATCTCTAGAACAGTATCAATTAATAAATGAATTACTGTCCTGTGGTGCTGTGTTAATAAGATTAGCATAGAAGGACATAAATACCTACAATAAAACATTGACTAGATACCATTTGTTGTTAATGCTAACAAAGAAGATTACATCTCATCCCGGGAACATAGATGACATGATGTCCATTAAGAATGCTCATGACATGATAATATAAATAAATCCTACTATGCATGTGATAACTTTATTTATTTCACACACTATCCATGATTTGTCATATGCTTATACATCTCATTCAGAATAGCTATGTTCCAAGTAAATTAAAGCTACTGTAAGAATCCTTAAAATTCTTTCACCACCACATTTCATTAGGTTTGAAGGCTCATAGCTCACTTCCCTTAAGTGTCTAAAATTTACAGCCATTCTCTACCTCTGTTCCATTTTGACATCAATTGCCCACCTTTGTGCAAAGAAGAAAGATAAATATAATATTTAGTTCCAGACTTTTAGAACTCTGCATGCAAAAATACACATACACAAATATCTGGGTGTCTGATTGCCTAATCTACCCATATGATTCTATGAGGTCCCTTCCAACCCTATGATTCTATGATTGTTATGACTGTGCATTCTATCACAATTAGTGTACAAGAAAATGGCCAGCTATGTAATTTAAGCAAATAAATGTGTACATATATTGATGCATCCAACTGTGTTCACAGAGTTCTGAAATTCAGTCAGGGTACTATCTTTTTATTCATCTGACTCTGGCAAATGTTGGGATCATTTCAATTCTATTTTTCTGGATATCTTAAGGGTTGAAATGGCCCTTGTTAGACTAATAAAATGTCTGTTTAATTCTAAAAGTAACAACTTAATTGTTTTCATTATAATTATCTAAGTATGAATTTTGATACCATTGATCATCTATGGAATCATTAAAACAACTTCAGAACAAACACAGATCTATCAAGAATAGCGTATCTGATTTAGGTCAGATAGTTTTCCAACAGATATCAATTTCTTTGTTTCCTAGCTACCTTCATCTGCCTCTACTAATCTTCAACGATCTATTTAGCTTCAATAGCTGCATGTTTCCTATGAGTCATACTAGGCATAGAGTAAAGGCAGTGGCCTCAGTCCCTGTGCACTGTCCTGATTAGCAGGATGGATGCAAAGGTGTGATTAGCCTACACAATGCACACCTCCTACCCCATATGCACATATACTAGCAAGCTTGATGTGCCTCCCTAAAGCACAAACTCTCAGAGATCACTTTGTCCAAGGGTGACCAGTTTACCCCACTCCAGAATGGGCCTTAAAGGATCAGGATAAAATTTTCAAAAACACATAAGTGACTTAGGATCCTGAATCCCATTTCAAAAAATGACTTGGGCACATAGGCCCTGTCACAGGGTAAGCCCCGCCCCCCCCACCCGATGAAGAGGTTTGTGGTGGTGAAGAGTAGAGTGGGGCATCCCCAGAGGCACAGTCTACTACACTGGTCCCAACCTCCCAGTCATATGACTCAAGGATGCAAATTGGGGTGGCTGCCCCTTGGACACAGCACAGCCTAGTGGCCAGAGTCAATACCTGCCCATGAGTTAAGGAAGGGGTAGCAAATAGTCTGTAGCCCTGGCCCTTGAGCAAGGGAAGGTGAGCCAGCAGTCTACATAGCTCAGGCTCCCAAGCAGGGTGGGATTGGAAGCAATAAATATTACAGGCCCTCAGGCAGGGCTGGGCAAGAGAGACAGGCTGTAGCCCTTGATCCTCAGGTAGGATCAGGGCAAGCAAGCAGTCTGTAGCTATGGCAAGGATTTGTGCACCTCTGCAATCTGAACCTTGGGTAGGAGACAGCTGTCACCCCCAAGAGATGTGGGCTCACCCAACTCCACCGCATCCCAGTCCACGGCCCTGTTCATGACAGGGGTAGTCACCACTCTGGCCAGAGGGACTCTCACCACAACACACTGACCTATCTCAGGCAGGAGATACTATTCACACCGTCCTTCTGGGCCATTTTCCTGATGCTGTCATCCAGGACCCACTGGGGCTTTCAGGTTCCCTGGTGTCAGTAGTTCTGGAAAAGCTGACTCTGGGCTGTCGGCCATGGCCAGTGGGTAGCCATTCAGGCCTCTGATTCTCTCAGCTGGTGTCTGAAAGCAGCTCCCTGATTGGAGCCTCCACTAAGCATCCATCCTCTTCACTGGTCAGGCTGGAAAGAGCTGGGCTGCTCCTTTTTATACTGGGAAAACAGTTGGAGAATGCCCAGCACAGCCTGGAGGCAGGACTTCTGCCATCCATAGTGTTGATTTAACCGTTTCCTGCTCAGTGCAGAGTAAGCCCTCTCTGTCATTGGACCCTAAATCATTGAAACCATTTTTAAAATTTTACCCTCAGGATAGTCTGCAAAGCTTATATGTCATCTGCTCTGAATCTTAAAACACTATGTTGATTTTTAAATTCTTCTGTTTAGTTTTACATATTTCATACTTTTGCTACTTCTCATCTAACCACTTTGTTGATGGCAGAGGTGGCTTAAGGCATAACAGAGTGAAATCCACCAAGATGCCTGCTCCCCCACTATTAGACAAACTCTGGCCCTCAGCCCAGGCTTTTTCCCAGGAAGATCTCACTCCCAACTTCCCAGATGGATTCTTATCTTTCTCCCATTCTGAGCCACTCTCTTCCTGCCAAGTGAGGCAGCCTCATCCACCCCAGCAGGAAGGCAGCTGGCAAGAATTGAATCATGCATGTTTGAGTATGCTTTCAGGCACCATTTGGCCCCCAGATCCCATGGATGTTGTCTTTTGGTACTTTCATCCTCATTCCAGGTCACTCAGATATTCTGAGCAAGGACTGTTGGGGAGTCCACTTTTTAGGCTTAAATTCCAACTCCCTAGACTGAAGATCTCTGTTTGAATTCAGCTGTTCAAGCAGAGACATTGCATTCATCCCCCACATATATTGCTTTACCCTCTGTGATGCAAATAGTTTGCACAGAATCTGATGGATTTTAGGCAAGGTAGTCAGAAATTTCATCAGATTAGGAGGAATACATATCAGCAACCAACTGAAGACTGTGGATTGACCAAGCTATTATCCCCTAAAACAAATCTGCTGTTTGTGACTTTTCAGGGATTACTGATGAACGTAATTTGTTGGGAGAAGTTTGTGCCACAAACTTTGAATGGAGGTGTTTTCAGTTTGCTGATGACACTTTAGCTCTCTATCCTGTCCAGTTCAGAGTGGGAGATCAAGTGCCTGGGGAGAAACTGAAGCATAATTCAGAGCAATTTGCCTGAGATTTGGTGCAGACAAAATAAACATGGGGTCTGATTAGATTTGCTACTGCTTTTAGACAATCAAATATTAGCAGTGACTAAGACTGCTACTTTCTATCTGTATCAGGACAGAAAGCAGCAATCTTTTCATTTGGATACAAACCTTCCTACTATTCATTAACTGTCAGCTCCAAGTTGAAGTACTGCAATGTGCTCTACACTTTAAATCCATCCAGAGCTGAAGTTAGTGAGGAATATTGCAGTTCCTTTGTGAGTACAGGACATCAATATTCTTCTATCAGCTTAAGCTGCCCTCTGCTTTCCATGTGGCATCAGAGAGCTTGTCTATCCAGTGTAGAAATGAGTATTAGTGGAGTTGCAATTCTAATGCACACCAACATGTTGCACACTAACTGGCTCTTGTGAACCCTCCTGGTGAGCATTAAAGGTAGAATGGATTTGGGAACTTCTATGGATGCTGGCAGGGTCTATGCAGGTCAGTTAGGAAACAATATCTTGATGCACTTTAGATTCCACACCCTACTTTACTCCTTGATGCAGACAAGCCCTAAGATATTGGTTCTGAAGAAAGAAAAAAGGTTTAAGTACGTCCTGATGAAAAGAACCTTCCCCCGCTCTCCATAACCATACTTCATAGCTGAAATCAGCAGAAGAGATCTCAGTGGAACTGCTTTGATATGTAAGTGACTGATCCAAAACTTATTGGCATCATTGAAAAGATTGCCACTGACTTTAACAGGCTTTGTATTAGGTTCAGGGGGGAGGGGGTATGTCTACACTGGAGGCTCTGTAAAGTTGATTTAACAAGGTCAACTTTAAGTCAGCTTTGTTAAGTCGACATAGAGCGTCCACAATGAAAACTCCTGTCAACTGCCTGCGTCCACACTGCCAGGTGCTAGGTTGACCCTTCCTGGTGGACAGGAACTCTGGGAGGGGGCCTGAAAGCCAATTAAGTTTACTTAAGGGCTATTCCCTGTCTACACTGGCTTAAGTCAACTTAATAAGGTCAACTTAAGCATTAATTCAACCTTAAGAGGTAGTGTTAAGTCAACATAAGGAAGTGCTTAAGTCAACTTAATAAAAGCCCAGTGTGGCCATGGGGGTCTGTAAGTCAACTTAACCTCCCTTAAGTTGACCTAAGGCTCCAATGTAGATGTACCCTAAGAGAGGGAGTTGCAAGCAGGACGGGGTCTGCAAGTGGCTACTCTGAAATAGTCTGAAGTTATTTATCTTCAGGGCACCTAAAGCACACCCGCTTGCACAGGTATTTTGGGAGAGTGATGTGGCTAGTGTCAGCAAGGGAAATAGCTTCTGACAATGAGGTGCAACTGAAGTAAGGATTAAACTTTAGTAAAAAAACAATTTAACTGACAGCGTTATTCTTGTTCTGTAATAATCACATTTCCTTTGCAGTTGGATTTCTTTGCAAAGGTAGCTCAGCTGCAAACAAACTTGAAAAACCATGTCTGCCCAGCAACGAAATTCTAATTGGCTGAAGATAGTGAGTGACAGTGTTCTGTCAGTAATGAAAACAGTAATCATTCTAAGAACCAATAAAGTGGTGACGCGGCTCTCAACAGGTACCAAATATGGTAAAACAAAGCAATGGTACCTTCTAGAAACTGAAAGTGGGGTTGTGGAACAGGGATAAAGGGTTGCAAAAAGCCCATGCAAACTGGAGGTCTACGGAGGCATGTGTCACATAGCCGAACTCTGGACTGACTACCCAAAGTTCCCTCCCTGGCAACGAATCAAACTGCCGGTAAGCTCGCAGTCAAGAATGCAACGTCCCACTTGGGATAAGGCCGGCGCACCTGAATTGAATCAAATGAATAAGCCATGGTTCTGTAAGTATAAAGGGTAATGCTTAACAGTACTGATTGTACCCCAGGATCAATTAAGGGCTTAGTAATAGGAACAGGTTTAGGAATTACAGTTATACTTTTGCTGTAATAAATCTTTTGATATCTTCTTGGTTTTGCCTTAGAACATTAAAGAGAATAAGAAAAGATGATTTATTCTAATTAGATGGAAATAAATAAATAGAGTTAATAAAAGAAACCAAATATACCCGGTGTCTGCCACAGTGTCTCGCCCCCTCTACCATATCCAAAGAATCCATTTTTGATGCAGAATTCTCAGCTAAGATGGAGATTACTTTGGAGAATTTGAGGGTCAGGGAGATTTTGACTTATTTTGTTATTTGTTTTGCTTTTTCCTGGTTATATGTGTTTATTATGGGGGCAGTGTAAAATACATTATCTTGTTGACTGTTCCTTTCCCTGCTTTAGAACTGGGGTTTGTAAATATGATAGGTAACTGCTGTTACACTAAAATCTTAATGGGCTTTTGAAATGAAGTTTTGTTTTGTTTTTATTTACTAAATGTGCAGCTCTTGCTCCTTGGGCAGTCAGGAGAGAATACACCAATATTTTCAAAAAAAAAATTACATTGGATAGGGTCATAAGCTGAGACGCCAACATGTTCAGATACCACAGCAATAAGAATTGTTTAAGACAACAAAACAGATTAGACGAGCTAATAAGAGAAATTTAGTTGTAGCCTTTTATTGTCATTGTGGCATAGGTGATTCATAACATCATGTATTGAGGCTTCTCTAATGCCCAGCTACAACATGATGTGTTAAAATGGAACAAAAATGTTCTTTAAATGTACCTTGTTAGAAGCTAGACTGATGGCAACCTAAATCCCCAAGGACGATAGCTGAATTCCACTGACTTCATGATCATGAGCTGAACTTTTATGAACAGGAAAGAAGGGAATTTATGTGATTACAGCTTAACTCTCCATTAGTCATTTTTGGCTGAATGTGGAATAGATGTCTAAATGACTTTTAGTCTAGACCACAATGTATTCTGGCATTTGTTATGTCTTGAAAAACAATATAGCAGATATTGACAGAGTAGAATTTTAGCAGAAAATTGCTGTGAGACAGAATATTTGAAACAGGCGAGACACTGTGGAGGAAAAAGCCAGAAATAAAGGGTTTACTGTTATACAAAAGGTATAAAAGTATATATTGAGTATGTGCATGTTGGGTGTATTAAAATCTCTATTACTGGGCTACAGTACATAGTGGGAGTTGTCCACCAGAGAAACATGGTTGTTCTTGAAGCCCCTATTAAATTTTTTGACGGAGCTTCCTTTGGAAATAAAAGCCCTACAGGCCACTTTCAAATATATACTAGAAACCCATTCCTACATGCCCTCTGTATCTACTATAGCATAGACTGTTGCAATAAGAAAATATTTATTCACCTCACGCAGTGTAACAGCCACGTGCCTCTTGAAACTGTGGAGCAGTGTGGCAGTTCAAAGTGCATCAACTGTGGAACTCCAGTAAGAATAAATGTGCTTCTTTGGCACAGTTGACTATTTTGCTGGTTTTCTACTAGACAGAGGCCCCCTCTCATTCCATTAAGTATAAAGAAGACTGCCACCCAGAAGGATCATTTTCATATAATTTTTCATTTTGTGCACTAAACTGTGGCATTTGACCTCAACGGGACAGTGCAAATCTGCAGCAGGGCCATAGACCTCTTCCTCTCCCTCTTTCCTTTGGGACAATTTGACCCCTCTAGGGAAGCCTGAGCCCTAGTTTACACTTAGGACTTTTCTCGGTGGCAGTTGACTGGCATTTATGCAAGGCACGTAAAATGCCTTCCGTAAATGCCAGCAACTTCCTAAGCTGCCGGGACACAGTGGGGAAAGTTGAGCGCAGATCCCTTGTGGTCAGCTTTTCCCTGTGCCTCCTGGCCTCCAGGACTTCCAACACTGACTTCCGGGAGCACAGCAGTGAGTTCAGACTTGCTGGTAAGTGCTCCCAGACCAACGGGCTGACAGGGGTGAATTTGCTGCTGTTGGTATAGACATATCCTAAGTTAGCGGTTCCGTTCCTTGCACAAAGGCATGGAGAAAGACTCCTTCCATGCTCCTCACTTGAATTAGGGTCATCTGGGAGTCTGGGCTCAAATACACAAAATATGCTATTATGCCACTCCTAGCTTATTTGAACTGAGGGAAGGATTATTTCTATATTTCCTGTATTATACAGTCATTATTTGAATAACCTGAGAAACTGAAGGTACTCATCAATTCAGCAGTCTTCGTGTAGCCCCATAATAGATCATTCATTTAGAACACGCCATATCATGAGTCCCATCACATAGTTGTGACATATACTCAAATTAAATTGTTTTTATATATAGCAGTTAGCAAATGGGTGTCAGTTTGGACTGTTGTCATTCACTTCAAGTCATTCCATCTCATCTTCCTTATCTCATAATGACAATTAGTCATTTAGTCATTGACAACTAGTCAATTAGTCTGGACTAAGCAAGCTTAGTCTAAACTAATTTAGTCTGTGTCTACACTAGGCTTTGCCTAGTTTAAACTAAGAAATTTCTTAGGTTGAACTAAGCAAAGCTTAGTCCAAATTAATAAGTTTGCCTGGTTAGTCCGGACTAAGCGCTTAGTTTGAACTTTAAGTTTGAAGTAGGCACAACGTAGACACAGACTAAGGCTCAGTTTGAACTAAAAAAGTTCAAACTAGCTTCACATCCTAGTTCTAACTAAAACATTAGTTCAAACTAGGACAAGGGTGGCCAAACTTATGAAACTCAAGAGCTACACAATTCAATTATTAAACCTTCAAGAGCCGCACTGAGGCATACAGCCATATTGTACCTACTGCAAAATTACTAAGGTTAAAATTCATTGCACAGTTTAATTTTATCGTAAAAAGAGGGCACATACTGATCCTACTAATAGCTTCTAATAATTACTTACGGTTACCATGAAAACTACGCCTTCCTACACAGTAAAAACCCAGCTTCTGCCCACCCCCTATGACCATGCTGTGCATCTCCCTGCCCCCTCTCACCATGCTGCTCTTCTCCCCACCATCTCAACCATGCCACCGCTTCTCCCTGTCCTCTCCGACCATGCCACTGCTTCTCCCTGCCGTCCCAACCCCCTCCCTAATCTCCAGGCCCTGACGCTGGGTCTCCTGGACCGACCTCCTCCTCCCCAAGGTACCCTTATCTGGCTGCTCTGGCGGCTAGGCACAGGCTGGAGCTCACTCGTCTTGCTTTAAGTCCTGCCTGGCCTGAGCACCTAATATGGCTACTCTGGCAGCTAGGCACAGGCTGGGGCTCCTCCTGAGCATGCTCAGAGCAGGAGATTTAAAACTCCTAGGCTGGGGCTCCTTTCCTCTGGCTTTCTTCCATGAGCCGCATTTTTTCATTCAAGAGGCGCATGTGGCTCCCGAGCTGCAGTTTGGCCACGCCTGAACTAGGACGTGCAGCTAGTTTGAACTAAAAAGCCACACATTGGACTAATCTCAGATTTTTTTAGTTTGGACTAGAAAGTCTGAACTAAAAAGTAGATGTAGACATAGCCTAAGAGACAGACCTATTACAAATTGTTTTTGTCACATTTTAGTAAATGTGTGCAGGTTGTAAGTGAACCTTGTATAAAGAACCATGCAGGACAAGTTCTTATTTGTTATATACATTGAAGGCATTTGTATCCCATAGGAAGTTTGGTGCAAAACAGACCATAGACATGCACTGCTGCAACTCTTAGATAACAATTTTAAATCAATATTTGTAAAAATAAGTGCCATTAAACTCAGATGAGCAACTCCCTGTTGTCATAATCTTTCCATTTTCTTTTTCTGATAATTTATCAACTGTGCTCAGAGGTGAAAATGACTACAATGTGAAATCAGGAAAGAAAGTCTGTAGAAGGAAAAAACTAATATCAAGGGCTTTTTAAGGAAAAAAAAAAGCCTATTTCTTGCTCCTAATTTTTCAATTGCTTACTCTCATAGAATTTGCATAAAGACCTCACAAAGTATCTATGTCTTCTGTTTACTTCTGTATACGCCTGACAAGAGCTGGTACTAAATCTTGAAAAGAAGCATTTTGCCATGTACACTCAAGTGTCACCCTAAATATAACAAATAGACAGGGCCAGCCCAAGGTTATTTGCCATGCCGGCATCCAACGGACACGCAATATGCATAAGACACCTAGGTGAGTGACACTTATCAGAAAAGTGTCAGGAACATACATGAAAAGTTTTGCTGTTTTACAAAATAACTACTATTGGCTATTGTTCCCAGTAAGGTTGAAGTTACAAGCTGCCTTTAGTCAGGATGGATGAAGGCCATAGTGGCCATGTCTACACTGCCAAAGATATTTTGAAATAACAATTTTGAATTTATTTCAAAGCAATTATTTCAAAACAGCATTATTTCAAATTTATTATTTCAAAATAGGAGTCTAGTGAAGACTTTCTGGGTAGATCCACACATAGGTTTTTAATCAAAATAATGCTGGTTATTTCGATTTAAAAACGGTTAGGTCCACACAATGTTTTCTTGCTTTGAAATGACAAGCTCCGTCATTTTGAAACAAAGAGTTAGAGCGATTCAATAAAACCTGGGTTGAAAATGAAACAAGGGTTAGATCGAAACCCTTATATCAATATAACACTGTACGGATGTGTTATTTTGATATAATGGTTGTTTCAATTTAACACAATTAGACCTTCCTCCCAGGATGCATGGCACCTTGGAAGGAAGGGCCAGGTTTTGGAACCCTGGCCAGAGGGTCGGCAGGGGAAGGGAGCCCCGCGCTGGCTCCCCCACTGCTAGTCGGGAGGTGGGGGAAGAGACCCCTGGCACCCAGCTTCCCCACCGCTAGCTGGGTGCTGGGGAAGAGACCCCACGTGCCTGTCACTCTCACCACTGTTGAGGCAGTGGGGAGAATAGCCCCCAGTGCCCAGCTGCAGCACACTTGCCAGTGCTGGGGGAAGGGACACCCAGGCTGGCTGGAGCCACGCTAGCTGGGCTGTGGGAAATGCTCCCCCAACTCCCAGAGCGCTCGCCAGGTGGTGGGGAAGAGGCAACCCCTGTGCTGGCTTTTTCAGTGCTTGCTGGGCTGCGAGGGAGACGGCATGCACCTAAAGCCAGGCATGGGGTTCCTGTCTCCCCCACTGCCTGGTGAGCACTGAAAAAGCTGGCACAGAGGTTCCCACTCCCCCACCGCCTGGCCTGCACTGAAAAAGCCGGGGACGGGGGCCCCTCTCCCCCACCACCCAGCCAGTGCTAAAAAAGCCAGGCATGGGGGTTCCCTCTCCCCTGCTGTCTGGCCAGCAAGCTGGGGGAGCATTCCCGACAGCCCGGCTAGCATGGCTCCAGCTGGCCTAGGGGATCCCTTCCCCCAGCACCAGCAAGCATGCTGCAGCTGGGTGCAGGGGGCTTTTCTCCCCACCACACTGACAGCGGTGGGAGCACCGGGCACGCAGGTAACTTCTCTGCCACCCAGCTTTCCCTGCAGCCCAGCCAATGTGGGGAAGCTGGGCACGCCAGGGTCTCATCCCCTGCTGCCCAGCTAGCAGTTTGGAAGTCGAGCACTGGGTTTCCTTCCCCCCCCCCCCCACCCTGGCTAAGCCCAAGGCGGTAGCCAGTCTTAGGAGATACCTCCGCCCTCAGCCCCAAGCTAGTGGGGGATGCTTTTCCCCTGCCACTGGCTCTCCTGGGGAGAGCTAGGCAGGGGATTGGGTGGCAACATGGCCCCCTGGCAGGGGGCCATGTTGCCACACCTCCCAGGGTGCCCCTCTCCTAAATCAAGCTAGCAAGTCCTGTCCTTGGACAAGCTAGTTCGATTTGGTGTTTTTGGTGTGGACCTGTTAAATTGATTTAACTTGAATCGATTTAATGATTTTTATGATGATTCAATTAGATCACTTCAAGTTAAAATGATTTAACTGCCTGTGTGTGGACATACCCTCTATTTTGAAATAAGGTAGAAATTATTGTTTTGAAATAGGGAGTCTTCACTAGACTCTCTATTCTGAAATAGGGGAAGGCAGGGAAAAGTATAGGGCCATTATTTCAAAAAATGCCAGTTCCATGGCTTGGAATGGCTTTTTTCTAAGTAACTATTTTGAAAGAATTACTCTTTTGAAATTAAAGCAGGTTTAGTTATTCTGAAATAGCGCTTTGTTTTTTTCAAAATAATGAAGTGCTTATTTTGAAATAACAAAATGCTTGCATGGACAGGTAAGAAGTTTTTTCAAAATAAGCCTCCTTATTTTGAAAAAACTTTTCAGTGTAGACACACCCACTAATGAGACTGCCCTAAACAAAGATGGCCACCAACTTCCACTGTTACCCCGCCAGATTAAAGCGAGACTGCCCTCATAAATATGATGGTTCCCTTTATGGCCCAGAGTAAGAAAGAAACACTGAAGAGCTGGTAAACATTGAGGAAGAAGGAGGTGGGGCACGAGATTCAGGGAAGGATCTGGAAGGTTGTAGAGAGAAAAAGGTAAGTTATAGCAGAGAGAAGCTGGAGAGGGAAAGGATGATAGCATCTTCACCCCATGGGGTTAGTGGAACTCCTTACAAATGGAGGAGTTTTGTTCAGTGTCTGGATCAATATCTAGTTTTGCATATAGGGATTTCTAGTCTTGGGGACAACAGTTCTATGTTAAAGAAAGTGTCAGTGACCACATGTGGCTAGTGCTTGAATCAGTAGCAAGAAATCAAAGTCCAGGCCAGAACATGAGAGATGCCATGCCTCAGCCAAGAGCCACAGATGAAGTCAGGAGTTGACACCTAGGGTCAGACCAAAGCCAGAATTCATGAATCAGAGCCACGGGTCAGAACTAGATTAGTGGAGTGATACAAAGCAAGGGCAGAGCAGGCTCCGAGGCAGAGTTAGGACAGGAACGAGGTTGGGAAGACAAAGGAGACAAAGGCTCTGTCACACCCATGGGCAAATGCTTTGAGCAGTCACAGAACTGCAGTTGTTGCTGGGTTTAAGGGCCAGTCAGCTCGCTTTTCCAGCCAATCAGGCAGCCTACTACAGCCCTGCTGCATGCCAGAGGCTTTTCTAGAGCCTAGTTCCACTGCAGGCCTGATTCTGGACAGGTAGAATGTAATCTATGTAGACAGTAAGCTCTTTGGAGCAAGAACCATTTTTTTGTTCAGGTTTATACAGCACCTAGCACAAGTTCTGCAGCTTCTAGGTGTTACCACAGTACAGATAAGGAATAACAATAATTAGCTGTTCTACACTGGGCATCACACATGTGAGGGTCTCTAGACCCTAGCATGTTGGGAAGTTGACTCTCACTTAGGAACAGTTTGAGTGACCTAGATCTGGGAGTTCCTACAACACCACACAATTTTTTCAGCAATATCATGGTTATTTCCTATTTTAAGTCAACAGGAAACACCCTCATGTTTACCCACTAACAACTTCAGTCTGTTGCTCTAGATAACTATTTGGGCTGTTGCTGTGAAAGACACCACTTTATAGATCTCAAAATAAAATTAAAAAGTTAATGGAAAAATTAACATAACCATTCAATAAGAAATATGTGCAGAGCTAAAATATTGGTCTGTGAGTGAGCTCAAACAAATGCAGCTGATATTTGTGAACAAAGGGCTTATAAGTAATGATGGAGGAGAGCATTAATGATTCAATTAACAAAATAATATCCAGTAGCATAGTTAAACCTGATTTGATTTTACTGTTGTTGAGAGCAAGAAGTGTGATGACATTTAGGTTGTATTTAATATTAAAGCATTGATCTGAAAGGTATTACTTTCCTGAATGAGTAGTACAATATCAAATAAACTTAAGTAGTCCTGATGAATTATCCTTGAGGTCTGATTTAGTAAGATATTATTTGCTGGTGGAAAGTTTCTGAGGTTCACATTCGGTGCACAGATGCTAGTTTTAAGAATTTAACACAAGAAAAAGCCTTTGAGTCTAATGCTTTGGAAATGAGGCCCTTTTCATGTCAAGGGTGATGTATGAACTAATAGTTCATGAAAGATGAAGTTTTGACTAAGTTATCAGACATTTACCTTTTGAGTTATGGCTGAGTGAGCCTATTTGACCGATTACATTTACTGACATTGGCTGAATAATCAGTGAGCTTGTTTATGTAACCAAGAAAAAGTGACAATATGGTCCAATTAAATGCCTCCAGCCCAGCATAACTAAACAAATTAATTTTCCATTCCAACTAGAATTTAACCTAAAGCAAGCCATGATTTATGTGAAACAAATGCTGGCTAGAGCCAACTGGTCTGCAGTTATTTGTGGCCAAATTACTTTTCAAACCACAAATAATATATTCAAGTTGAATCAGATGAAAAATATTTACTATCAAAAAGCAATTGCTATGCATAAGACAGCAAACATATAAAATCCATAGAAAGTCAGACTCATTATGAAAAGTTCAAATGGTCACAGGAGTTCATATAACCAGTAACTACACTTGCACATTCAGTGGAGGACAACAGCACAAACCTTTTGCTAGAAGTTTGCCTTTTAGTTATGACATTTACTTCACAGGTGAAGGCTTACAATAAAGATCCTTTAGGAAAGGAAATTTTGTCTATTTCATAGACAAGTGGTACAAACTAACACCATGATAAGGTTTTTCCTTTCTGTCACTATTTTCCATTTAAAGAAATAAGGGAAGTTCCATATTGGCTATGTCTACAATGTAAAAGCTAAGTCGACTTTATTAAGTCAACTTAATAAAATCTACTTAAAGTTGACTTTAAGTAGACCTTAAGTCAACTTAGTGACTCCACACTACATTAAGTCGACTTTATAAAGTCGACTTTAAATGGGTGCCCTGGCTTAAGTCGACTTTATAAAGTCGACTTAATGGCCCCACTGCACTAAGTCGACTTTATTAAGTCGGCTTAGTGAGTCCACATTGCCTTAAGTCAACTTAATAAAGCCAACTTAGCTTTTACAATGTAGACATAGCCAATATGGAACTTCCCTTATAAGTGGACCTTATAAAGTCAACTTTACTGGACCCTAAAGTCGACTTTATTGCCCTGCAGTGTAGACAGGGCTCTGCTTAAGTCGACTTAAGGGACTTAAGTCAACTTAAACACATAGTGTAGACGTACCCATTGTTACCTTATCTTTGTGAAATATCACATATGGGGGTTCTGACATTAGGCCCCCTATCTCACTTACTCGCCTAGCTGACATAACAGCTACCAAAAAAGCTATCTTCATCTATAAGTGTTTAAGTGAGCAGGTAGCCAGCAGCTCAAATAGGTAGTGTTGTAATGGCATGTAAAACCACCTGGAGGTCCCAATTTAAGTGTGGGTGTATGTATTTCCGGATACAGGTTCTGTATTCCTATCATAAATCTCTTCACTGTGGGATGTGAAAAGATATTCAAGTGTTCCCTCCCTGAGGGGAATGCAGATATTGATGCTAAGTGCACCTTTAATGAACTAATAGATAAGCTTGTTTCTTTCAGGTGAGCAAGGTACTGAAGACCCTCAGGACAGATGCAGAAAGGAGAATGATTCCCTTTGTTCTCCACCAATTTGTGAATCTTGACCATTTTTGAAGGTAATTATGCCTTGTAGCTGGTTTCCTCCTGTTGAGATGGATATGTTTAACATGCTCCAAACAATTTAATTCTTCTTCTCAGAACCACACAGCAACCAAGCCATTAGATATAGTTTCTGTAGGTTTGGGTGGAATGCTCTGTTCCTGTCCTGTGAGAGGAGGTCGTGGCTAAGCAGAAGGCACTTCTGAGATCAAATAGTCATTTGGTTTAGCAAGGTGAACCAAGGACATCTTGGCCATGCTGGGGCTATCATGATCACTGTTGCTGCTTCATGTCTTACCTTTAGCAGCATTCTGTGGATTAGTGGGATGGATGGGAATGCATGTAGGAGGTTCCCCATCCATGAATAAGGAAGGGATCTCCCATAGACCCTTTTCCAGAGCCCACCTGAGAACATAAGAGTGGGCATTTGCGATTGTGAGCTGTTTCAGAAAGGCCTATATTTGGGTATCTGCATGTTGGAATATTCCATTGAGAACAGCTGTATTTAATTCCCATTTGTGCTCTTTTGGGAAGGTTCTGCTTAGAGTATCAGCTACCATGTTGTGTATGGCTGGAAAGTAGGTTGCAGATAGCATGACATTCTAAGCTATGTACCACTTCCAGAGCATCATAGCCTCTGTGCACAGGGAGGCTGACCTTGCACTGCCCTGTATGTTTATGTAGAACATACATGACATGTTGTCTGCCATGATGTTTATACATTTGTGTCTAATGTGGCTCAGGAAGTGCCAGCATGCATTTCTTATAGCTTGTAGTTCCAATATGTTTATATGGAGATAGGATTCTGGAATAGACCATTTCACCTGAGCTCTACAGCCTTCAAGACATGCTCCCCATCCTGTTAGGGAGGCACTGTTGACATTAAAACAGTAAGGACCATTTGTTGAAATGGAACCCTTGACAAAAGGTTTCATGCCTCCTTCCACCATTGCAGCGATTGTTTTACCATCATTGGTAGACTGAGAACCCTGTGCACTGAGTGCCTGTGGGGTTTCTTTTCTTAACTCTTGTGAACCAGAGTTGCAAAGGTCTCATGAGTAGTCACACATTTTGCACTACAAATGTGGTTGTGGCCATGTAGTCCAAAATCTGAAGACATGTTAGCACATTTACCAAAGGTGATATGTATGCCCTGTCTATTAAGTTGCTGAGTGTCTCGAATCTGCCTTGGGGTATGAGTGCTCTCAATCTCTGCGAATCTAGACACACTCCTGTGAATTCTATTATTTGTGTAGGTGTCATAGTTGATTTCTGCCAATTTATGGGTAGGCCTAGATCATGAAATAGGTTCACTGTAAAGTGTAGATCTTCTATGGGCTCAGATGCATGTACTCAATCTTAGCAGACAATCATCCAAATATTGTAATATTGTTCTTTCTCAGGTGAGCTGCTACCACTGCAAGTAGTCCAATGATGGTGCCATCAGTGCTGCAACAGAAGCCAGTGCCACAGCACCATTCAGTGCCGGGTTCTGAACTGGCATCTGCTTGCTGTTTGTGGTAGCCATTTGCATTGGCTTCCGTGCTGAATGAGACAGGCTCAGTGTTGCTGAGAGCAGTCTCTTACCTAGCCTTTCCCTTTCACATACCTGAGGAAACACTAGCCTCTCTTATACACCTTTTAGCTGGAAAGACTAACTTTGGTCTCTTTCTCTTTGTTATCACCAGTGGCAGGGTTCAGTGTCTTTTTGCAACCTTTGTATTGGGGGGGGCCTGTCTCTCTGTGGTGGGGGTAAGACAATGACCTTAAAGATTTTTCCATAAGTAGCAGTTTGAGCCTCAGGTCTCTATCCTTTTTGACTCTTGTGCTTAGGCTTTGGCAGCGGTGACACTTCTGGTAAGTGTTCCTCACTTAGGCATCTTATGCACACTGCAGGTGCATCCACACTGGCAAGTTAGTTTGACATAAAGAGCCATAATTCAAACTAACTTAGTCCCTGTCCATCATAGACTTTCACTAGTTTGAACTAAGGCATTCCTTAATTTGAACTGATGAAAGCTTAGCTTGAATTAGCAACTCCTGTATTTAGTTCAAACTAAGTGCTTAGATCAATTCTTAGTTTGAACTAATGGCAGTGTAGACCAGGATTAAGCTTTAATTGAAACTTAATAAATTCCAATTAGGGCAGTTAGCTCGAATTAGCAAAGTTCATTAGTTTAAGTTGAAATAGTGCACTTTGTTAATTTGACTTACTAAGGTCATGTTTAGTTCAAATTAAGGTCAAATTTATTAGTTCAACTTTGTTAATCTGAACTAACTTTTGTAGTGTAGACATAGCCTGCATGCCTGTCAGATGCCAGTATGGCATCCCAACATTTCTCATAGCTTTTAAAGCTGGGAGAGCCTGGAATCTCTGATAGAACCAGTGTCGTCTTCTTTCTTCTTTTTCTTTTTTTAAATGACAGCAGTGGGGGAAGTTGTAAACTTGAAAGAAACTGAAGATGCAGGAAGAAATTTTAGTCAGAATAACTTTCTCAATGTGAAGAGAATAAACTACTCCACGTGTGATCATGGGTGGTAGAGAAGGGAATGAGGCAGCTGGAGCCAAGCATGCTCTGAAGAAGCACGGGGTGGGGGGAGCAAGATGGATGCCTCATGAGCATGGCTCAACAGCCACTACTTGTAAAAATCTCCAGGCTGTTATGCAGTGTACACCAAGACCTTTGGTGGAACACCCACAGGGACAGCTCTCAAAAAGGAGAGCATTCTATTTTATTTGAAGATTAGACCATCTACATTATTGTTCATCACCTGTATTTCTTTCCTTTCTTACATACCTCTTTAAAGACCCATCATTACTGCCCCAATATCCACAAGAAGAGTCAGCAATGATAATCAGTTTTTAAAATATAGTACTTTACATTGCATGAGATGAGCATATGCCTAAACTGTCTACATCATTTTATTATTACAACGCTAATCCTTGCTTCCCATTTTCCACATCCTGATTTCTCCACACAACCACCACTTTCCCATCACATCTAAAATTAGGCTCCAATCTTTCTAACACTTACTCACATGCTTAACTTTAAGCTTCTTAGCAATCCCTCTGAAGTCAATTTAAGAACATGAGTATGAGCAAGACTAATCATACCACCACCATTACTTTCAGGGAATTATACACAGTTACACCAGGGAATCCCTTCTTTGTGTCTATGTTGTTACCTGGGATGTGTATGTGCTTCTTTTCACCAGTGATCATTATGTGGCAAAATGGTACTGGCAGAGAAAAGGAAAGGAAGATATGAGCAGACAGGTGTCCTCAGAAACCTATTCAGATCATCAGCATCACACACTGTTTTTTCATTTTGTGCTGGGCTTCAGTGTTGTTTAAAACTCCAGTCACTCTTTTGGTATATTTCACCTCAAACAACATGCTCCTATTCCAGCACATTTTTCTTTCTTCGGGATTTCTTTTTCCTTGTGATTAATTATTATATTTGTTTTGTTTAACAGTGATTTCCCCACTGCCTTCTTCTTTCCCATTCATCACTGACCCATTATGCTGACAGACACCAAAGCCATACCTGAAGAAGACTGGACAGCTTAACACACTAAGGCAGAAAGTTTACAGGTCTGCAACAGAGACCCATGAGATTATATACTATAGTTTTTCAAGCTCAGTGGTTGAAGAAAATCAAATGGGTTGGGGAGCTCCCCATTCAGTATAGCTGCTGCTTGATCTAGGGCTCTGTTGAGGGATTCTCATCTCCTCTGGCCCCCACTGATCATCCATGGGCTACCTATCCCTCCCAATACCCCCTTATCCCCGCTGCCTCCTACCCATTGCCCCAAGCTCCTTTCTCTGGCTTTGCCCCCTGCCCCAGGCCACACACCAGAGCTCCTGCCTTCTTGACCACAGTGCCCAGAGAGGGTCACACCCATCTGTAAGGCTGGCCCTGTGCTCATGCTTGGTGAAAACCTGAGAATGTTACTTCTAAAGGGTTAAAAACCAGAAATGAAAGAAAAAGACCCAACATTTACTATTCTTTTTTAAAAAGGTCACCATTTCTCAGCCAATCTCATAAGTTTTTGGGTCTTGCCTCATGAATTTTGAATGCATGGGGCTCATAATACATTGCTGTGGTCCCCCTTACCTAACCTCTGTGCAATATGATATGTTTATTCTATCACCTCCCTCAATCCTAGCTCTCAGCAGCAACTTAAATCTCATTAAGTAGTGTCTTAGGAGAAAGAAGTTTTGCAGATCCAGCTTAGTAGGACAAGCAAATTAATTTTCTGTATGACAGAGGTAAGTTTTGATAGATACCTAATGTAGTTGCACACTGTTTTTAGAAATTAAAATCACAGTACAGGGTGTATGACCTCTGCTAGCATAAATCAGAGTTGCTCCACTGACCTCAGCATAGCTGCACTGATTTACAGCAGCTGAGAATCTGGTCTAAAATATAAATTACCTGTTTGTGAAATGTTACATTTATACACCGCAAACATATACATATGTCCACGTTCAGACACTCATAGAGCAGCAGCAGCATCCAGCTAGATACCATAGTGATGCGCATGGTAAAAACAAGCTCACTGGAGTTGCAACTAGCTGGGATAGGGCCTTATAATATCTCTGCTTGTTATCTCATGGGGTGGTTGATTTACAGTTTAAGACAGATCCTCCACTCATGTAAATGAGGGCAGGTGTGTTGAAATCATTGCTACAATGCTGATTTCAAAGAGGAATCGGCCTAAACAGAGTATACAGTTCTGGCCATTCTTAAACTCTTCCAACAGTTTAGTGTATGTCACACAGGAGACAGAGACAGTATCAGCTTTTACACAGACAGTATAAGCTATAACATTGTTTAGCGGTTGTGACCAGCATCTGCACTCAATTAAGAAACATTCTCACACAGGTATGTGCTTTCAGAGATCATAGTGCAGTATTTATTCAGCTAAATAAGGAGACTTTACTCCTAGCTACCAGGCTCAGTGCTTAATTTGTAATGAAAGTGGTTCCAGAGCTCAAGCAATTTTTTTACTTTCATAACTGCCATGGCACGCCCAGAGGGGCTGGGCCTTGAACTGACAAGCTCAGATAACTGCAGCTCAAACCCATAATAAATTAAGCACTGAGACAGCTCAGTCTTGCCCCCATTGGAATCAATGGGAGTTTGCATGAAAAAAATAGCTAGGATTTTGTTTTTGGTAAGTTGTCTCAGTGGAAAAATACCCAATAATGATTTATAAATAACTGTATTTCTGTCAGAAAGAGCCTGCATTCTTTCACTCAGACAGAATTTGTTGTGAGAGGACTAGAGAACCTGTTTTTTTAATCTTTAAAGTGCAAGTCTCCCTGAAAAGTGAAATGGCAGAGCTCCAGCTTTATATTCTCTCACTCCCTTCCAGAAGAAATAGTGTGAGTTGATACAAACTAGAATCTAGGAGATAAGTTGGATTCTTTCTCCTCACACATTGTCTCTACACGTAAAGCTCCTGCATGCCAAAGTATGTCCTTGATTACACTTGTGCAATTGCTAGTCTTCAAATTAGGCCCTCACCAGTATCTTTGTAACTCCATTGCTATCAGTGGATTTCTTGAGGTGTAACTGATTGACACTGTAATGCAGGATATTATATTCAAGGATTATTAAATAGACATACATGGCAGCTCCCTATTATGTCTTTTATTATACTTGGGCTAAACCAGTCTAGCAGGCTTTTCCTAACAACTAAAACAACTCCCCCATCTATCACTATGACAACCCCAAACACCTAAAGTAAACCAAAACTTCATATATTCTTCTCCCTCTAATGAAAAAGCCCTCCCCCTAAAGAAAGGAAAAATCCTACCACCCCCTTCAACAAGTGTAAACCCTAAACTGGGTGATGAGGGTAGACTGCCCAGACCCCCTGTGTACCTCTGGAGAATTATTTTGTCCAGTGATGAGGCGGTCACCACTAGTTAAAGATCCAGCCAGGAAGGATGCTATCTCTTTCTAGGTGGATTATTGCAAACTTCTGGTGTGCTCATACACTGGAATGTGGTATTGGTGGCGGTGTGACCACAGGGATCAGAGAAGTTGGTGTCAGTGTGACCACAGGTACTGGAGAAGTAGCTGGAACCAGAGAGGATGTTGTGTGCAGTCAGACCAGGGAGGAGGCTGAAGGTGCTGGAGGTGTGGCTGGAGCAAGAGAGACATGAACAATTGACTAGTGACTTGATGGTATATCACTTGTAGGGCTGAGGTCAGGTAGGTCATTCAGAGATGTATCTTCAAGACAGGTAAGACCAGGCAGCAACTGATCTACATGCTGCTGCCAAGCAAGACCGTCTGCCATCTGAACAGAGTAGGAAACAGGTCCTGTCTGGGCAGTGACCTATTTAGCTCCCAAAGCATTGGTTCAAGCTAGGACAGGCTGTCTGAGGCTGAAGGTTTGGTCCTTCGCTCTCGGTGCATGCCTGACTACCTCATCCTGTTGTTGGCATTATACAACTTGTCATGTTTCTCACGGTTTCAACATATTGTCCCATCATAAGAAAAGTTGGGGGATGCTTTAGATGTAGCCTGAGGAGTGTTTCTGTAAGATAATAAGTTGTCCAGACACTTCTGATGAAAGGCCTCTCACAGATTTGAGATCTTATTGCATAATCTGCATGAACCTTTCAGCTAGTCCATTGGTGGAAGGATGTTACAGTGCCAACCTGATATGATGTATTCCATCAACCTTCATAAACCTTTCAAAATCCTGGGAATCCACCATCACTCGCCAGCTGTTCTGGGAGACCATAACAAATAAGAAGCCATGTAGGGTCGGTGTAGTGCTTTCAGTAGTAGTGGACTGTATTACAGAGACTTCTGGCCATTTAGAATGGGCATCAACAACAATTAAAAACATGCAGCCTTTGAATGGACTGGCAAAATCAACATGAATATGTTGCCATGGCCTTTTGAGCCAGTCCCCTCTGGGTGAAAAGGTGCCAACTGAGGTGCATTCCTGGTGCTGTAACATGAAATACAAGTCCTTGCCATCTCTTCAATAACCCTGTCTAAGCCCAGTCAAATAGCTTCATGTGATTTCTTTCATGCACACTATGTCACAGTGACTTGAATGGAGCTGTTCCAACAAATGTGATCTCAATGACGGTGGGATAATGACATGTGTACCCCACAGCAAACACCCAGACTGGACTGATAACTCCATCCTCCTAGACATGTAGGGGAGGAGGTCAGGTAAGACCTGGGAGCAGGGGATAAAGTAAGCCAGAACATGGTGGAATGGTGTTCTGGGGCTCACTATTTTTAGGGGCTCAGTGCTCCAGGGCCCCTAAAAGTAGAAAATGGAGCTGGAATGTTGTGTTCCAGGGCCCACTATTTAAAAATGGCAGGCCCCAGAATGCAGAGTTCCGGCTCCATTTTCTATTTTTAGGGGCCCTGATGCTGAGCCCCTAAACATAGCAGATCCTGGAATTCCTTTCTGCCATGTTCTGGGAGGCAGGGAGCTTCCCCAGCCCTGGCTGAAGCTCCAGCCCGAGCCTGATCTCACTGAGCATGCCTAGAGCCTCTGAGCATGCTCAGTCGAAGCAGGCTCAGGCCAGACCCTCAGCCCAGGCTGGGGACACTCTTATGGAGTCAGGGCAGTGTTGTCCCACATTATACTTTCAGGAGAAGAAAGGCCCATGCACCTTCAGCAAGGCAGAAACTAATTATACCTAAATCAAGCATGACGCACTGGGAATTGTTTCTGGCATGCAAAAATTTCACCAGTACCTGTCTGGAAAAAAGTTTATACTTCTCACAAACCATCAATCCCTGACATTGACTTTGAGGCCACACACAAGCATTGTGCCATTGACTGCTATTTGCATGCAATAATGGGCATTAATACTTTGTGGCTATAAATACAAAATCAAATATAGAAACTCCTCTTTGCATTGATACAGATGGTCTTTCTAGGTTACCCTCGGTAGTATCGCTGCATTAGGACTGGAAGGGCTGCAGGCCCTCCACATCTCTGGCCCAGCCCCAGCACTGGCTGGGGCCAGATCAGGCCCACCATGGCCAGCAGCAGGAGCTGGATCCAAGCTGGGCCACCTGCTGCTGGCCAGCCTGGATCTGACTTACAACACTGCCCTGACTCCATAAGAGGAGGCATCACAGACCAGCTGTAGGGGTAAGAATGGATTAAAACAGGGGTGTCAAACATACAGCCCACAAGCCAGCTCTGGCCCAGCAGAGGTGCTGATCAGGCCTGCAGAACTGCTGCCAGTGAGCTCGCTCCAGCAGCCAACAGCAAAAATGGGCTGCCAGCAGAGCAGAGCCAGGTGTCCTTCTGACTCACATGAGCCAAGTCACTAAAGAAGGAACAAAGGAAGAGTTCCAGCCAATCCCAGCTCAGCTCTGCTTTGGTCCGCCAACCAATCAGAGTCTCAGTCATGGCAGGCCAGAGTGGCTGTGACCGAGACTGATTGCTAATGAATGCCAGCATGCAGTAGGGGAAGCGGAACAGGACTGGGGGGGATTTGGAAGGGGACCCCATCCGACAGGAAAAGAGAAGATGTGGGAGAGTCTGCAGGGTTGGGGAGGGGAAAGGGGAGCCCATGCCACTCTGAAAACAGCAGGGGAAAGAGTTGGGGCATCTGTGTGGCCACATGGCCCACAGGAGGTGTCCTGCCCTCCAGTGTGGCCACTCCACATCAAATAAGTTTGACACCTCTGGATTAAAATGTATCAGAGTCCTTGAATTTATAAATATGAGCTTTGTGGAATACAACATCACAAGCTTCAGTTCAGTTCCAGCCTTTGTCTGGCCCAAGGAGCTCATGTAGGGATTTCAAGAGCATTGCTAACTGTGGAACAAACTCACCATAATAGTTCAATATCCCTTAAAAAAAGCAAAGTTGGCTTACTTTCTGAAGAGGTGGAGCATCCACGATCACCTTTATCTTGGCTGGAGATTTATGGAGTTCACCAGCATTAGTTATATGTCCCAAGTATTTAACAGAGGGCTGGAAAATATTAACATTTGTCTCAGCGAAAGCATAGGTCATACACTTCCAGTCTTTGCAGAGGAGTTTTCAAGTTCATAAGGTGTTCCTCCTCATTCTTGCCAGTGATCAGGATGTCATCAAGATAGCACTGTACTCCTGATAAACCACTCAAAAATCTGTTCCATGGCCCTCTGGAACAAAGCCAGAGTTGAAGTAATTCCAAAAGTCAAGCAGCAGTATTGGTACAACCCCTTACACATTACAATCGTCAGCAACTCTTGAGATTCTTCTTTGACATGCATCTGTAAGTATGCTCAGGGCCAGCTCTCGCAGAGAGCCAGTGTGGCATTGGCTAGGGGTGCCACAGCTTAGGGGCACCCGTGTTGCCATGCCAGGGGTGGAGCACACTGGTCCAGAAGCCGGACCCCGTGCTCCTGCCCCTCCCCTGAGCCAGCCATTCTGCCCCATCCAGCCCAAGGGGCAGACTCCAGTTTCTTGCTCTGCCTCTGGGCTGGCCCTCCCATGCCTAGGGCAGAACAGCCAGCCAAGGGGAGGGGTTGGAGAGTAGAGCCTAGCCTCTGGGCTGGCCCACTCTGCCCCTGGGTTGGCTGTTCCCTGCCCTGGGGGGGGCGGGGCGAGCTGGCCCAGAGTGGAGGTTGTTTTCTGTGCTTCCCCACTGGGACACAAAAGCAAAAGCTGGCTCAGGACACCACAACCCCTTGAGCTGACCCCAAGTACACATAACTCAAATCAATCTTCCTGAATTTTTGTCCCTCAGCCAAACCCGCAAATCTGTCTTTGATGTGGGGAAGATAGTATTGCACCACACATGACACTAGTTAACAGTGACATTAAAATTTCCACAAATCCGAATGGAACCATCTTTCTTCACTATCGGGATGATGGGTGTTGTCCACTGGCTGTGAGTAACTGGCACTAAGACTGCCTCCTTTACTAGTCACTCTGAGTCTGTTTCAGCCTTGGATCTGATGGCAAATGGCACTGTTCTGGCCTTCAAACATTTTGGTTGGCAGTCAGGCTTGCTGTTTAACTTCACGGTGATTCCCTTCATGCTGCCTAAGTCCAACAACCGCAGCATTTTTCACTAGTACCATTGCCAGCCCTATTTCTTCTTTAGTCATTTGATTCACTTCTGCCCCACTGAGTTGGAGTTTCTTAATTCAACACCTTACCATTATGGCTGCATAATTACCTTTCACCACAAACAGTGGCAGCCTGTCCATTGAGTTCTGCCTTCACATCAATAGTACTTAACAGGGGAACAGCATCTCAATAGTTATTTTGAAGAAATACACTAATTGGCTTAAGTGACAGATGTCTTAAGTCCTTCTCATACATGGTGTTTAAAACTAATGAAACTGCTGCACTGGTGCCCAATTCCACGTGGACAGGTTTACCTTCCAACAGAGGTGTCACCTAGAATTCATGTGAGCAAGCTGACATAGACAAAACATGGGGTGGGACTTTATCTTCTGATTGGGTGTCACCTTGATCACTTGCTCAAATGCATGCATTTCTCTTTTGGTCTACTGGACCACTGGCTCATGTTCCATGGTTTGCTTCATCCTTCTTTTGTTTTCAGGAACGTAAGTGTGAGTATGAAGCAAACATAAACATTATTAGCAAAAGGTACTGTTGACAAAGAAAAGTTATATACGAAACCACAAGGCACGAACACACAGCTGTACCCCTGCAATGAACCCTGTAAAAGGAATCTAAGCTCCTGGGTCAGTCATTAGTATTAACTTGGTGATGAAAAGAATGTGACCCTCCCCAGCAGTGGGTTGGCAGAGACTCTTGTGAGCACTGACGTCCTGAGATCGTCCCACCTCTGAAGTTTGGTCACCAAGCACCCTCTTCTGTTTCCAGCTGGCTTCCATCACTGCTGTCATGCTTGTGCTACTGCTTCAGTTCGTATTAGTGTGAGTGACCCGACCCCAATAAGCCACTCCAATAAGTCCTGAATTTAACTTCCTTGTTGTGCATTGTCTTCTGTTGTCTGGCCATTCCCCAAGTACAACCTTCTGATGGAGACTGTGGGGCAATGAGGGGTTAATTCCCCCCCCGGCCCCCTTCAATTGCTTCCTTGGGTGGACATGGTGGTATGCTGCAGGGATGATACAGGAAAAGTTAACAATGTGAAACAGTCTCACAGCTCTCATGCGGGTGTTTGGGGCTAGGCTAAGCCACTCCTCAGAAAGTTGACACCAGGTTAGTGTTTCCATGCCATTGTTTGGGGAGGGGGTGTAAGATGTGGGAGGTGGCATGGAAGGAATGGGGAGCAGTGAGTTACCCCTCTACCCTGTTGACACAGTTGCAGAGCCTGGGACCAGACCCATGGAGTGCAGATTTGCTCTGGGGAGGGTCTACTATGCTGGAATTAGAGGCTAATCATGCAAAGTATTTAATTCCTTATTCCCTGGATAGGACTGAGAAATCAGCAGCTGCTGGTTGCTTGTTATGGCAAGCATGTTGGGGCTTGGCGAGGGTGCCAAGGCGAGCAAACGATTCAGGCTGAAAATGAAACTCTTCGGCATTAGGTAGATTTGCTCAAATCATTGATTGAGGCTTGTGGTTCACCCACAGGAACAACCATTGCACCCTCTTGCAACCTTGTCAGTTAATGCCCTCCCCCCCCCCAGCTGTTATGGCCATTACCCGGACCACATGTCAGTATGGTCCAGCACCTGCAGCAGGCAAGCCGGTGCCCTGCAACAGTCATACTATTCAACAGATTGAAATGGGCACAAGAAAGGCGGCTGCCCTTGTTCAGAATTTTGCTACTTGGTCTTTCCAGGTTGTGGACACAGTGCTGGGCCTTGGCTGTCTTAGGCACCCCCACATGCAGGATCAGTGCAGGCCCAGGCAGGTTGGGCAGGAGCCTCGATGTTCCAGCAACTCAAGGGTGTGGGTCATGCGATTTGGCAAAGGCAGCTTTTGCAGGAATATGTTATGGGGACTATGAATCCCGGCGATAATCCCACTGAATTTGTAGTAAAGCAAATCCTCCTGGGAGCCCTTCATGGCCAATACCAGCCAGTGACTGTGTAGGGCCCCACACATATTGAGGATATACAGTAGTTGTTCTTGTGGAGGAACTCCATCTAATTGCCCAAAGTCTTACTGGTCCTCTTCAAGTGGTCATTGGACAGTGGCAGCTGGGGGAGCCAGCTGACATCCTGGATCTTTTGGATATGGTTCGTCAGGCAGCAGCAGAAGTTGCCCCAAATACTATAGACACTGCTCCAGCCTTTAAGCCCAGGGTGGCCGCAGTTGATGGGAAGGAATGTCAGGCTAACGGGCAGTATGGGGCAATCAGGGAGAGTACCCACCTTCTGTGACCCACTGTGGAAGGCACTACTTGAAGCAGCTGAAGCTATGGATCAGTGGCATGGGAAGGCAACTGAGGCAATGGCACTCTGGTGTGTGCAGAGAGAGATTGCCCTCCCAGAGGGCCACACAGACTCTGGCCTGAAATGTAAGGGTTCAGAGCCTGTGAAAGGCCTCAAATAGAGGGGCCCCACCCCCACATCTGGACCTGAGATCTGGACAGTGGTGGCCTCATTGACAGTGGACCAGGCAGCTGCTTCTTGTTGCCATGGGGACTGGGGATCCTCGTGCCCGCGATTACTACTCTGCTCTGCTGAACACTGGAGTAGCAGTTTCCCTTTTACCTAATAAACCCTGAGATGGGACCCTGGCCAGGGGGTTACCTTGACAGGCTTTGAAGGGTCTTCCCTCCCCGGCCAAGAGATCAAGGCAGCAGTTAAAATATAATTTGATGGACCCCAGAATCCTCCTAATCTCCAGGCCCCCTTTCCATATAGTCTGGACCCCCTTCAGGCATGTGCAAGCCCCAGCCCAGGTAGGTCATTTGCAACCGCTTCTCAGTACCATAGACATTGGTTATTATGCCATAAAAATATTGGCCCCAATCCTGGCCTCACACACTGCCCCATTCACCCCTCTGCACCTCCCTGACCTCAAGCCTGGTTTCACACTCTGCCTCGGCTGCCCCTCACTCCAATTTTGGCCTCACATGCTGCCCCTTCTGCCCCCTAGCCCCATGCTGGTCTCATACCTACTCCCTTGAAGGGCTGGCCTGGCCCAGTACCTCCACCCCCATCACTTACTGTCCCCTGCTGCAGCTCCCTGGCTGGAGCTGGGTAGCCTCATCCTTCCCCCTCCTTGCCTGAGGAGGGGAGCAGAGGGAAGGGATGGGGTCCACCCTTCACAACCCATGGCAGGGGTGCAGATGAGAATGTTGTGGGATCCCCTGCATCAGACCTATTTAGTTTCCTTCACTTTCCTTTCCTGCAGGGGCTCCACAGATTTGTGGCAGTTAGATGGTCCCTCCTGCATCCTAGTGTTGGAAGAATTTCATTTTTATGTAAGCTGGGTAACCCAGCACATACAGAGAGGAAATCCTCCCTGCACTAGGACACAGGAGGCAGCTCCCAACTGACTCAGCCTGAGGCTGTTTCTCCAAAGAGATGCAGCTCCCTGGCCAGAGCAGAGTGGTACACTGCATTCAGCCTGCTTTTTTCTATTTCTTGGAACTCCCAAATGCTGGTCCCTCAAATTTGAGGGCCCCAGGATGGCATTCCAGTGCATTCCAGCCTACTTTAATCCTTGGGTCCAGGGGGTGTTTACCACTATTGGCACAATTAAGGGGTCTTTCACTTGGAATAATAACCCCAGTGTGGAACCCATCTTAGGAAATAACAGCTTAGAAGCAGCTTGCCTCCTGGTGAATGGGGTGAATTGTTGCCTGGGCTTTGTCCCAGAACATGAACTAGCACTACATGTGGAACATGAGGGAACCCAGGAGTATTGACCCACAACATGTTGGTGAAAGTGGTTGCCATCTCAGAATAGAATGAGAAAAAATTGGTAAAACTTGTTCCTAATGCATGAGCCGCATATAAGTACAACTGTGGGAGATACACAAGACCCCCCGTTCACATTGATGGTCCCGCGGTGGCTCCCCAGCACTAATATTGTTTCCCAAGGGAGGCTCAAAACTCTAATTGAGAAATTATACACTGTTTAGAAGAACAGGGGGTAGTAAAACACACTAGTTCTCCTTTTAATTCACCCATCTGGCCAGTAAAGAAGAGAGATGGTAGCTCATGGCAGCTGACTATAAATTACCAACACATTAATAGCCCCCTCAGGTGGCCCCCATTGTCAGTTCAACCTCGGAAATCCTAGAAAACTTACCCACCACTACCACATGGTTTTCAGTATCAGATCCAGCTGCAGCAGCACGCAACAGGGCTGTTAACAAGGGAGTTTGAGAGGGAGTTAGGGACTGTAGAGGAGTTCTGTGGAGTTGAGAGTGCTGTGTGTGTTTGCTTTTCTGTTTTGTGTTTGTTTTCTGGTTTGGCTTTTGTTTTGTTTTTTTCTTTCCCCCCCCCCCTCAGTTTGCAGGGGCTGAGTGGCAGTTGGGATCAGGTGACCCCAATTAGGGGTGGAGCCTTCCTATTGGGGGAGCTATAAAAGCAGCCACTCTAGCAAACTGAAGCAGCATCAGGGCTGTTTGGAGGAGGAAAAGACTTATGGCAGAGATTGAGGTAGCAGCAGAAATCATTCCAACAAGGGAAGAGACAATGAAGATGAAAGGATGTGGATGCTGTGGGATGTACATCATCTTGGAGGGTATAACTCCAAAGCATTTTGTTTGTATGATGTGCCGCCTCATAGAGCTGTTGGAAGAGAAAATCCGAGGGTTGGAGATGTAGGTGGCAACTATGGTTGAGTTTAGAAGGGGGTTTGAACAGTTGATGGAGCAGAGGACTGGAGAGGCCGGACGCAAAAGCTCAGACCTGCAGGTGGGAACAGGAACAACCACTTCTGAGGGGAAACTGCTAGGTGAGGAAAGTGAGCGGTGGAAAAACGTGACTGTGAGAAGGCAGCAGAGAAAAAGACCAGCTAGTGAAGGTGAAATAGAACTCAGTAACAGGTTTGCTGACTTAGCAAATGACAGAGACCAGCAGGGGAACACTGAAGGTAAGAGTGTGAGGAAGAAGAGGAGAGCAGCTTGTCCCATTCAAAGGGGAGTTGAGACTCTGGAGATAAATAAGAGCCCAGGGAGCATTCAGGAGTGGATGCAGAGGGCTGCAAACAGCAACTGTAGACATCAAGACTCCTAGACCGAGAGAACTAGGGATAGACTGGAGAAGCACACTGTTTCCAGGAAAAGGCAAGTGTATGTGATTGGGGATTCTCTTCTGAGGAGGACAGACAGGCCTATAACTAGAAGTGACCCTGAAAATAGGAGGGCGTGCTGCTTGCCTGGAGCTAAGATACATGATGTGGATCTGAGGCTGAAAAGGATCCTAATGGGAGCAGGAAAGAATCCTCTGATTATCCTTCATGTGGGTACGAATGATATAGCTAGAGTCTCATTGGAACGTATCAAAGGAGACTATGCCAGGCTGGGGAGGACTCTCAGGAGCTGGAGGCTCAGATAATCTTTAGTGGGATCCTGCCTGTCCCTAGAGGAGGACAACACAGCTGTGAGAAGATTCTGGCAATTAACAGATGGCTCAGGCAGTGATGTTACAAGGAGGGCTTTGGGATGTATGGGCACTAGGAGGCGTTCATGGACAGAAGATTATTTGCTAGGGATGGACTTCACCTGAGTAGGGAGGGTAACAGACTTCTGAGGGTGAGGCTAGCTCAACTAATTAAGAGAGCTTTAAACTAAGGAATGTGGGGAGATGGTTGGGAGATGCTCGGACAATCTCTACACCTGATACTAGCATTGAGAGGCAGGAACCTGGATTCAGAAAAGACAGCATAGGTGCTAGAAAGGAGGGAAGCACAAATGCTGGTCTGGTGGGAGATGTTGGCAGAAGTAATAAAAGGCCATGTCGGGTACAGAATGTGAGCAAAGCCGAACAGCAAAAGCTAAAATGTTTATATACCAATGTGAGAAGCCTAGGCAATAAAATGGAGGAACTGAAACTACTAGTAGAGGAATTGAAACCGGATATTATAGGGATAACAGAAACATGGTGGAATAGTAGTCACAAATGGTATGGGCATTAAAGGCTTTGTGCTCTTTAGGAAAGACAGATGTAATGGCAAAGGTGGTGGTGTAGCATTGTATATCGATAGATTGCAAAGAAATTCAGAGTGATGAAATTAGCAGGGCAGAGTCTATCTGGGCCAAAATCACACTGGAGAAGAAAGCTACTAGAGTTGCTCCTGGATTAGTGCTTGGGGTGTGTTACAGACCGCTGGGATCTGATTTGGACATGGATAGAGAACACTTTAAGGAAGCAAACACTACTGGGAACTGTGTCATTATGGGAGATTTTAACTTTCCAGATATAGACTGGACAATTTGCGCTAGCAGCAATAAAAGGGCCCAGATTTTCTTGCAGGTGATAGCAGATGAATTTCACCATTAAGCAGTTTCCAAACCAACGAGAGGAGACGCGATCTTAGATTTGGTATTAGTCAGTAGTGAGGACCTCAGAGGAATTAGTTGCAGGGGACAACCTAGGTTCTAGTGATCATGAGCTAATCCAATTTAAACTGAATGGAAGGGTAAACAAAAATAAATCTGTGACCAGAGTTTTTGACTTCAAAAGGGCTAATTTAAAAAAATTAAGGGAATTAGCTAGAGAAGTGGACTGGACCAAAAAATTCATGGATATGAACATTGAGGATGCTTGGAACTGCTTCAAGACAAAGCTGCAGGAACTATCTGAAGCCTGCATTCCAAAGAAGAGGAAAAAATTTTCAGGCATGGGTTCTAAACCAAACTGGATGAATGTACATCTTACACAGGTGATTAGGAGGAAACACAAGGCCTACAAGGCGTGGAAGTTGGGAGGGATAGGAAAGGAGGACTACCTTTTAGAGGTCAGAGCATGTAGGGATCAAGTGAGAAAGGCCAAAAGCCAAGCAGAGTTGGACCTTGCAAAGGGAATCAAAACCAATAGTAAAAGGTTCTTCAGCCATATAAATAAAAAGAAAACACAGAAGGAAGAGGTTGGACGACTATACACTGAAGATGGGGTAGAAATCAAGGATAATCTAGGCATGGCTGAATATCTAAATAAGTACTTTGCCTCTGTCTTTAATGAAGGTGATGGTGAGATCAGGGACAGAGGTAGGGCAGCTAATGGGAATGAGAATGTAGAAGTGGAAATTACCATATCTGAGGTGGAAGCCAAGCTTCAGCAGCTTAATGGAACTAAATCAGGGTGTCCAGATAATCTTCATCCAAGAATATTGAAGGAACTTGCACATGAAATTGCCAGCCCTTTAGCAAGGATTTTTGAAGTATTGGTGAACACAGGGGTTGTACCTTATGACTGGAGAATTGCTAATGTAGCCCCTATTTTCAAGAAAGGGAGTAAAAGTGATCCAGGTAACTACAGGCCTGTCAGTTTGACTTCAGCAGTATGCATCGTCTTGGAGAAAATTTTGAAGGAGAAAGTACTTAAGGATATTGAGGAAAATGGTAACTGGGATAAAATACAACATGGCTTTACAAAAGGTAGATCATGCCTGACCAGCCTGATCTCCTTTTCTGAGAAGATAACAGATTTTCTGGATAAAGGGAATGCGGTGGACCTAATTTACTTAGATTTCAGCAAGGCATTTGATACAGTTCCACACAGGGAATTATTAGTTAAATTGGGGCAGCTGGGGATTAATATGAAAATAGAAAGGTGGATAAAGAACTCGTTACAGGGGAGACTACAGAGGGTCATAGTGAAAGGTGAACTGTCTAGCTGGAAGGAGGTTACTAGTGGAGTTCCCCAAGGATCGGTCCTGGGACCCATCTGTAAAGAGGCCACAAAATGGCCGCCTCCAGAGGCCGCAAGATGGCCTCTGCGGAGCTGTCACTCACACCGGAAGGCCGGGGGCAGGACAGGAAGTATAAAACCAGAGCCAGCGAGCTCAGTTCAGCCCTGGCCACCAGAGGGAAAGGATGTCTCCCTCCAGGCTCCTCAGAACCAGCCCTTGCCCCAGCAGAGGAGGGTTAGGCCTACCCACTGGTCGCCAGCCCCACGCTGGGAGGGCTGGCTGGGGCCTCCCATGGCGGGCGCCCCATGGGAGGATCCTCCCCCACTTGCAGTGGACAGACAGTGGGCCCAATGGGAACCGCAGCCCCCCCCCCGATGCCTGGGAAGCTCCGGACTCCAGAAAAGAGACCCCAGAGCCTACCAGGGAGGACCTGGAGGAACTGCCCCTGGCCCCACCAGAGGCGGAGCCCAAGGAGGGAGCAGCCCCAGGGGAGCTTCCCCGCATCTCGGACCCGGTGACGCTACCCGAGCTACCCCCTGAGGAGATGGACGTCAGCCTGGGACTTGCAGACCTGCCCACGGTGGACGCTATGGAGGACTTCTACTCGGTACCACTTAGCGAATACCCTGAGGACGTGGAAGCTGCACCAGACCAGGTACTCTGGGTAGAAGAGGGGAGTAGTAGCCCAGGGGAGTTGCACATCCCCCGATCGGGGTCCACGTGTTGCGGCTGGATCCCCGCTGACCCCTTGGTACCAAGGCCAGGCCACTATTAAGGCCCTGGGCTGGGACACAGTGGAGTAGGGCAGGCCTGTGTCCTATCCCCCTCCCCTTTTTCTCCTGAGACATCGACCTCAACTCTACCCCCCTTGTGTAACCCCAACTATATTGTGACTTGTGGATTGTACACCCCCTAGGGGCACCGGACTCTGGGTGAACTGACCAACCCAACCTCTAGCTGACAGTTACGCCCCCTCGTGGGGTGGGAATTGACTACCTGCTGCCCATCCCCCAGGAAGGAGACGGGCCAGCCGGGATACTTGAGACGATAACTCCCCAACGGCCCCCCAGGGACGTTCATCTGGTGGGCCTGACGCACCACGCGCTTACTAGTGCCTACACCATCTTATTCAACCTTTTTGTTACTGACCTTGGCACAAAAAGTGGGAATGTGATAGTTAAGTTTGCAGACAACATGAAGCTGGGAGGTATTGCCAATACGGAGGAGGATTGGGATAGCATACAGAATGATTTGGATGACCTTGTAAAGTGGAGCATTAGAAACAGGATGAAATTCAACAACGGGAAGTGCAAGGTCATTCACTTAGGGACAAATAACAGGAATTTTTCTTATAAGTTGGGAATGCATCAGCTGGAAGTGACAAGGGAGGAAAAGGACCTGGGCATGCTGATTGATCACAGAATGACAATGAGTAGACAATGTGATGTGGCAGTGAAAAAAGCTAATGTGGTCCTGGGGTACATCAGAAGGGCTGTTTCCAGTAGAGATAGGGAGGTGTTTGTACTGTTATACAAGGCACTAGTGAGACTACACTTGGAGTATTGTGTACAATTCTGGTCACCCATGTTTAAGAAAGATGAAGTCAAACTGGAACAGGTGCAAAGAAGGGCTACAAGGATGATTCATGGAATGGGAACTCTTCCCTATGAGAGACAACTTAAACAGCTTGGTTTGCTTAGTCTGAGCGAAAGAAGACAGAGGAGATATGATTGCTCTTTATAAATACATTAGAGGGATCAATACAAGGGTGGGAGAGGAATTATTTGAATACAGCGCTAATGTGGACACAAGAACAAATGGATACAAACTGTCCTTCAGAAAATTTAGGCTTGAAATTAGATGCAGATTCCTAACCATCAGAGGAGTAAAGTTCTGGAATAGTCTACCGAGGGAAGTGGTGGGGGCAAAAACCTTAGGTGCCTTCAAAACAGAGCTTGATAAGTTTATGCAGGGAATGATATGATGGACAGTGTAGCTTGGCCATTGTCTGTCTTTTACTACTGGTGATGGGTATGATAGTGCCCTGGGAAGGGGCATTGGATCGAGTGGGTTCTGAGTTATTACAGAGAAGTTCTTCTTGACTGGCTGTTGTGGACTTGCCCTCATGCTCAGGGTTTAACTGATTGCCATATTTGGGGTCGGGAAGGAATTTTCACCCATGGCAGATTGGCTTGGGCGCTGGGGGATTTTTTGCCTTCCTCTGTAGCATTGGGCATGGCTCACTTGCTGGTTGATTCTCTGTATTAAAGTCTTTAAATCATGATTTGACGACTTTAATAGCTCGGTTATAGGTTTTGAGGTTCATTGTAGGAGTGGGTGGGTGAGGTTTTTGTGGCCTGCAGTGTGCAAGAGGTCAGACTAGATGATTATATTGGTCCCTTCTGACCATAGAGTCTACAAGATTTAGCAAACTGCTTCTTTGCCTTGCCATTGACAGGGAAAAGCCAAGATCACTTTGCATTCACATTTGATAACATACAGTACACATTCACTTGCGTACCCCCAGGTTTCCATTCAAGTCCCGCTTTTGCCCACCAGGCAGTGATGACCACCTTGGCTAAATTCCCTTCCAAGGATCAGCCTTGGGTGGTGTCATATGTGGACAATATCTTGGTTATGACAGAATCATGTGAGGCGCACACCCTTAAAGTTCTCTGACTCCATATTGATCACTACTTCAGAGCCTCTCTGAAAAAAGCCCAATTATATCGCCTTGCAGTAGAACACTTGGGGGTTCAGATTTTTGGCTGAAGGGTGGACATGGAGACAGTTGCTGGGTTTTTTTGCTGCTGTCAGTCCACACCACTGCCCTCCTTAGAGCTGCCAGCCAAATGTGGCTCCAGCATGCAAATGACTCTCACTGGTCCCTTTTCTGTGTGATGATACAGCATCACATGGACCTGTGGTGGGTCAAACAAGAACTTTACATCGCCACCCAAGCCTGGCCATTGTGGATTAAAGAACAAATACCAGGAGTGGACTGGGATGGGATCGTGGAGTCACAGTGGGTCCCTAGGGGGCCCTGCAGTGAACACTTGCCAGTCCTGGTTCAGGATCCCTCAGTCCCATACCATTCCCTATGTCACTTAGCTCTGTTGCCCTGGTGAACTCCCCTCAGCTTTTGGGCCCCCTTAGCCACGCATACCCAGTATACTAATCAGTTGGGATATTTTACACCTGCCATTGCTTATACCTTGCACCAACACCAAATATGGGTGTGTCCTCCAGGAGGCACCTCATTGGATGTATGCCTGTTCCTAATTCCAAACTCAAAGAAGATAGAAAGGGGGTAGAAGGTCTCTGTGCCCTGGGAAAATTACAAAAACACACCTCAGTCGCCAACCTTGCACCTCAGTGTTCTGTGTTGGTGGCTGCCATCAGTTGCAGCCTGTAAGTTTACAGCATCCAGTTACAGGAGCTGTGCTCAAAATGTTAGTGGTGTAGGTTAATGGCACCATAGATAGGGCCTGGAAAGTACCCCCTAACCAAAATGTATCCATTGTTATGCCCTCTCAAATCATTCCAGCCCTCACACCTCCCCTCACCATGTGGGTGTTATTAAACAACCACAGCTCCCAGAGAGCAAAGGAGGCTAAACAAACTGCAAACCTAACCAAAATGGTTCAAATTAGAATTATCACAGGAAACAAAAGGGTTCTTCCTATTGGTAATGAAGTTGTTGAAACCGCAAAACACCACTGGTAGGGTATCTTCAAAGATTGGTCCCCTAAAGGAACTACTCTGTTAAAGATTTTAATCCACCCAGTGGTGGTGGTTTGGGGGCTTTTGATTTTGTTTCTTCTGTATTTTTCTATGTCTCTGTTGTCATACCAAATGCTTGGTCAATTATGTATTTGCCCTACAGCAAAGGTGTTGGGGGGCAGCTCATCCACCCCTCTTTTGACCATTTCCCTGCTGTTGCTCGTTTCCCTGAGGAAAAGAGGAAGTAAGTGTGAGCGTGAAGCAAAGATAAGGATTTGCAACTACTGTTGGCAAGGAAAAGCCATATGCCAAACCACAAGGCACAAACAACCAGCTGTACCCCTGCAATGAACCCTGAAAAAGGGACAAACTCCTGGGTCAGTTGTTAGTATTAGCTCAGCAACAAAAAGGATGTGACCCTGCCTGCAGTGGATTGGCAGAGACCCTTCTGAGCACACACCTCCGTAGATGCTTCCACCTCCAATGTTCAATTACTGAGAGTCCTCTTCTGTTTCCAGCCAGCTTCCATCTCCTCAATCATGCTTGTATTGATATTAGTGTGAATGCCCCCCACATAAGCCACTCCAATAAATCCTGAATTTAAGTCCCTTGTTGTGCGCTACTTTCTCTTGCCTGACCATTCCCCCAGGGCAACATAAACAGTAAAGAAAAAGGTTGTTTCTTACATTACATTGACTTCCAGTTTTCCTGTGTTGCTATGATAGCCACTCAGATCCCATCCTCATTCATCAGATGTAATGTAGGATGATGTATCAAGGATTGACAAGACATGCATGACATTTCCCTACTGTGGCCTTTATTATACTCTGGCTAAACCAGTCTAGTGGGTTTTTCCTAAACAACTAAATTCACCCCCTACCCATATATCACTATGGCAACCCAAAGCACCTAAGGTAACCCAAAATATCACAGGTGCAATAATTCAAATTTACTAATTCTATTGATAATGCACAGGAGGTAATAGAACCCAGCCTACTGGATCTTAGGACTGCAGAGCCAACAAAGCAAATGATGGGAAAACAACAACAAAATTCTGTCTCAAAAGCCAGCATTTATATGACCATGAATACCCAAAAGGAATAGCTCCAATGAGTAATATTTCATTTCTACATAATGACTTTTAAGGCTAGATTCAAATGTTTAAATTAGACAGTACCTGTGAGGAACTCCATGTGTGTGTTACTGAGGTTTTTACTAAGTTGTACCTTCATTAATACTATTGTAACAGTACTCATCTGCAGTAGCATGATGTAGGGATACCAAACTGCTTTAGAAATATGAACTGATCACCTTCTTTGTTAGGTGACCAGTAGTATCTTTATATTGCAGATGGGGAGACTGAGATATGGGCACATTGTTTAGCAAAGTTACATAAGAAGTCTGTGGGAGAGGTAAGTATAGTTCCTCAGCTGCCTGGGCCCTATTCATGTGGCTTAACTTAAGACCATCTTCCCTCAGAGCTGGTCCACATATTTAGCATATCATTCCAAAAGACGTTTAATCAATGTATAGTTAAGATGTAAATCATTGATTAAAAATGTCAGATGTGACAAGAATATAAAAGGTTACTTTTGTATTTTTTTCTGAATTACATATGCAAGTTTGCATACACAACAAAGTGAATGACTTAACTCTCACATCAAGATGAAGATGAGTCAAATTTGCATGGAATTTTTTTTAGGACAATACATGTGCTTATTTTTAGAACAAACAGCAAGAGCAAATTTTTAGAATATATGAAAGCAGTCTATATTTGCGTCTCCTCTGCCAACATGTACAAACAAATACAATTTGTGCTCTAAAAAATGCACCAGCAGATTTCATAAAAACATTGGCATAAACCTAAACTTATTTATATCAGACTTCTCATCATCATTTGTAGCCTAACTAAATTAAAGATACTGCACTTTTTATTGCAACAAGGTTATTACTTATTGGTTTAACTTACTTTCATTTAAAGGTAGGAAAAAGAAAGTGAATCACATCATAAAACATGACTTGTTTGCTGTGGACTCTAGACAGTAAGTGAAGGAGAGCAAAATATTTCAGCAAGCCATTGTAGAGTATTGACAGCTGTGAAAGAGTACCAGAATCATACCATACAACTCCTATTATCCATATTTCAATTATCCAAAACTACCTAGGTATACAAAACAGGATCATATACCACAATTAATACCTCAGTTAATTACATTGAAAATTCCTTTGATTCTGAAACTTTATTTTAATTGCATTCAATCACCCATGACACTTCAGTAATGAGGTTGTACTGTACTTAGAAATTAAGACCTAATCCAGAGAGGTACTTAGCTCTGCTTGGGGAATTGAGTATATTGTTTCCACTGGCTTTATTTAAAAACAAGAGTGCACTGGGTCCCAAATAAGTCAAAATATGGGGTCTTTTAAATTAGTTCTACCTAAAATAACAGTTCCAAAGGGATAGCCATGTTAATCTAGTTCAGCAAAACAAACAAGGGGTCTAGTGGCACTTATAAAAAGTAACATTTATTTATTGCATGAGTTTTCATGGGACAAAATCTTACTTCATCAGATGCTTGAAGATGGGGAACTTAGGGTATGTCCACACTTAGACTGTTAGTTCAAATTGACTCAATTTGAACTGATCAAGTCACACTAATTATGATTAGTTTGAATTGAGTCAATTTGAACTAACATGGCCAGAGTAGGAAAACCAATTCAAAATAGCATGTCCATGTACTTGGACTTGCTACTTCGAATTGAAGCAGAGGCACCATGGGAGGTGTGGCAACATGGCCCCCTAGTAGGGTCATGTCACCACCCAATCCCCTGCCCCGCTCCAAGCCCTCTGACCCAGGCATAGGGAAAAGCATCCCCTGCCCAGCTCTAGCTGCGCTGCCAGGGCTCCCTGGGGCCAGGGCACCCCACACGGCAGGGGTGGGGGGGCCGGGAGAAGGGAACCTCCTCTGCGCTGTTAGTGCAGCCCGACGAATCCCTTCTGCCCTGCCTGGCTGCACTGTCAGCTTAGGGTCAGGGGAACCCCTTGGCCCCCAGCTGTCAGCGCAGAGGGGATGGGGGAGAAGGGATTCCCCAGGCCTGCACTGAGAGCTCAGGGCCAGTGGGTCCCCCTGGCCCCAAGCTAACAGAGCAGTCTGGGCGGGGGAGAAGGGATCCCCGCCACTTCTCCCCCCACTGGCCGCCGGCAAGGAAGGACCCCCCCATGGTAAGCTTTTGCAGCACAGAGCTGAAGGCAGAGCAGGGCTTGGTGAGGGCAGGAGAGCAGGAGCACTGAACCCCACTGCTGCTCTTGGCGGGCTCACCCCACCCTCTGGATCAGGAACAGCCGGCCTTGGGGGGGGAGCAGTTCAGGCCCCATGCTGCCTTGCTCGTGGCAGGACAGCATGGGCCCACAGAACCATGGGGCCTGGGGTGATTACCCCTTTTGCCCACCTCTAAGGGCAGCCCTGACCCCACCTTCCTGCTAATTGTTGTACTTCACTGTTTGAATTGAAACAACTTCTTTGCTTTGCTATGACAGTCTGACCTGATCCTATGACTTACACTCCCCTACATTTATTTTGCAACCTTTCTGTAAGTTCCACATCTTCAAGCATCTGACAAAGTGGGCTTTTCTCCCACAAAAGCTCATGTGATAAATAAATTTGTTAGTCTTTGTAACTGCCTCCAGACTCCTTGTTTGTTTTGCTAAAACAACAGGACTGTCATTCTAAGGCATCCAAGTTCTTATACTGGTATTCATCACTGCAGAATGGGCTCTCTGACACCTAACTAAAGTTGTTTTTTTTTTTCAACTTCCTGTGCAGTTTAAATGAAAAATTTATAAAAGCATAACTATTCAGAAAATGTTACTAAGAACACATATTACAGTATCCTTTCTCCATACCTTGATATCAGCAAGAGTTGTCCCAACAGCTTGAGTGGATAATATAGTTGTAAGTGCAATACATGACTGTAACAATACAACTGAAAGCAAATACCTTTTTCCTGCTTTCTTCTACACTATGTATTTATGCAATTAAGTTTTATTAGCTAATATGAATTGAATTAAGGTATCTTGCATATGCAAAATGTTGATTGCCTTATGTCCTTATTTTAAATATGTGAACCAGGTGTGTTTATTGAAAATAGAATTGCTATGTATTTAGTAGAAGAAAAAATATTTTTTAAAAAACCTGACACTGGACCTTCTCTATATATGTAAGTGTTGCTATGCTGAGAATTTATTTCAACTGGAATCTGATAGTGCCCTCTAGAGGAATTTAATTTTACAAATCTTGGAAAACACTATTTCCATATAGGTTGTATTCCTAATATGGAATTTTTAATGTGTTTATATTGGAAATATAAAAGTGCTTCATCTTCTTGCACATGCATAAAATATATAGTTAGGTGTTTCTGATCAGACTGGGTGTATTGTGAAGAGTAATGTATCTATTATAAATTAATAAAGACAAAGCAGGTGAAATAAATCTTTTACAGGACAGACATCAGAATTATTTCACAACCTAGGAACAACATAGATACAATAACTCTGCAAGTAAATTAAATATAGACCCTCAGGAGTATATCCAGTTTTTTAATCAGTGAGAGAAAAAACCTATACCAAAAGCAGAACATTTCATCATAAAAATGAATCCTGATGATGTTATAAATCATTCTTTTCTTTTTAAAAATGGTAAGCATTACAGATGAGAACTGACAATCTGGGTTGCTGAGAGAACTTTAAGTCAAAGTATTGAGATTAAATATAATGGAAAAATGGTCTTGTGATTAAAGCACTAGACTGGGCCTCAAGAGACTAAGGATCTATTTCTGGGTATGCCACATACCGCCTCTCTTACCTTGGGTAAAACACTTGCTCTCTATGCCTCCATTCTCTCCTGTAAAATGGAGCTACTTCATTTCTCCCATCCTTTGTCTCTTTTATTTAGACTAAACTGTTTGTGCAAGATCAGCCTTATTTGTACATATAGCACTAGCACAATAGGATGCTGACCTCAGCTGAAAGTTCATAGGTTAAACAAGGAACTACTTCCTCTCCAATATTAGATATGAATTTGGAAACACTCTCTCTCTTTAATTTGACTGTCATTTAAATCTATAGGAAATTGATGCCATGTTTCCTTCATGGAATAAAGAAAACACAAATGTTTCTTTCTTTAGCACTGAACTTCCCAGTAGACTTTCCTCTTGTAATAACTGTGATAGATTTTTGAAGCAAAGTTTAAAGTGTGCACAAGCATCCATTTTTCACCATATGTTTGCACCTCTAAATCCAGATAGTTATTTCTCATCATTATCACTTGCCAGAGTGATGGGCATGAGACAAATGACCACTGTTTTAGGAGATCACAATTCAATTTTACTACAGGGAGAGTAACAGAGCATTGCCTCTCTAAACAAGCAGACCAAGTGTGCTGATGTCACAGTTCACATATTCTAGCTAAGAGCTGAAATAAGCCACCATTCAGCATGCAGTCAGATTACATCCCCCCTGTTCTTGCTATCCGTACAGTAAATGTAGAGTTTTTGCTATGGGCATGAGCAACTGCAGCATGAGACATGGGTGGTGTGTGCGCTAGGGAAAGACAGTGTCTCATGCTTTGTGGAGCCTGGGCAGAATTACAGAGAAGCTTGCTCTGTCAAAGGCTGTGCTGAATCTAGCTATAGTACAATATATGAGACCATTAGAACCGATGAGGAGCTCACATGAATGTTGTGATTTAGCAATAGTTCAGTTAAATGGGAATATGCATCTTCTGATTCCCACCTCCTGCAGATTCCACACTTGAGCAGATTCTGGTGCTTTCACCCCAGAAGGTGTGGCAAATTTGTACCTAATTTTGTATGAACTGATCCTCAACTTTTGATTGATCTACCATTTAAGGAAGAAAGACAAACTTTGGAACACAAGTCACATCTTTAAAATGTCAGACATTCAGTTAAAAACAAGGCAAAAATGTGGCCATAGTCAAAGGGGAATGCATGATGTTTTGTACAGCCCTATAAACTAGTTGATTAACATGCCAACTGAACCTGAGAATGACTGGCCTGGTGCACCGCGAGAGGAGGAAACGTGCACACTCTATACTTGGATGTCATGGAGCAACTCAGGCCACAAAGCAATGATTTCCTGTAAACAAACACCCCACTAGTCCTAAATCTCCCAAAGCATGCATCACTCCTGCTCGTGCTACAAGTGTTACTCTAACCATTGGAGTAACTTCTGCTTTGTTTTAACAAAAAGCAGAGAAAGATCTGAATTGACTCACTGCAGGGATAGAAGCCACTGGAAAACATTTTATGGCTCCCTGTGCAGGGAGTTTGGGGTTAGGACAAACTTTGTTCTGATGGACTCCATTCCAGCTCCCACACAGTCTACTCCACTTTAGGGCTACTATCTAGGGAACATCTTTGCACCGACTAGCTCCTTCAACCTCTCTCCAACTGTCTGTCAACAAGGATAGAGCTTAACCCCTTTGTAAATGAAGGGAGCCACTGTGCACGGCTAGAGCTTCCACTGATGTCAGCCTATAGCATCCAACTGCCTTTTACAGCAGCTGACTTCAGTGGAGTCAGTGACGCAAACCTGTCTGAAGAAGGGGCGGGGTGTGGACGGGCACAAGTGCGGTGCTATGAAGCTGGCTTGGGGAAGGGGGTCAAACACTACCCACTCAGGATCTATGTTGCCAGCTGTTGCAATAGAGGGGAGGTGTGATACATGTGGCCTGTGCGTTATTTGTGGCCTGCACTGGTTGGACCAGCCAGGGGCAGTCTTAACAATGGAGCAGCCTGGGCAGCCTGCCTATACTGTAAGTTAACTCTGAACTGAGGGCTCAACTTGCTTGATACTTCTGCTGCTAACAGGTGAAAACATTTCTACCTTATTAACTTATTTTTTCCTAGTGATAGCTAGAGTATGTTGTTTTTTTGAGCCCAATACAATGCACTCACACTAAGATGTCAAATGGATCTAGAGTCATTACATTCCTACCATGTGTACAAGTAGTTGCTGTGAGGTTTATTTTTTCTTATATTGTTTTGTGGCCTGCCAGACTCAGCTGCTGACAGAAATGGCCCCCAAGACTAAATGACTTTGACATTCCTGCAATAGAGCCTGAGCAGGTCATAGAACTGTTGAGGGCTTTTCTGGGGTCAAGGCTGTAAGGAGGTTTGCGCACGTGGCTGTGGAATTTAGAAACAAAAGTCTCATGGATACTCTGTTAAGTTAACTTAACAAGGTCAACCCTAAGTCAACCTAAAGTCAACCTTGTTAAGTTGACTTAGACTGTCCACACTGAAAACTCCTGTCAACTGCCTGCGTCCACACTGGCAGGTGCTACGTCAACCCTTCCTGGTGGTCAGGAACTCTAGAAGGGGGCCTGGAGGCCAATAAAGATGACTTAAGGGCTATTTCTCATCTGCTCTAGCTTAAGTCGACTTTATTAGGTTGACTTAAGTGTTAAATTGACCTTAAGAGGTGGTGTTATTGAAAGTCAACTTAAGAAAGCACTTATGTTGACTTATGGACCCCCCCACGGCCACACTAGGCTTTTATTAAGTTAACATAAGTTGACCTAAGGCTCCAGTGTAGATGTACCCATTGAGAATCAGTGGAATTTGTACTCTAAATCCCTTAGGCACATTTTTAAATCTCATCTTTGGCCCTTATGATTTGCTTGTCTTCAAACTGAGCTAGAACTTACAATATTTACTTCCCTTCATCACATATTGTTTGAATTGATGAGTTAAGGTGCTTAAAGTTCTTTGAAGTTATATCTATACCAGAGGTTGGCAACCTTTGCCGGCCCCTGTGCCAGCCCTGCTCACCGCACCCTCAGCAGGTGCCGGGAGCGAGGTCAAAAGGGGCGGAGCCAGGTTTCTGTTTCAGAGCTGGGGCAGGCACCCACTCCCGCCGGCAGGCGGCCTCTGGGGGCTGGGCTTGGAGCCAGCTCCCACCAGCAGCGGCGGCTCAGGGCTGGCTGATCTGCTCCCCTCCCCTCTAGCCCTACCCAGCAGGGGGTGGGGCCAGCAGGGGCCAGGAACCCCGCGTCGCAGTTTCTTTGTCCCTGCTGGCCACCCTCCCCAGTGGGGAAGCGCAGCCAGCAGGGGCCTGGAACCACAGCATGCAGCTCTTGCCACCCCAGGCCACGCAGCACTGGGGGAGCTGATCAGGTTTGGCCCCAGTGCCATTTTTGGCACACATGACAGGGGTTGCCAGCCAGTGATCTATACTGTAAGAGCTTGGTAGTATCCATAAGTTAAAAATGAGAGCTGCTATAACTTAAGCATCTGAAGATTTAAAGAGGTTAAAATTAGACTTTAAAGTTAGAAATAGCATAATGCAGACAGTTGACTATTTAGATTAAAAGTTAGATTAAAATAATTGTACTTGACTTAACAAATACCCATCTTCCTGACACTTGCTCGGTCTCAAAGAAATCAATAGAGCACACACTGATTATGTAAAAATGAATCCTGGACATTGGTTTGCATCATTTTAGCAGAGATTATCATGCAAACAAGAAAACATCAATAATTCATATTTCAGCCATTTGCAGATTTAAAGTCTCAGGTATTTTAAATGTGTAGGGCATTGCATACAAACATAGTTGAAACTGCTTACAGGAGTCACAAAACAGCATCATCTAGAGCTGTCATTTTGGATCTGCAACATGGTTTCTGTTTGATACATTTTAATTCCTTTTAAAATTAAATTCAGAATCTTTTGCTAAAGCTTGCCAAACATGTCAAATTCTTCATGCACCTGGGTATTTGGAAGAGCTAATTAAAATTAAAAGCATAACTCAGTCTTAAGCAAAGGATACCAAAATTCATTGTGTCAGACTTGACTTTATTTGGCCTTCCAACATCAGGATTATGTTAACTGTTCAACTATCAGGGTTGTCAGAGCAGGAGTTTACAAAAGGCCTTGGAAGTTGACTCATTTAGCAGTGTGACTCAAAGTTAGCAGAATTCCACTTGGCTTTATCTTATCTTTCTTGTCTATATATCTATATGCATTTCTAAAATGCTTGTCAATGCAAGGGGCAATATGATGATGAAAGTTTCCAGTTGTGCTGCAAACACACAACTCTATTTCATCTGAGATAGAGCCAGTTAATAGTCAAAAGCAAAGTTAAAATAGCATGATCCTTGTTGGACTTGTAAACGAGCACATCCTATCAGTATGTAATTTCTATGCACAAATCTGCTTCTTCCTAAAATGAAAACTAATCCAAACAGATTATCTTTGTAAGGATCTGATTACCTTTAAATGTCATATGTTCTGATATGGGTATATTTGGAAAATAGCTGTGGTCATTCTAATCTCCATACCATTAAAAACAATCGTGTAGAACAGGAAAGATCTTGATCAACTTGAGTTCAGTGCTCAGCACAGGGAACAAATGCATCGCTGATGCAATTCCATTGAAGTTACACCAAGGATGTATTTGACCCTTTATGTCCATCTATCAGATTTCACAAGACAGACCCTGAAGGGAGAGGGAAAAACCTATACTGGCAAATATGTCAAACAATGGTTGCATCTGACCATTTTGAATCTAAATATAGTAAGTATCGACTTCCTCTTTCTTTGTATTTACTACTAATGTTAGCAAGTTCTTCAGATTTTGTTATGAGATAGATTTTTAACCTTTCAGTTCTTAATTTTACTACATTGTATTACACTTGTATATGTTTACATAATCTGCATTCATTAATGCACACTATGTATGTTTTGCCTATAGTTCTATTTTCTGTAGAGTTTTTATTGACAATGATTTACAGAAAAAAAAACATAATTCTAATGGACTTCATAATTCATTATCATACGCAATAGGTGAGGAACTGGCTGATGCAGGTCATTTTGTGTCTAGGTCCTCAGTCTGAATCCACAGACTAAACATTTGACTGTAGGGGCTGTCATTTTCTATGTTTATATACCACTTCACACAACTGGGTCCCATACTGATTGGCATCTAGTGGCCACTACAATAAAAACATTAAATAAAATAATAGCAAGAACTATAGTGACAAGTCAAAATGAGTTGATGGTCTCTACCCAGTTCCTAGTGAACAACTGGTCCAAGCCCTCACTGCAAAAGCATTTACTGCAGTTGGCAATAATTAGTACCAGTGTTCTCCACCTCAGAAAGGTGCAGGGGTCTCTCCTGTTCAAGAAGGAGATAGGCCAGTTGTTTGTTGGAAAACTAGCTCCAGTCTGTCCTCTGTGTATCCTCTGGGTAAAGAAAGGACTTCACTTTACAGCATTACAGGGCTGAGAGTGAGGCATCTTTCTCAAGTACTAGAATCACAAACTTTGGATCCTAATAAACTTTACTGCTTTGTGAAGTTGAACTCCACATAGGAATAAAATTCAAAAAGGAGACTACCCAGAGTTCTTGGATTCTCTGATTCTCTCCAAGCTGCCTAGACATTCTTTGGAGTATCCAGTTGTACAGTAGGTATCTCCTAATCTTCAGTATTCTCAGCAAACAGAGTCATTACTCATTTTCTAAACTGTTACTTCCTTGATTTCTTATAGCTGTAATAATTCTTCTCCATCCTACCCAGCAACTAGTAAGTAATTAAGGTGTATTCCCAAGGATTTGGAACCTTACTCTATGATGTCTCTCTCCATTGCATCTGTTACACTATTAAGTTCTTTTAAATTATTTGCAATGGCCTACTGCTCCAGACTCAGATTACTGGTTTTATGTTTGCTCCTTAGCATTTAATGCAATTCATAAATTTCACTTTAAGACTTTTGACATAAATTATGTTCAAAGTACATGTAGTGCTAGGGAAACCTGCAAGTAAATCAGCTTCCAAACATCAAGCCTCCTGTATCACTTCTATATGCCAGGAGATTTTTTTTTTAATATACCTGATGTAATTTAAGATTCTCACAACTTTTCTGAAATTATAGCAATATATAATAAGAAATTCTCATTTCAAATGAAATCAAAATGTTAACTGAATAATATTTTCTTAGTTTTATATATTTTTCTGCACAACAGTGAAGTTACTTGTAGCCCATGATATAATGTGATCATATCTAAGCCAAAAGGTAATAAGTTCACATATGTTTTGGAAATACTCAAGGGTATATTTCCTCCATAACATCCCTGATGTGATTTAACTGATGTCAGTAATGTCTGATGTGTCATCTGGATAATGAACTGCGAAAGGAACATTGTATCGGCTGTACATCTGTTGAAGATCCTAATTCACTTGCCAAAAGTAAAAGGGATTGGTAGCCCCAGGGCAAAGTCCCCAAAAGGAGCTTTGGCTGGACTCAGTTAATGAGCAGCTCAACCTCCAAGTGCTGAGAAAATAAATATTCTTGAGTTCTTTTTTTCCCATGCTTTTCTCAACACAAACTTAAATCTGGATATTCTTACCCCACTCCCAAAGCTACAGCCTTTTTCTGCTGACAAATGCCAGACTAGGGGAAAGCTGAGCAGATAACAGAAGAGTGGTTAACCATACAAAAAAATGTTTGCTGGTGGAAGAGGACAGGATGTTGCATCTCTGGGGAATAAAGTATTCCTTCTCCTCCCTCTTTTGCCCCAGGCCACAGTGTTAATTCAAGGATTGCCTGTTTTCACAAGTCTTCCTTCGTTCCTTCCTAGACCCTTTAATGTATTATACAATACACCTTCCTTTATATATTGCCAGATGTTTGTTTTTAAATTTTCAGTATTTACCATATTCACTCACTTAAATTTATGAAAATGTAGTTATTATAATAAAATATGTCAAAAAAGAGAGACCTACAAAAACAAACAAAAGAAATCATTTCTTAAAAGAAATCTGGGCCCAACATCCAAATAGAGCCACACTCCTCCAAGACCTAACTTCTATACCTTTCCAGTCTGTACAGGCAAGAGGGATCAGTGGAAACAGTAAGCTATTTCTAATAGTTATGAATCAAATGATTGAAATACCTTATGAGTTTTGAAAACCACCACAGAAGCATTCATATAGTCATCCTCATTCAAGGCACTCCACAAAAGGAAGCTTCTGCCCGATCTAACCAAGATAGGTCCCTGGGAGTGAAATCAAGCCCAACCCAGCTGATCTCAGGTGATTTGGTGGAAGGTAGGGTGAAAGACAGAGGCATTTTTCTCATTCCACTGCACTTATTTCAATGATCCCTCTCACTTTTTCTTCTGAATCAGTTTAACTATGCTGGCCTCTTCATAGGATTTTTAACAATATTGTTAGCTTAGATTCATGAAAGCCTAAGGTACAACAGTATTTTATAAAAACAGGCTAGCAGCTTCGCAAATGAGGTCACTGTTGCAACATGACAAAGCAGTAGTGCACAGATCATTATTAATACTTAGTGATTGCAGTGTTCATTATGATGAATGCGATCCTTTCCAATCACACTTTCCTTTGCCTTCATTAGACAGATTTTTAAGACCATAAAATGTACTTAGCCAACAAGTTTGAAGAGCATGTGGAAAAGTTAAATATAAAACTGGTTGAAAGTTTTCTGATGGAAAAGCATTCAATCAGAAAACATTTTATTGAAACAAACCATTCAGGAACATGTCAATTTTATTTCAGAAAAAAAAATTGGAAAAAAATGCATTTTGATAAACTTTTTGAACAAAACTATTTGAAATGGCTTCATTTACAATTAATATTATAAAAATTTTTTAAAAAATTAAAAGTCAAAATTGAAACCATGTTTTGATTAACATAACTTTTGGAAATTGTGTTTCACAAGAAATTTCAAAATTCTTTTTTTTTCCCAATTCAGAGCACAACAAATATTGAAATTCCCACAAAACAGAGTTTCCAGTTACCACACAACCCTAGTTAAGTGCAATCATCAACAGAGGGTCTCTCTCCCCAAAAGCGCCACATATAAACCATCACTACATCCATTCACTCCCTAAAGCAATACTTGACTAAATAAGGCTACACTTGGAATTTAGTTTGAATTAATGAATAAGGATTAATTAATAATTAATCCCAGGGCAGGAAACAGCCTGCCCAGGAACAGAGTGGGTCAGGCCAAAGGCCAGGCTTTGCTCTTCCACCCCTCCCCTAAGCTGGCTGTTCCGCCCTGGGGGTAGGGTGGGAGAGCAGAGCCCAGCTCCCGGACCGGCCTGCTATGCCCCCTGTTCAGGGAAGAGGCAAGAGTGCAGAGCCAGCCTCTGGGCTGACCCGCACCTCACTCCAGCACAGGGGTGAGTGGCAGCACATAAGAAGTCTACAATATTTCAGGATACCGGAGCACTTAGTAGTCACATAGTATTTTTCCTGAAACTCATCTAAAATGGCAGATGAAGTAGTTACAATATAATGAGGACAGCTGAGTACAGTGTCTCTGGATAAAACAACTTCCAGTAGGAGGACACTGGGTTTTTCCATTAAAATGGAATCACTACTGGAGAATTTGAGATTTTTGAGGCTGCTTTACCATGGTGGAGTCCTGGATGATCCAGGGATGTGGTCTACACTTTCAGAGGTGCCATAGGCATTGTCCTTATAATTGTAGAAATCCTAAAGTCAAGAAGAGATATTCCTATTGAATTGACTTAGATAATGTTACTGGTTTCTTTATAGTCAGGCTGACTCTGTGCAGATCTCTTTTTCTAATGTTCCACCACTAAATTATTTCACCAACCATTACATTTCATTAACACAACATTCACAAGGACTTGGAGCCTAACTACTTGCCCTCACCCAATACTCTCCAAGACTGGCCTGTTTCATTGTCCCTAGTCTCAGCCTGTTATTAAACATCTGCTGTGCTTGATCCCTGCACAAGTCACCATATTTTGGTTCATCTGGCTTTGATGAATATACAGCCCCTTCACAATCTGTAGAACTTGTGGTTCATCTGAACTGGGCACAATTCACTACCTTCAGGTTAAACTGATAGGTCCCAAGTATGGTCACCACCATCCTTCCCAGGAACCTTCACTCAACATGACCTGGGATCCTCACATATCTACTTTGATCCCCTTGTGGTCTAAAACAGTGGTTCCTAACCTGTGGGCCGCAGACCCCTGGTGGGCCACAGTGTGGCTCCAGGGGGTCTGTGGACAGGCAGAGAACTGGGGCTGGAAGTGCTTCCAGCCAGCCAACAGGGAGCTTCCCCCAGGCTGGGAGTTTTTAAAACTCCTGCCCTGAGCATGCAAAGCATGCTCAGAGCAGCCTGGGGGGGCAGACAGGTGCTCCCAGCTCCACTTGCCAGATAAGGGGGGGGGAGGCGATCGTAGGGGGGTTGGGGAGAGGAACCAATGGGGAGGAGGGCCGTGGCCGTGGCATCCCAGGGAAGGGGGGGCCATGGCCGGCGGCTGCCGGCCCAGGTGGGCCACAGCCACAGCGGCTCCTGGTTCCCCAGGCAGGGAGAGGGGGCTATGGCCATGGTGGCTCCCCAGGTGGGGGAAGGGGGACCATAGCCATGGTGGCTCCTGACACGGGGGTGGGGGGGCCATGGCCATGGTGGCTCCAGACTCGAGGGAGAGGGGCCATGGCTGTGGCGGCTCCCAGCCTGGGGGAGGGTGGCCAGGGCCACGGGGAGCAGCGGGCCATGTTCTGCCCCTGTGTGGGCCACATCTGCCGCACAGAGGCATTGCCACTGCACAGTGGCGTTTCTTCCACCCAAGGGGGCCGCGGACACCCATCTCCCTGCAAAGTGGGTCCGTGGCTTTGAAAAGGTTAGGAATCTCTGGTCTACAATAATCATGCTGTTATCTTGTGGGATAGATGGCAAGCCCACTGCCCACTTACTGTATTGAGGGGATAACATGGAATCCTGGTGTTTCCTCCCCAGCCTGTAATGTGCAGCAATTTGGGAAGCCTTGGGGAAATCACAGTATCCACTTTTGAAACCCAGCTAAATTTGGTAAACTCCCAGTGTCCAACACATTTCTCTTATCTATTTCTTTATTCAGAGTAAAATGGTCTGCAGAACTTAATCTCCCTTCAGTGAAGTCAAACTAGACTAAGAGGCTATGTCTACACTAGCAAATTAGTCTGAGCTAAGCTTGCTTTGTCCGGACTAATTTGAACCCTGTGTACACTAACCTTTGGCTAGTTCGAACTAAAAAAATGTTTAGTTCGAAGTAAACAAAGCTTAGTTTGAACTTGTTAGTTCAAACTAACCGCTTAGTTCAAACTTGCCGCTTTGGCTAGTTCAAATTAGCACAATGTAGACGTGCTAGTTCGAACTAAATAAATTTAAACTAGCAGTTATTTCTAACTAAGCATGGTTTTTCGTTTGAACTAACTTTTAATTTGAACTAGTCATGCTTTTTTAGTTCAAACTAAGAAGTTAGTTTGAACTGAAACAAGCGTGGCTAGTTCAAACTAAAAAGTCAGTTTGAACTAAAAAACCACACTTAGTTCGAACTAACTTCAAACTATTTAGTTCGGACTAAAAGTCCAAACTAAGCTTTTAGGTGTAAACACAGACATGCAGCTTTCCTTACCCCCCATACTTAGTTTGATTCCATTAATCATTGCACCACTTGTTTAAATTAGACCCTGACCCTGCAAATCTGATTCAAGTGAACAGATCTCTGCAGCCATACAGAAGATGAATGACATGAGTGGGCCCTACACATGCAAAATGATCCACCTAATTAGGTGGTAGGACTGGGATTGCAAACAGCTCAGGACAGGCACCTTGACCTCTGTTTCAGTACAGTGCTTGGTACACTTATGATATATTTGCTTTGTTATGTATAATGTTAAAAGCGCATATTGCAAAATATTGTTGTATTATTACATGACTCCAGCTAAATGAAATATTGCTGTATTCTGCAAAATGGTGGCTTTCAAACAATAGTTGTATGAAAACACTCCCCCCTTCCTGGCAGAAATGCAATTTTATCACCCTACCCTTCAACTTTGCCCATAACATCCTCAGTCAAACTATGCATATTAAACTGGGCTAGGGATACCACCACCTCACCTTAACAGCTCGGGCCCACTGTAAAAGAATTCTGCTATGCCTAGGCTTGGAATCTCTCTCAGCATCAGTCTTTAGATCCTTGATCATGTTTATAAATAAGTAGTAGATAGCATAGCTATTGCACTCACTGACAACAATTCGTCTCAGCCGTTCAAGCCCTGTTAGAACTTGTGAGGGGAAAGACATTTTGCAGCATTCTTCATAATAAAATAGTTATAGCTTTTTCTGTGTACTAGGAATACAGTGAGATTAGCAAGACATCAATAAAAACACAGATTGCTCCATCAATATGTACATTCATTTATATTCTTCAAGATAATCTTCACAAAGCCATCACCGAAGTACATTTTCTCCATTTATAGCTATCCACATTAAGCTGGGCAAGCGGAAGAGGAAAGGAAACAAAAATCTATCAGTTTAAACTCTAATTTGCAAGTATAGTGTGCACATGTTCAAAGAGTTCAGGGTTTGTTTTCGCTTCTTTGCAGGGAGCTAACCAGCCATTTGAAATTTGTAGATGTCAGCTGACCAGTTCCTACATGTTTCCCATTGTTTAACCATTATCTACCAAGATAAACAGACAATGGGCCCAATTTCACCTTATCATGACTATTAACTTAGCATTGAAGCACTGGGACCCAAATCAGTGGGAGTTAGGCGCCTAAATCTCTGTGAGGGGCCTGAATTCCATTCAGTTACTCAAATGGACTAAATTCTGGCTACAGAGTCACCCGTGCCATATGGGAAGAAAAGAAACAACTGACAAGTAAGTGTCTTTAGGCTGTATTCACACACACACACACGGTTATTTCAAAACAAGTTGTGTTGAAACAACTTGTTTCGAAATAACATCTTAATTCGAAATAACATTTCGAATTAACAAAATGTTATTTCGAAATAAGAAAAAAGCAGGAAACGAAATAGCAGGTTCACACTGGGCTGCACTGAAGCCCACCGGTGCCCGCAGCCCGGCTCTGCAGGCGCTGGCCAGGGGACACCCCTCAGCACCCTAGCCAGGGTGCTGAGTGTTCCCTGGCCAGGGTGCTGAGGGGGCAGCCCTTTAAATGTTGTTTTGGAACGTCTTGTTCCGAAACAACATGTTCACATGAGTTGTTTCGCCCCC
>ML681996.1:11755332-11806482 GCA_007922195.1 Podocnemis expansa
CCAGCCGCGCGCCAGGGCCGCACCCCCAGGTTTGGGGGCAGTGGGGGCTTTAAAGCCCCCGGGGTGAGGCACCCCGCCGCCCCTCTCCTGGTGGGTGCCTGCAATCCCCTCCCCAGGCGGAATAGCATGTCCACTCTGTGGACATGCTATTTCGCTGCCTTATTTTGAGGAGAAAGTTTTTTGTCCTCGAAATAAGGTGTTTCAAAATAATATGTTCTTTTGAAACAGCTTGTTTCGAAACAAGCATACCCTGTGTGAACATAGCCAAAGAGTAAACAATGCTTCCTTCCTCCACACGTCATGATTTTATAGCCTTCTCTCAATCCCCCCTTAGTTGTCTCTTTTCTAGGCTGACAAGCTTCCGTTTTATTAATCTCTCCTCATAGGGAAGCTTTTCCATACCCCTAATCATTTTTATTACCAATTTTGAGATCTTTTCCAGTTCCAATATGTCTTTATAGAGATGGGCAACCACATCTGCATGCACTCTTCAAAATGAGGGCATACCACAGATTATTAGCTTTTTTGACTGCCACTGCAGACCGAGTGGATGTTCAGAGAACTAGCCCCATTGACCCGCAGATCTCTTTCTGGAGTGGTAACAACTAATTTAGACCTCATTGTTTTATGTGTAGAGTTGGGATTATGTTTTCCAATGTACATTACTCTGCATGTATTGAAATTGTTTTTCTACTCTGTTCTGGTCATATTCTGAGACCTCTTGAGCCCCCTCCAGTAGTGCACTCCTCAGTCTTGACTCCCAGGTGCTATGGCTGGGATTATGGTCATAGACTCATCTGGATGTGCTGCTTTCCCTTGCAGTTAAAAGAGAAAAGCCAGAACATTCTGGCTGTATCATGCATGTGTGTACAAGGGAGGTAAAGGGCACCTTTGTGCCGTATCCTCCAGCCTGCCCAATAGCTGCCATGTAGTCCTTAGTATGCAACTCTCTTTCTGGTGCCTTTATGGAAAATCCAGAAGACGATGGCCCAGATTTTTAAAGATATTTAACGTTGCTTCAATCAGTTGCAAGGCCTCAAGCCTAGATCCTTAAAAATATTTAAGCACTTAAATAAATAAGAGATAGGTACCTAAATGTCTTTGCAGACCTGGGCCAAAATGACTTAGACAGCTAAATAAATTGGTATTAAATGCTCTCAAGTGCTTATGCCACTTTTGAAAAAGGGACTTGGCAGTCTCACTTAAGTCTTGTAATGCTTAGCAGAGCAAAGCCTAAATACCTTTACAAATCTGGGCCTATATGCCTCTGCATCTGAAGTTACCAATCTAAGTCTTGAAAACATTTGCTGGGGGGGGGGGGGGAACACACCTCATTCAGGTCTTTATGCACTGAAAACCTAAAGCAGGGGTGTCCAAGCTTTTTGGATGAGGGGGCCACACTGCAACTCTTTTCTCACTCAGAGGTCATTGAGCTAATTTTGGCTAGGTAAGGCATAGGAATTCATCTTGTTATTAATAAAATTTAAACAGTCAAAAATAATAACCAACTTACAAATTCATTTTGTTTCTGTAAAAGCAAGGCTGGCAAGGAAGAGAAGAGATGATAGGGGAGGAGTGGCCATGCAGGATGGTAGGGGAGAGTGTGGGAAGCAGGGCGGGGGGGATGGCACGAAAGGAGAGGTCAGGGGTGGCCATGTGGGGCAGCAGGTGAGAAGAGAGGGAGTATGGCAGGGATGGCAAGAAAGGGAAGTGGGTGTGTAGCTGGCAGAGGAGTGTGGCAGGGAAGGAGGAGCATGGAGAGCAGTGCAGGGGTGGAAAGAGAAGTGTTATGGAATATTTGGTATTAGATATTAGGGGTCTAACTATATGATAGAACAATAGAAACGATGCTATAGCATAGGCCTCATAGGGGCTGTAGTTAGCCAAGGTCATGGGGTCGTTTCTTGTGCAAGACTATATATCTAAGTACCTTGAACAAGCTGCCTAGGTTGCCAATTAAAATCTGTTATCTCCCCTCTCTCACGCTTTGTGCTCAGCCATCCGAGCAGGGAATGTGGGCTACAAGGTCTCATCTATGCTGAGAACCAAAAGGGAGTATCACCTCCTATCTTTTGCTCACTATCCCTGGCTTCAAGGCCTCTCTAAATTGTAAGGTCACTGTCTCTAGGCCGAAGTTAATGAGTTTGCAGGTACTGCGGCTGCCCAGGTTCATGCAAATGATGACAACAGTAAACAGAGGCGGGAATAATTGTATGCATCCTATAATCATTAATATGCATTTAATAATGTTAATATAACCATATAAGTGTCTGTAAACACTGTCAATAATGTAAACATTATCACAGCATTATCATGCTGTAGGGAATAAAAATGTGGTGGTGCTGCTGATTGGGGCTCGCTCTCACCCTCCCTTTCTCTAAGGGTGAGGAGGCCTGCTGCTCCATGGGCTAACCTCTCTGTGTTACCCTTTGATGCAGTACTCTTTGTTGCTCAGTTGACCAATAAAGAAACCTGAACTACACCTCGTTCTCTGCGTATTGGAGTCTCAACTGGGAATGGGCCTTCATCATCAAGGGGATCAGGGGTCTCTCTTTCCAGATTGAGAGCCCTGATTTATTTGTTCCCCAACAGAAGGAAAGGGCAGGGAGGGGAGCATGGCATGGCAAGGCAGGAGAAAAGTGGAATGAGTGGCAAGAGAGGGGGTGTGTGCAGTGGCTCCACAGGCTGGATAAGAGCCCTTGGCGGGCTGGATTCTAGCCCCCGGGCCACAGGTTGGACAAGCCTGACCTAGAGCATCTTGCTATTAGTCAGAAGTGCATACAAGAACCTACATAGGAAAGTATCACAGATTCTGAAGGCTAAAGTACAGGGGTGGCCAAAATTATTAACCCTCACAGCTGCATACAACAATCCTAATACATTCAAGAGCTGGGGCTTGGGGCTTTAGCCCTGCAATAGGGTGGTGGGGTTCTGGGTTTCTGCCCCCTGGTGTGTGCCTGGCCAGACTTCAGCCCTGCTCTTGTTGAAGCCCTGAGCCTCGACAGGCACTTCATATGGGACAGAAGCCCTGAGAACTACTCCCCTACAGAGCAGAAACCCTTAGCTCCCTCACCCCACCATGGTGTGCCCTGCAGGGCAGAAGCCCCAAGACCTTCCCCTCACCTGGGCAGAAGCCTCTATTTTAACCACCCTACCCCAGTCTGCTAGGTGGAGAATAGGGGTGGGAGCCATAAGGGGTTCTGCAAGCTGTAGTCTGGCCACCCCTGGTACAAGATCCTTATAGATTTAAACGGAACAGTCTACTTGTTTTGTTTCCCTTTCCTCATGCTGAATGCAACCTTGCCAGTATTTTTCTCCCAGTATAAGGTATCCAGATAGTACATCTGTTATGATTTTTCACCCTGTCCATGTTCAATATGGAAATGACAGTCTTGCAATTTTTGTAATCATCTAACAATTTCTCTCTTTGGATTTCAACATTTAAGCAGGCAGCGACTCTGTAATGCACCATGATTAGCTCTGATTGTGAACCTCCTTCCATAAAATAATGGAAGTAATCAATCACCTTAACAATAGTTAATAGCTCCTATCTAGAAACACAGTCATCTTGTGCTGCAGTTTGACTATATTGAGCTATTATTATAGCAGACCCACCTTGTATCTGAGACAGCACCCTCATGTTCTCCCTTTTGCAGTTGAAAAGGGATATTATCCCATTGTCCTGTGTGCCTCATTCAACCCTCTTCCACCTACAGCCCAGCTGTCCACTCGCTGTTCTTACAAAACACAAGCAACAAGGAGCTCACTAATCTCACCTATGAGAAAACCCTCTCCTCACCCCCAAAAGGAAACCTAGCTAACCTCAAATGTCACCTCCTGCTTCCCAGCTTCTGTGCTTTTATCATCAATGCTACACCTGTATCTTTCCTCATCCCACTTAAAGCTCCCTTTTCCCCACAGAAAGAGCAGGAGGCCAGACTCTTACACTGAAACTGTGGCTCTCAGCATATGTTGGTGTCGGTCACCTGCAGTGCCCCCCTGTGGCAGGGGTAGGGGGTGGCCTGGAGCTGCAAGGGGGCAGCCAAAGAGTTGCATGTGCCTCTGGAGCCACAGGTTGCAGACCCCTGCCTTAATGATAAATTACCTTTTACGTTAAAGGAGCTACATGTTATTTCTGTCACCAGATAAATGTCTTTGAGAAATCTAGTCTTGGTTGTGACTTTTTGTGAGAAGCCAAGAGCCAGCCCACTGCAGTCCAGAAGTCATGTAAATGGAACAAATTCTGTGTTAACACAGGCTATGTGTATTGTGCTTACCCAAAAAAACTTAAAGCCTTTTCTGCTAGGTGTAGAGAGGTAAGCAATTTCTGAAGCATTTGTTTGTCAAATGCAGATTGCTGAAAGTTCCAAGTCTGCTACAGTGGATACATTAATAAAACATTACTACCTCACTACTATGTCCAGATCCATTTGGATCCCACAGTCACAACAGGCATTTCAATCATTTAGTAATATATTCAGTTAGTAACGTTGCTCAGCCTTTCATCAGAGTTTTTATCACTGCTAGCTAATCTCTGCCTCTCACAGTCTAAAGGTGATGATGTGGAGGAGACAAAGAAGTTACTTAGTGAAATAATTTTTGTCTTCTCAATTTATTGCTTCTGGAGAACCAGTCTGGCCCCTCTACTTTAAAGAATATCTCACCTGAGTCCAAGAGGAATTGAAGAACTGTTACAGAATGCAGCTTATTCACCAGTCTAAAATTAATGGTGTAACAGAGAGGCATGCACTCATATTCCCACGATGGGGCAGAGGTGTGAATTATGTTGTAATAATTGGGTCTGCAAATTTACCCTAACTGAGAACTCTTCTGTAAGGACTATGTAAAAGTTTATAAGATGTCACAATAGTCTTTGTAACAAACATTAATAAGAACTAGCTATGAAAAGTAGGTCAAGTTGTTTTCAATAATAAATGTTATAAACAGGTGCAAGAAAACTAGACAAGAAAAAGTAAATGAGTAAACAATGAGGCCAATTTTATATGATTCAAGGACTATGCTGAAATCATGCTTGGTAAAAACAGCAGATGTAGAACAAGAAATTAATGAACCAGAATTGGTGTGTTATAAATCACGACTAATTGATAATCAAATTAATGAGCAGTTGGTTACTGCACCCACAATCCCCTTTGCAGGGCCTTAAAGAAAGACTTTGGAAAGAACAGCTGGAAGAACATATGGAGGTTACAGGAGTGAACTTCACCATCACAGCTACCACCCCACCAGGTCCTGGGACCTTGAACTGTCATCTTACTTTTCAAAGATGTCCTGACAAGGCCAGGTCAGAGAGAGTGGCCAGATGACATCACCACCTCTACTAGTTCTAGTTGAATCCCACACACAACCTGAGATAACAGTCTTTATTGTCTTTGGCTATGTCTACACTTAGAGTTTCAGTACGAATTACTGAATTCAAATTAGTCAATTCGAACTAATAATTATTAATTCGAATTCAGTCAATTCGAATTGACATGGCCAAACTAGAAAATCCAATTCAAATTGGCACGTCCATGAACAGGACTTGCTAGTTCGAATTTGGTAGGGCGCACTATTGTATAGGGAAAAATCAAGCTGTGGCTAATTCAAACTAACAGTGAATTTGAATTGACATGGCCACACTGGGTCAATTCAAATTACTTGCTTCAAATTGACCCTGACTTCAAAGTCAAACGAGGTTTAACCAATTCAAAGTCAGCTTCCATCAATTTGAAGTGAGGAGTGCCTCACTTCGAATTGATAAAAGTGGGCATGTCCAGGCTCTTAATAGAAGTTGAATTGATAGTCATCAGTTCGAATTCTGCTGTAAGTGTAGACACACCCTTTGATACCATTTAAGAGACTGACAAACAATAGAGTTTTCCCTTCTAAACTGGAGTTTAACAGCAGTAACACCAGTTCATATCAACTATCTTTTCTTTTCCCCAAATTTATTACCATCTATAAGACAATCAGACAACGGGGGGGGGGTAGATTCCTTTCTAAAATTTCTCCCACTATGGGGAAATGACACAAGAAACTAAGTTAAAATTACAGCCTTATTTTGCTTTTCAAGTGGTATAAATATTTTTTCCTTTCCTATATATTTAATAAAAGTTTAAAAAGGATTATTAATGGTATATTTGCCATAGTATTAAGCAGGCTGAGATCTCTGTGTACCAAACCCTGGAACTTGTTTAACACTTGCTAATGTTGGACAATGACTGGCTAATGGTAACACCTTTAGCTCATTTATTCCATCTAAATTAATAAAATAATTTACAGAGGGGATCTGTGGAGGCAGTACTGAAGTAAATTTTATTTTCTGAATATGAGTAGTCTCTTCTACAACAGAACATCCACGTGGATAAAGGGCACCAGGTTCCCAGCCCTTTATCTTATCTGAAAAACTAAATGGCAGCACCCATAAACCAGTAGGAGAACACGTCAATCTCCCTGAACACTCTGTAGCAGACTTGCAAGTAGCCATACTTCAACAAAAAAAACTTCAAAGACAGACTTCAGCATAAAACTGCAGAGCTGGAGTTGATTTGCAAGCTTGACACAATCAGATTGGGTCTGAACAGGGACTTGGAATGGTTAGCACATTACAAAAAGTGATTGTCCCTGTTCACTCTCTCTCTCCCTCTAATCAACTGGTGTGAATAGGCCCCATCTGCCCTCTGAATTGACTTTGCTAATGCTTGCCTTCCTCCATCCTGGCATGTGTATATATACCTCTCAGCTATAGTTTCCACTTCATGCATCTAGCAAAGTGGGATAGACACACAAAAGCTTATGCCTAAAGTTATCTGTTAGTCTTTAAGGTGCCACAGGACTCTTATTGTTTTTGCTATCACTTGACTATTTCAGTTCTTTCTCAACTCTCTCCCATCATTCCTTTGTACCCCTCATACAGTATCCACTAGTATTCCCCCCCAAAACTCTGATGATTGCCCCCACTGTACCTTTTGTTCTCCTTCTACTTTTTCCACTGTACACACCCTAATTTTTCTTATCCCTTCCTTTGTACTCATGTCTCTCCCCAGCCCCTTGTTTTAATTCTGAAAAATCCAAAACAAATTCAACAACTTGAGACACTTCCAGCTAAATTGGGACTGTTTGCAATTACTGAAGCATTGTGCATTCATGCTTTATTGACTAACTGTGGTGCTTGTGATCTCAAAAAGCCAAGCGTATGAAGTCATCCCATGGAACCTGGACTTCAAAATGTTTCTCCTTCAACACCAGCCCAACAGTGGTGACCGATAAAGGTGTTCCTAGATTTGCACTGAGAGAAAATAGAGGTAACATATACTCAAAGGACTCTGCAAAGTCTTATTGGTCCAATGAAATCCAAATATGTTGCTCTTTAGAGCCAGATTCAAGGCTCAACCTTTCATATAGGCAGTTACCTAAAGGTGAGTGGGACATGAAGAAGAGATGGTGTAATGGGGATGACCTAATTAGGCAATTAATTGATCTTTGACTACTAGTGGTGAATATGGCAATGGCCTATGATATGTTAAATGAGGTGGATTCTGAGCTGGTGCAGAGAATTCTTTTTGGGGGTGTCTGGCTGGTGAGTTTTGCCCACCTGCTCAGAGATTAGCTGATCAACACAGCTGGGGTCAGGAGGGGATTTTCCCCCACAGCAGATTAGCACCTTCCCCTGTAGCACAGGTCACTTGCTGGTGGTTTCTCTGTATCTTAAAGTCTTTAAATCATGATTGGGGACTGCAATGACTCTATCATACATTACGTGTCTATTGCAGGAGTGGGTAGAAAGTTCTGTGTCCTGCATTATGCAGGAGGTCAGACTAGATGATCATATTGGTCCCTTCTGACCTTAAAAATATACAAATCTGTAAGAGGAATCCCTTATATGTATGAGATAGACATGGATAATGCTCTTCAGTGCTCTTTTCTACTATGTTATTAGTGCAGCTGGGATCAGTACTGAAAGCTGAAGGATTGTCTGTTAATGCCACCTATTGAAAATAGTATTTTTCTTCATATTAATTAGGTTTTCCATTTTCTAAATTCACCCACAGGCTTATGTGATATGTAGATATTTATAAATGTTAATAGGAATAACATTTTTGCCTTGCCTTTGTGAATACATAAATTTAATCCTCTTTGTTAAAGTGAAAGGCACCCTCAAAGAATGAGATTATTTCTCACTATTGCATCAAGCAGTAGCAAGCTACTCATATGACTTAGAGCAGGGGAGGGTGGTATGTAACATGTAGTTCTTTGGCTGCCCCCTTATGGCTCCAGGTCCTCACCACACCACCACTGGGGGACCCTGTGGTTGGCCTATGCCAAGCTCCAGGCTACCACACCACCACTGGGGACCCTCTGGGTTGTTCACTCTTGGTTCTGGGCTCCACCCATCTCTGCCAGGGGATCCTATGGTAGATGCCCTGGCCCAGCTCTGAGCTGCCCCCCACCAGGAGGCTACACCCATTGCAGCTCTCAAAACATTTGGTTATTGAAAGAATTTTTTAAAATGGCTCTTCTTATCTTTTGGGCTGCCAGCCCCTGACTTATGGCTAGCAGTGGTTTTGTCATTTCATTCATTCTTATCAGTTGTAGCCACCTACTCCATCTGCAACATGCTTTTTTCTTGTTACCATTCAAGACACAGACATAGAACTGGGAACATAAGTTCACTTTAAATTTGAAAGGCACAAAAATATATTTGATCCAGAAATTTACAATTGCAACAATCTGAAGAAACTTCTAGAACTGAGTGTTTAGCATTTATCATCACTAAAAACGTGGACTTGAACCTCTATTCATTGAAGTTCATGACCAAATTGCCCTGGATCTCAGTGGATGGAGGATCAAGTAGGGTTACCAGATATCAGGCAAAAAGAGAGCATGTCCTCCTTTTTACCTTCATGTCCTCCATCTGGCAGGCATTCTAAAAATAGGTGATTTTGTCCAGCTTTTTACTTCAGATGAGTAGAATATGTTGGGGCTGGAGAACACCCAACACAGGGCTGGAACCCATTATGCTCAGGTTAAGAGGCTGCTGCACAAATGCCCACACAGGGAACAAAGAGCATCCTGCAGAAAAATCAAGTGGGAGTGGAACACACAAGTTTCCTTTTTTCTAGTGAGTTTTCCTAAAAGCAGCTTCCATGCCTCAGTTAGTGGCACAGCACCCTTATAATCTCAAAGTTGTGGGTTTGAATTCTCTGTTGGATGGTTCAATTTTTGGCTTGTTGCTCCCTACAAAAGGGGTAAATTGGGGAAACAATATAACGAACACTAATAAAATGAAGGAAAATAAAGTGTACTGTGAATAAAACTACTAACAGAGAGCAATTAAGTAAAAACAAATAAAGGGATAAATTTGAACTGGCTAGAAACAATTTAGGACAATTTTTTTAAAATTCTAAAATAGGCTGCTGTGGAAAAGGAAAATTGAGAGACAGGATAACTGCTTTTTTGGGTGCTTTTCAGGTTTATATTTGCAAATTTGGTTTTTAACATTTTTTAGTCTCATGAACATTAATGAAAGGATCATAAAAAAAACTTTCATTTACTGAAAAAAATCAACTTTTCAGGAAAACAACATTTTGGTAATTTTTTTTATTTTAAAATAGTTTAAAAAAACCACATGACTGTGCAGTTTTAACACTGCATTCGTTAATCATTACCCATTTTCCATGAAATAATATGGTTATGACAGTTATATTAATACTACATTTTCTCCATGTGTCCTCCAATGTCCTCCTTTCTGTGCTTTGGTATCTGGTAACCCTAGGATCAAGGCCACAAAAAAAAAAAAAAAAAAAAAAAGATTATTTGTGATTGCAGGAAGAAGGGTAGCAGCATGAACCCAGCGGCTTTTAGGGACAATATGCCTTTGTAACAGGGGTCAACCCATCACTTTAGCACCCACTGCTGGCTATCTGGGGCATTAGCTCTCAGCCAGCCAGCCAGCCAGCCAGGCACTCCCCTCCGCAGTGTCTCACCCTCTGTCCTGTCACCACTGGGCCCTCATCCTCATTACTCAGAGCTCCAGCTAAGCTCCAAACACTGTTTCCCCCCTAGAAGGATTCTGCAGTCCCTTCTAGCAACTTTCCACCATGGCCACCACAGTTCTGACACCACTCCTATGACAATGGAGAGAGGAGGGAAGGAAGAACCCAGGTCCCAGATCAGGGACCCTCTCTGTTTGGCATCTTTCCACTGAGACTCTTCCCAAGTACCCCTCATTGGATTTCCCTAGGCCACCTTCCCACAGCCCCAGTAACTTTTCTGCCCTTGTTTCAGGGTTTTCAGCTGACCTGCATTCCAGCAGCCAGCCACTGTTCTGTTCAGGGTGCTGACAGTCCTCTCTCTTCAGGCTCCTGGGAGCCTTTCCTCTTGCTCTTTTCTGCTCTGCAGCATCTTTGTATGCTGGCCTCTAGGGCCCTGATTGGCTGCCATGCAGCCATTTCTTATTAGTATCTTTTACACAGCCTCCATGAGGGCCCTCTTAACTCTTTCCTAGCCAGTGAAGGCTAAACATAGAATCATAGAAACTGGAAAGGACCAAGACAGATCGTTTAGTCCAGTTCCCTGTATTCATGGCAGGACCAGGTACCCTCTTAAACTATCCCTGACAGGCATTTGTCTAACCTGTTCCTAAACACTTCCAGTGTAAGGATTCCATGACCTGCTAAGGCAACTTATTCCACTGTTCAATCACCCTGACAATTAGGAATTTTTTCCTAATGTCTAGACTGAATCTCCCTTGATGTAATTTAAGCCCATTTCTTCTTGTCTTATTGTCTGTGATTGAAGAAAATAATTTTTCACATTGCTGACTCATATTTAGCTTGTGATCCACTATTACACCCAGATCCCTTTCTGCAGTACTTCTTCCTAGGCAGTCATTACCCATTTTGTATGTATGCATTGGGTTGTTTTACCCTAAGTGGAGTACTTGGCACTTATCTTTATTGAATTTCATTTTACTTATCTCAGACCATTTTACCAGTGTGTTCAAATCATTTTGAATTGTGATCCTATCTCTCAAGACACTCACAACCCCTCTCAGCTTAGTATCATCTGCAAACTTTATAAATTTGCACTCTATGCCATCTCCTCAGTCATTCATAAAAATGTAGAACAAAATCGGACACAGGACAGATCCCTGTAGCACCTTGCTCATTATGTCCTTCTAGCCTGAATGTGAACAGTTGATAACTACTCTCTGGGAGTGGTTATCTAACCAGTTTTTCACTCATCTTAGAGTAGCTCTATCTAGTTTGTACCTCCCCAGTTTATTAATAAGAATGTGATGTGAGACTGTATCAAATGCCTCACTAAAGTCTAGATATACCACATCTACCACTTCCTCTCTATCCACAAGGCTTGATAGCTTCCTATGATGTGGTAACAAGTTGGTTTAACATGATTTATTTTTAACAAATCCATGCTGACTAGCCCTAAGTACCTTATTCTCCTCTAAATGTTTGCAAATGGACTGCTTAATTAACTGTTCAATTATTTTTACCTGTACAAAGGTTAAACTCACTGATCTATAATTCCCCAGATTGCTCTTACTTCCTGTATTGTTGAGGGGCACTATATTTGCAGGTTATTCAATTTATCAATAATATTGATATGCACTTGCTATCACTCTAAATGAGGTCTCTACATACACTCAAACCACATGCACAGCTGTAGATAAAAACAAACAAGTTTATTAGATACAAAAAGATTTTAAGTGGTTATAAACCAGAAGAATATGTCAGGTAAAATCAGGAAGAAGTAAAAAGGTAAATCTCATTAAATCACACGTTAACTAAGCTGATACCTTCAGCAGCCTTGAAGTCTTTGACGTTACCTTACCCCAGGTTGGTTGATCACCCCCCAACAAGTCTACCCTTCCCCTAAACCCCACTCCAGAGAACATGTCTCTGACTTTGACCCCCTGTTTCTTTGCCACCTGCTAAGGTCAGGTGATCAGCAATATCTGGAATTGTTTCCTCCACTTGAGTCAAATGAGCATCACCTTATTAGATGCTTATTGTTCCTGTATGCATGCCTCAGCAAGGCATAACCTCTCACTCTGCTTTGTGTTTGCTAGGATCTTTTCAAGACGTGTGAGACATATCCCTGGAATATTACATAGTTGTGCTTCATACCCATAGATTTGACATTGGAGGAAACTATTACCATAGCAAAAAAAAAAAAAAAAAAAAAAAAAAAAACTGCAAGGAATTCTATGGCACTTAAAAGACTAACAAATTTATTTATTGATGAGTTTTCATAACAGTAGTGTTCAGCATTCCAAAAACACCTGACATGACATACTTTACATTGGATACCACATAGGAACGCTATGAAGATGAAATGAATGACACAGAAATCACAACATAAGGGTGTGTATAGGGCACAGGGTGTCGCCTGGGTCAAACTTTGCATATTTCAAGAAACTTTGTAGACCACATGTGGGTATGATGGTTTTTCCTCATAAGGCTGCTTGTGCTTTTGAGCACCACTCATGTGTTCATGACAAAAAAAATATCATCTTTGAAGCATCTGATCAAGTAGGATTTTCTCCCATGAAAACTCATGCAGTCAATACCTTGGCTATGTTTACACTGCCAAATTATTAATTTAACCCTTGGCTGCACTAGGCTTTGCCTAGTCTGAACTAAGAAATTTCTCAGTTCGGACTAGGCAAAGCTTCTACACTTCAGACTTCTATACTTAGTTCAAAAAGTAGTTTGAACTAAAGCTTAATTTGAACTAGCAGCAGTTGGTTTGAACTAGCCTGAGGTTAATTCGGACTAACTTTGGATTTCTTTAGTTCAAACTAGCAAGTCTGAACTAAAATTCCTTATGTAGACATAGACTATGAGTCTTTCTTAGTTTCTAAGGATGTTGATTTGATTTTGTCAAGGTTGTTGGGTATTGGAATCTCTGGCTGAAGTTCACAGCTTGGCATTGAATTATTGGGTCCTGGAGCCTCTGATTCAAGGAAAGAAAGTTGCCTGATGCTTGCTAATGCAACTGTTATGGATAACGACACTAAAAGTGGTTCAGTTACTGAAAGTACAGTATGGGGCAGATTTTTGACTTTGGCAAGGCAGATCTATCTAGTTGGCCACAAGTGATAGATTCTTTTTGGTAGGAAATAATCCCATTGTTAATTTAGAGCAAGACATTTCTCTTGGCAAATGCAAGAAAATCATGGTTCTTTGTCAAAACTCCTAATGGGGAGTCATACCAGTGATCTTGTTAAAGTAAAGTTTGGATCCTGCTTCCTCATTCTGTTTTGCTTGTTTGCTTTTACAGCCAAATACCTCCTTTGAAAACCATAAAACTGGATTCACAAACTTTTCCACTTAATCCTGTGATTATGCCAATACAACTGTTCAAAGGAACATGCAGAGGCAGTCTTTTGCTGGATGGAATTTGCAGAACAATTGGAAAAGGGTTGTACAACTGACAAAGGTATGGAAACCTGCTATCAGATTCAGGACATGTGGCATAATATTTTGGATCACCTCTTGGGTATTTTGCCTTACTAAGATGAAAGCTGTCAACATTGAGTGGTTCAGATGAAAAGTTAGACAGTACTCAAAATGGCAGTATTGGGGTTTACTTGAATTGCTTGCTAACTATGATAGTATGTAGCAAAATCATGTGAAAGATATTAAAGCCAGTACACAAAGTTAATGTATTGATTGAACAGAATTCAAAATCAATTTATTGGTAGGGTCCCAAGAAAAGTATGGCACACTATTTTTGACAAAGTTAGGAAAGCTAGAAGTTTCTATGTTACATCTGATGGCACTTTAGACCTCTCCCAAATGGAACAAATGTCTCTCCTGTTAACGTATGTTGAAGTTTCAAAAGATGGAGTGAAGTTTGTTAAGAACTTTGTAGATTTCTTTGATAGCAATACTATGACCAGAGAGTTATTATTGATGCTATTTTACAGAAGATGGGGAAAAAAAAATGGTTTAGCTATGGCTGATTGCAGGAGACAAAGCTATAACAATAGAGTTAACATAGTTTCAGCACACAAAAGGTGTTCAAGCTCAATTTCAACAGGTAAATTTGCATGTGTCCTTCATTCCTTTTGCTGCCTGCTCACTGAATCTCACTGTAGAAGCTATTGAAATGGTTGTTGCTCCAGCTGTCTTTCAAAATTGTTCAAAGACAGTAGACTCTGTTTCTACTAGTCATGTGAATGTGTTTGAAAAAAAATATATTAGTTTTACATTAGAAGTCTAAAGCATGACAAGATGGTCAATAAGGATAGAGGCAATCCATCCACTGCTAACTCAGACTGAAGAAGTTCTTGATGTTTTCAATGAGTACAAGCCTTTGCATAGTCTTACACCATAGCTGATAATTTGCATACAAACCTTTCAGTGTTTTTGTTTCATTTTTTGGCCAAAATATGGTATACCATCTTGTAAAAAAGTTACCATTGTGAGCAAACATTACAGAGTCTAGATCCTGATACTCAAATAGCTCATAGCTTACCTGGTGACCTTCAACATGCTTCATAAGAATCATAGTCTTCTGGGTTCACTTCATGTAAGGAAGCTCCTGCCTCACAAACTGAAGCATTAGAAATATCCACACAGTTCAAAGCCAGTCCCCAAGCAACCTAATGAGCACAGTCAGACTCTAGTAGACTTCCTAACTGGTTACACTGCTTGATTTGTGGAAGGAGTCAGCAGACCAGCATTTAAGCCTCCAGAAGCAATTTGGCACCTGCTCAAGGCCATTTTCCCACAGCTGTATTAGCTCCTGTGCCTGTTTGTTCATAGTTCTGTTTCTTCCAACTCAACCTTTCTCCTGTCTTGACTCACTCCAAGTATTCCTGGTCTGACTCACACCTCCAGCTGCTGATCACTGACTCTGGCTCTTATTCTTGGCTCTTAATCCTGGCTACTGACTCTTACTCTAATCACTAGGCATGATTGCCAATGTCTCCATTGCTGACAGTAAACATGATAGAGTTGGAGAAAGCTTTGTTTTTTTGATGGTCAAGAACCTGAAAAGTCTCAGCAGCAGAGATCTAATGAGGCACATTTCAAATTTAGCGAACAGCCACCAATGTTCCCTCTAAGGTTTGACGGCTTGTGTGCAAAATTTTCAACCCGTGTGCAAAACTTTTTCTGAATAAAATTTTTGTGCAACTTCACATGATGGAAATTATTTAAAAATATAGAACAATGAAAAATTAATGTTATTTGTTTTTATTAATAATTTGAATGTATTCTATGCTTATGTAACATTTTGTCTCATCAGTTCTTCAATCCTGTTTGTCTGCCTTTGTCGGCTTTCCAAAATGAATAAACACATAAAAAAGTTAAAATGAAAGCAATTAACTTGCCTCTCATTTTTCATTTTGCACATCAGCCCATTTTACAATTTTAAAAAAATGGTCCTAAATTGTTCCTAGCCAGTTCAAATGTGACCCTTTACTTGTTTTACTTAATTGGTCACTATTACTAATCTTGATCACAGTATACTTTATTCCTTCATTTTATTAGTGTTTGCTATATATTTTTTCCCCAGTTTAACCCTTCCCTAAGGAGCAACAGGCCAAAAGGTAAAAAAACCAACCCAGGGCTTGACCCTATGATTACAAATCTGTTATTCTACCAACTGAGCTACAGGCATTCCATATATAAAAACTTCTAGGCATAAAGGATAACTGTGTACTCCACTGCCCCTTGATCCCGCCCCCCCATAAACTGCTCTTTATTCCATGTGTGCATCTGTGCAGCAAACTCTTAACATCAGGATTGTGGGTTCCAGCACTGTGCCCCCCCAAGCTACTTATCAGAAGTAAGAGGCTGGACAATCACCTATTTTTGGAATGCCTGAGGGAGGAAGGACATGAAGGTAAAAAGGAGCCCTTGGATAGCTAACAACTTCCCCCTCCGCTAATCCTCAGTGGGGCTTCAGGCCTGCCCCCCTGCCCATCTTCAGCTGCTCTCCCACCCTGCCCCCTCCGCCAGTTGATCCTTGGCCATGGTTAAGGCCTGTCCCCCCCACCCCTTATCCAATCCTCAACCACTTTGCCAGACTAGGGTTACCGGGTACCAAAGCATGGAAAGGAGGACAGGGGAGTACAAAAAGGAGGATGTTGGAGGACACATACACATCTGGGACTCCACCTGGGCCCCCTTTATCCACCCAGCCAATGCTCCCCCCCAAATGCTTGCCCCATTGATCACCCAACTCCAGGGAAATCTGTCTAGCCCCTAGTTACAGCGTGAAATTAATTGCAAGAACAGAGGCTCAAGAATATCAAATGAATGGCTTAAGTATTTTTCCTCTTCACATTAAAGTAACCGTAAAGCCAACCACTTTAAGGAGGCACAAAACTAAGTATTTAATGTTTATATCAAGGTGCAAGGAGAATCACACTGCAGAACTCCTATCCAGACTGATGTTTTTACATTGTGAGTTGCAAACGGAAGCACACCTCTAATAAATTTAATGTAGTAATTATGGACAAGATTAAAATCAGTTTTAACACACTAAGTTCCTTCACAGAATTCACTCATTGTTAGACACACAGAGGGATGGGCCCGTGACTACATGAAGCCTAACAGAATTTGAGGTGTTGGCTTCTAAAGGAAAAGTAATCTCTGTCAGCAGTATTCTCCCCATGACTTGAAATTAGGGGTGTGGTGCAGGGGGATGTTTGGGGGGGTATAGGAGGTGCTCACTCATTTGCTCTAACACTGTTACTAGCCAGCAACTGGGGGGCACAGGCGGAGTGTACAGAAATCCCTGTCTAGCCTCAGTTTTGAGCCTCACTGTGCAGTATTTTTAAAAAATCACAGACAAGCTCTTTAGATTTTATACACACAGGAAAAGAGAAATGAGAAAAAAAAGAGATCTGCTGGTTTTTATGTGCAGACCTACCTGAAACATAACCTTTTACCTAAAATGCAAATGTCTGGAAACATCATATCCTACTATGTCTGCCATAAACCACAGAGGGATATATATCTATTTTATGACCATTGACATTTGGTTTGCTTTTATGTGAAATACACATCAAATGGGGGGGGGCGGAGTAGAAGTAGATGTCTGTGACTATCAAATGCTCCACCCAAGAGGACAGCACCTATTCTTGAATGCAATGATCATTTTTTTCCTAAATATACCAAAATAAAAATAACCACAGAGTATATAAGCAAAAGCAAGCTGCTTGTTTCCTATGATTTGATAAACTAACAAAGGGACAAATATTGCAATCCTTACTCCATCAAATTTCCCACTGACTTCATTTAAAGCATAGGATAAGGCCTAGCCCAGCAGCTACTTTAGAATGGATAATACTTTCATATCTGTGTATCTTACTAAAATTTAAGGACACATCTATAGTGGACTAATCTCTTCTTGGAAAGGAGAAACAAGCTGAAAAAAAAAATCACACTGGGAAAAGGAAAATCTTACAGATTCAAAGCTCCTCACAACCAAAAGTGAACTTTGTTGGACCTCTAAACAAAAGATTTGTTGTCAAAAGCCAAAGTTCATTAGCAGGAATAAAGATCTGGCTTAGCCCAGCCATTAGAGAAAACCTCCCCAGAAACTAAGTAAAGCAGGAAGCAAAGAAGGAGTCACAGGTTTCTCTCTGGGCACTTCAGAGACCCCATCAGGGTGAAGAAAAGCCCCAACCCCTCCAAAAAAATAAGATTAAACCTTCCCCAAAATCAGGTGCGGGGAAAGGGGAGAGGACCTGAGCTGGAGCCTGGAAAGAAGCCGGGGGTGAGGAGCCAAAGCAACAAAGCGAAACCACGTGTAGCACTGCAGCTGGAATGCCTGGAGCAGGGAGGAGGGCAAGGCAAGGAGGAGCAGCCTTAAAGCGATACACCACTCCTCCGTTTCCTGGCTGAGCCTCAGCCGCTCTGTCGGGCTGTCCCAGCCTGTCCTGCCCCTCCCCGTGCGCGGGGACTGGAAACCCCTGCGCGGGGAGGGGTTTCTTATGTGCGTGGCCGCGCAGCTGCGCACCTTAGAGGGAACAGTGACAGCCACCCTTAGGATTTAACCTCGGAGAATTTCGAGAGTGAGGTTGCACTCTTTGACAGTTTTTGCAAGCAAATCTTCAAGGATGACTTAGAAATGAAGTCACTTGCTGATATCCTTAGCCTTATTCACAAAAGGTCCTAAGATGCAAGTTTCCCTAACACAGGAAGAGAGCAAAAAATTCACATGGCTGTTTTGTAACTGTGACTGCTAAAGAAAGCAATTTTAGCAAGCTAGAATTAATCATGACCTAAGAACATCCATGGGGCACGAAAGGTTAAATGAACTGGCGGTTATTGTACAGAGCTCGGAAGCAAGGCAGTTAGACTGGGATGAGCTAATTAATAAGATTGCTTCAGAGAAAGCGAGGACTGTCCCTTTGTGAAAATATCTGTGGTGATTGCATTTGTAGTGATGGTTTTTCCACTATTAAAAGTTCTTTTTACCACACTCAGGCTTGTGCTTATGAGTGGGGAAGCCTTACGCCTTTGGGGGACCCAGGGAATGGTACACGATTTCCCAGAAGACTGGGTGGGGGCTTGAGCCAGTTGGTGCTGTAACATTACTTGGAAATCCCTAGATATAGAACCTGGCCCTTGTCCTGCCATCTCACCCTGGCAGAAGGGTTACATGTAGGACGCGCATGTGAAGCTGTCTGGGTTTAGGAGATTGTTTATGATTATCTTTCATATTAATATCTCATACTTGCAATAATTCAGATGTGATATGCCATGTCTGGTACCAATAGAAAGGTTGTAATCTGCTAGGAATGATTATATGGTTTATATGTAGGTGTCATATCCGTATTAGATATTAGAAATAGGTTTGCTCTATTTGTGCTTCAAATTATTGGATTCCAGGGGACTTCCAGACTGTATGTCTACAAAACCATTGTCTCTGTAATGGCCCATTAAGGAAACCCCCAGGTACAGTGAGCTCAAGGAGAAACCTATCAGGCCCCTAGGACTTGCCCATGTGACTCAACCCCATTATGATTGCAAAGATTCTGCACACCATGGCAAAGAACAGAGGTAATAAAAGGAAGCAGCCCCAAATTCATTTTGTCTTCAGCCTTCAGTCTCCAGTCTTTCACTAACACCCACCTCTGGAACTATTCTGCTACAACTGAACGAAGGACTGAGACCAATCCAGGTGCTGGGTGTCTACCGGAGGAAATGGACTAACCTGCAAATTCCAAATTCTTCAAGGACTTTTTCTATGATCTCCAAATCATTTGTATGTATGATTCGCTTTGACCCTTTAACATCTCTCATTTTGTTTTTCTTTTTATATTAAACCTTTAGTTGTAATTTGGATCGGCTGGCAGTGTGATATTTTCGGTAAAATCCAAACCTGTATTGTTCTGGGAGATGTGGCTGACCCTTTAGGGGCAAGAGAACCTGTTTCTTTAAGAGAACCAGTGGCTAGGTGGGGACCAGAGGAACTGATGTGCAATAAAAGGGGCTGTTTCTATTTTGTTATGCTTCATGATGACCAGTGTGGGGAATCAGAAGCATGTTTTGTTACTGACTGGGAGACTGTTTTAAGTACCACCGGTCAGTGGTTTGGGGTTTGACCCCTGGTTTTGCAGCTTGCCCTGATTTTTGCACATTCAGGAGATTATCCCAGGAGGCCCTGGTCACAACACACACACCTACACACCCTTTGTTGCTGAGGTTGGAAGATATAAAATGGAAGAGGCTGAAAGAGAAAGGGCGGGCTTATGGTTAAACCTGTTGAATGCTGCCATGGAGAGCTGAATTTTATTCCTTTCTCTCCCACAGAGTTTCTCTGTGATGCTGGGCTTGTCACTTAAACCAAACCTGTCACTGATTGTGTGTTCCTTGTTTTCTGGGGATGTTCTTGAGATACCAGTTTCCAATTTGCTGAAGTGCTGAGCATCCACAGCCACAAGTAAAGTCAATAGGAGATGTGCTGTGAACACATGAAGGTCTATAAAAATGCCAAGTACTCTGAAAAATTAGGTCCTACTGTATGTATCTCAAGTTAGGCACCAAAATGGAATGGACACTTTTGACAATTTTGGCCTTAATCTGTCTGTGCTTCCATTTCCCATCTGTGAACCAATGATAATACAATGCTATCTTACCTCACAGGTGTACTGTGAAAATAAATTCACAATATTTGTGAAGGTCTCAGACACTATAGTGATAACTGCCATAGAACAGCCCACAGGGACATTCATAATTCTGTATTCAATTTACTGAAATAAGAAACTGGCCATATATTGAATATGATAATAAAAAAAAATGTTGAACCGCTACCTATTCAGTGAGCAGCATCCACCCTATGCATTCAGTGAGGAAATCTTACAAAAATGCAATATAAAAAGTAATGTGATAATGTAATTAAAGACAATATCATAACGCATATGAACAAAGGAGCCAAATCCTGCAGCTGGAGTCACACACAGACTAGGACCAAGCAACTGAGTAAATGGTATGTCCTTACTCTCCTCCATGGCTCAGCCACTGCAGTAACAGTTTCCTGCTCTGAGATTTTCAGTTCTCTTTGCAGAGTTAGCTGGGAAGTGGCACTGCCCAGAATTAGTGTCATTCACCTTCCAGCGGACAGACCCTCACAAACAGGAGCTGGATTCCAAACACGGCATTCTTGGCTATGAACACATAGCTCAAAGTGCAACTGAACTCTTGCAGGTTGAGCACTAGTTTACACCATTTTATACGTACTTAATTCTTCCTTGTTCATTTTCTCCTTGGCTGCAGTCTGCATTTGAGCCATTATTTCAATCACTAGGGTTCACACTAATATTAGGTATCACATCCTCAACTACTGTGAATGGGTGCAGTCTTGGTTTAAACCACTTCCCAAGCCCGACTGGGTATTCATTCTGCAATATATACCAGAAGTATCCCCCAGAAAGAGCAGAGAAACAAAGGCAAGTATCCATAAGAGGATCAAACAAAACACTGTGGACCAGATTATTCAGTATTCAGGCATCTATAGTTATCGTTTTAAGCACTGAAGTCTACCATTTAGTCACTACTGACATTTTCAAAGCTGCTGCTCAACAATAACTTAAGCCCATAGGCACCTGAGTCTCTCTCTCTCTCACTCTCTCTCATACACCCCCCCCCCACGTTAATGAACAAACTGGAACCAGAATCCATCTGAAGCCAAAGCCTGAGAGGCCTCTAAGTATGACTCTCAGACAAGGTGGGGAAGATGCCTATCTGGGCAGTGAGCCCTGATCCCCTAGGCATTCTCTGAGCACACCTAAGACGTGATACCTATCAGACCCCACTACAGAAGGGCTGATGCAGACTGCAAATAGGTTGTGGGAGAGGAGCAGAACAGCATCTGCACCAAAGACAGTGGCACAGGTAAGCATAGGGCAAATGTGAAAGAGGTGTCTCATATGAGCTTGAGACAGTTTCAGTTGTAGGACATGGAGTATGATCTCCAGGGGAACTCACTTAGATGCCAGACTGCAGGAGAGGGCTCTTGTCAGAGGATTCTTAGTGGCCAGGTCCATCTCTTGCCCATAAGACAGATACACCAGATCAGCTGCTCAGTCCCTAAGGCCCTTGCTTGTCTCTACCTCTCTCTATTCAGCATTTCACTCCTGTGTATCTGTAACACTGAACCAAAGAAGATTAAACAACCAAAAGCCTAAGTGATCAGGAAGCAAACCTGGTGGACATATCCAAAGGAACTCCAGTCATAAACAAGGTCATCCTTTTAGGCAGTTAGCAAAACCATGTTAAGTAGACTGGAATCTTTCACGTTTACCTGTATTTTTGGAGAATCAAAGCATAAATGCTAGGTGTATTTGTCTGTGTTTACCTGTCATATTAGAAATCTAACTAGGGGATCTAAATAGCTTAGAGATGCGAAATACTGTTCCTCTCTCACAGCGGTTCCCAGCCTTTTCTTTGTATGGACCACTACATCTTCATCGAAAGTTTTTGCAGACCATCATGTAAGCAAGACTTGTTATGCATTTTTAATAAAGCCTACGGCTGATGGAGTCAAACTCGTATACCAGGGGTATTAAAAATGAAGCTATTTCTAATAATTTTTTATGCTCACTCAGAAACATATTGCACTTGTCACAGTACATTTACCTGCAGTAAGCTACATGTGAACTGTCCTAATAGACAATACTGTTAGCAACAGCCATTCAACTGCAAAAGGTCCAGCTGAGTAGAGATCTGACTGTTGGCTCATTTTCCTCAAAGCCTATGTTGAGTTTTGTAAGGGCCCAACTTGCTTCAACTGGAAAGGAAACTTCAGGCCTAATCCTTTTAATCTCAGGTTTGCTTAAACTTTGACAGGGAAGGTCAAAACTATAAGACTGAGGTCTCCAGGTCTACTCTGGGTCACCCTTCAATTCCTATGGAAGAACTTGAGCAAACGCTGAACCTGGACTACCTATTGGACTAGAATCTTTTAAATTGATTTCAGAAGGCCTTTCCCAGATCAGCAGCCTCACCACTTCTGCTATGAAACTGCCCTAAGGACATTACACATATTTGTACATGTATTGATCTTTTAACCATTTGTACTTTCTTATTTCTTTTTCCATTTAACAACAAATCTTAGATTTAGTTATTAAGGATGGACTGTAAATGTGTGCAGCTGGAGAAGATTTGAAACATCCATTGACCTGGTGGGATTGCTAAATCTTTAACTATGATGAATAAGGTTTTTAATAACCCTTCACTGTACTAGATTTGGTTGTCTAGCTGGGAGCCAAAAGCTGGATTGTCTAAAGAGGACTGTATGTGGCTTCTGGTTAACCAGTGGGATGTTACATAAGTTGTTTTCTTATTGGCTTGATAAATCAAATTTTAGAATAAACCACCAGTTTGGGAGTTTGTCTGCTCTATTTCTGACAGTCTGCCCTCAGCTGGCACTCTCAGCATCACCCATCATAGACACCATGGCTATAGTAGGTTTGACGGCTCCCTGTTCAGCTTGCTACCTTTCTTAGGCTCTTAATTCTCTCCAAGCACTATATAGATCGCCTGGGCTATATAACTCAGGGTAAGTGTTCCATTCAGTAGCATGTCATCTAGGAATTAGGCACCGCAACACTGAGTGGGGCAAAACCTAGGTATCTTTGCGGATTTGAGCCCATATCCCAATAATGCTTATTGAGATTGGTGTATTGTATATTGGTGTATTATATATCAGACCTTCTCTCTTGAAAGTGGCCAAAGCTCCTAACAAGCAAATGACTTTCTACAGAATCCAGATTCTATGGTGTATAAGACCATGGTAGAGCAGATCCAATGAGGAATTAATAGCAACCCTGCATTGAGCAATAAGATGTTCTCCCTTGTACCAGCCAGTCAGTGGGAAATGTTCTAAAGTCACTTGAATACTCAGGCTTCTAGGAGCTTCTACTCAATAAAGTGAGCAGTATCTGGACTGTGTGCAGTACATTGCAATTCTTGCCATCCATACATAATCCATGCACCCCATTTGAAGGGCAGGAATGTTAGTGACATACGAAAACACTGGGACTTTTGAATATGGTCAGTGAAGTTAAAAAACTTGGAATTAGACTGAATGACTGTTTTCTAGCTCTCATCTAAAATAGTGTGTCAAATGAACCCCAGAGTAATTCCATGGAAGTCAATGGCATTACAGAAAGAATGAATTGGCCCAGTAACTCTATGTTCAAGGACTTTTACTTAGAGTAAGGGCTCTATCCCAATTATAAATCTGAAAACAGTTTCCCATTACTTTGCTTCCACATCAGGTCAGAAATGCCACAGTAACAAAACTGCTGATTACCAATCCAGACACTAGCAATCAATCTTTATACACAGGAGTTTGCATAACATTTTAAGCTGCTTGAAATTGGGTAATGTGGTTAATATTAATGGCAAACCCACTTCCTCTCCTGTGGAAAGCAGGGCAGTGAGGAAGTTTACCTCAGAGGTTATAGGTTATGGAATCTAGGAAGGAAATGAAATGACTGAGTGTGTCGTATAGGCAAGACTCTCACAAAGTACGAATGAGGGAGTCCAGGTCAGAGCTTAACAGTGAAGAAAATGAAGGGCACACCTGTCTCTACCACAGAACTGTGATTTTTACATTGCTATCACATTAATGCTGTCTTTGCATGATCATGGTCAACAAGAAGAACCACACTGAGAATGTTCAATAAGGGCAAATAGCAAAGACTAGGGTAGATATCCCCAGAATTGATGGTTTACTCCTATAATTAGATTCACCAAGTCAATAACAAAAGCATTTTTATAATACCATATTGGTTACCAAGAAGCTAAAATACATTTCCCTTTTAAACAACCCAGCCTTTGGTTCCCACCCAGACAGCCAAGTTTATATGGTGAGGATTCCTTAAACGCTAATTCACCATATATAAAGCTCTACCATTTCCAGAGGATTGGACATATTCCCCACCAGCTCAGTGATCCATATTCTTATTTAAAAAATCTAACATTTATTTCAAAAGGAAAGAAATGAAGTTACTATGGTCAAAAATCATCATACACACAGATATGAATAACGTTCTTGGGTCAGTTTCATAGCAGAGAAGGACAGACTGGTGATTTGTAGAAGTCGTTGTAGGATTAGCGAAGTAGGTTACAGTCCAATATCCGGTCCATTTGCATTTCAAATGCTTCCATCAGAATTTCAGGGTGGATCCAGGGTAACCTGAAGAACTCAGTCTTGCAGTTTAAGATTTTCCCTAACAATGTCTAAGCAGAGCTCAGAGAAAACAGGCTCAGGCCCAAAGCTTCCTTTATAGCTCTCTAGCAGGCTATGATAGCCTCTTGATCGCAGACATCACAGCAGGCATTTCTTAGATAAAGAATAGAAAATGCATATTGTTGCTTTGAAGTAAATACCTGTGTCCTAGGCACACACTGGTAAGTAGCTGCATTTATTAACATAAAGCAATTAACCATTCAAACAGTTCATTGGTAGTTTTCAAAGCAAACAAGACAATAATGTTATTAGACCACCAGTTTCATCTAAATGTTAATATTCCTTTTTGATCTCTGAATCAATAGTATATACTAATGAAATATTGCAGACAGGAATAGAAGTTTAGCATCCATAAGTTACTGTACTTAGATCACATGATTAAACTTTAACAAAATATAGTTAAGCATACACAAATACAATTCACATCTACTTCTAATGATCTAAAATATATGTTTACATTTCTACGTTTTAGTTTATTTACCATGACTTTACTACCTGTCATACAAAAACCAGTCCTGTTTAACATTTCTATACTTTCTAATATGTCCGTAAAGATTGATTTTCAGGCCATGCAGCCTGCTGGTCATTTAACCCTTGCTGGCTCAGTGTCCCAGGCCAGTATTCTAACTCACAGCTTTGTCCCTGTTATCTTCCTGCCCTCCAGACCCAGCTCTCCCACATTCACACCTCAGTGTCCTCCTCTGACAAGCATTCTTGCCCTCTTGTTTCAAATCCCTCCCTGAAATCCATCTCTTCAAATACTTCCTCACTCTTGCTCTTCATCCACTATTGCCAGAACCTCACTCACTAAAACTGCTGTCTTCTCTAATTTTGATCATCAGCTTTGTGGCACAGATAACATACTGAGCACCTCTCAGGATTTATACCCTGTGTTTTAAAATACTATGTACATTTGTGGTGCTGTATAACTGCTTATTAACAGAAAAATATCTATTATTTTGATATAGACTGTCTAAATGCCTTTGAAAGCAAATACCTCAGGAGAACACTAGGACTAGGTTACAGAATTTATAACAAATATTGAGATTCATCAGAGATTCAACTGCTCTTATCTGTACAGTTATCCAGAAAAGAAGTGAAAATATCTGAGCTATATTAAGAATGAAGCCAAAGCATCTACCGTAGCAGAAGGTGCCATTGGCTATGTCTACACTGTGCCTTTAAGTGGATTTAAGGCCCCTTAAGTCAACACAATGAAGGCCCAGTCCACATTGCAAGGGAATAAAGTCAACTTTATTACTTCCACTGGTAAAGTCAACTTTATTAAGTCGACTTAATGCAATGTGGTCTGGGAGTAAGCTTAAGTCAACTTAAGGGGTCCCCAGGCAGCAGGCAGTCTGCCTCGCAACAAGGAAGTGCCTGCCCCCACCAATACCAGGAAGGCAGAAGCCCTGTTGTAATAAGCCCTGGCCTGGTGGTCTGGCGCATGGATAGGGATGTCGGCGGCATCAACTACACCAGTGCAATTCGGGATGCCAAGGGCTGCGAATCCAGTGATGGTGTCCTCCAGGTTGCCCGGGCAGATGATGCAGCCAAGCGGGACCCTGTTTATGGCCCTGCACACCTGGCCGAGCATGGCCCCTACAGTCAATCTCCTGACCCCAAACTGGTGGATGACAGATCTGTACAAGTCTGGCGTCACAAGCTTCCAGACAGCTATCGCCACGCACTTGTCCAATGGGAGCACAACTTGGAGCTGTGTGTTGGCGTGCTGTAGCTCTGTGGTCAGCTCCCTGACAAGCTCCTGGTCATCTGGAAGTTTTGGTGCCAAAGTTCGTCAGTCCAGGTGCCGAGCATAACACACTCCCGCCACTCCAAGCTCATCTGCAGTGCCCCGATGTGCCAGGACACACTCTGCAGCATGAGTGCTGCTGCTGCCATGCTGCCATCATTATGGCCCTGCTGAGGCTTGCCCCTGCTGTAGCAGATGCCCTGTGGCTGTCTCTATGCCGCTGCTGTTGCCAGCCTAATAGTGGGCCAGTGTGAAGCACCCTGCCAACAGACTGCATATCTCTGGGCTGCATCGTGCCTGGCACGTGTGCAAGCTGCTTTGGTCACTTCCTGTTTTATAGGGGGAGTTGAGGGAGGAGGAAGCCTCAGCTGTGTGCTGTGGGCCAGGTTCCCACAATGTACCACTCTTGGGTCTCCCTAGCAACAGCCAGTCTGGACACGGGCAGTCCCCTGGCAGTTTCAGTATGAACATGTTAGGTCGACTTTAAATCAGCTTTGCTTTTGCAGTGTAGACATAGCCATTGTGAGCTGAATAAGCACATAAAAGGCTCCAACTGAAAGAACCCCTTTGTCAAATAGAATTTTGAGAGAGAAAATGTACGGTATTTGACATAAATGACATACAAAGTATAGCCCAGGATACACAAGAATGGTGGGACAGCCTTGTTTGTGCCGTAAGCAATGTGTAACTTGAGAAAGATTCAGAATTACTTTGGCCCTAGTCCTCAACTTTCAGCAAAGGCTGCTCTGCACAGTTTAGGCATGATGACTGCATAAGCAGTTTTAAGCCAATCTTGAGCAATGCTGATCCTGAGACTGCATTGGACAAAGTCTGCTCTAATTTATATTGGCTACCTATGCCCCCAACAGTCCTTCCTGGAAGAGAGATGGCATAGGAAGTGCTCAGGAGCTCTATATTTCCAGAGGCTCCTCCTACACTGGGTCAATCCACTCTAACCCTTTCACTTTGACGCTCCACTCCTTTTGCCCTACAAAAATGTCTAATCTGTTCCTTCTCAGAATGTGACACTGATCACAGCACACACAGAGACATGGTATTGCTTGAGTAATACATGAGTAATTGCCTGTTTTAGCTTAAAGGGAATTCTAAACCAATACCGTAAATCAGCCTTTTCTGAACTAATCTTGATAATCAAGCTTTTTAACAATGCCATTCCTTATAATGACAGTTCAGTGTAAACCTGCAGGGTTCTGAATTAAATCAGGTGTGCAGAGAAATAACAAAGTCATTTTCTAAGTAATACAACTAAACACAGTTCAGAAATGTAACTGGATTTCTTTCATTTTCTCCTTTCTTTTTTTTTTTTCTTCCTTAATTGGGGTGACATTTTGAAGACCATCCTTTGGAAGCCTTCATAGTACTCCATTCTGTTCTGTTTTTCTTTTTCTGTTCCTGTGACCTTATGAGAGCAGATTGGAAATATGTTCCAAAGTACAGATATCAGCTCATTTACAGCTAATTATAATAGGCAAGTGGGGCAGTAAATGACATACCCAATTTTCTCCCCTCTCTTTTTTCTTGTGGTTGAAGCTTTAGTGATGTACACCAGGTGAATCCCATGCATAATGTAACATGGGCAATGCTGTTTGCATAATAAGCTGTTTTCTGCCTCAGAAGCAGAAATGTTTTATCACCATACAGAAACTTGTATTAGGAATATATTTTCATATAAGTTGACTTATGTGAAAATTACTAATAAATGCAATATAGCCATAAGTAGAATGTTTGTTCCCAATTTAAGGAGCAATGTTATTTGAAGTTTAGGTGGCAGGGAAGGCAAAAGGGGTACCACATCCCACTAAGAGAAACATTTTTAAATGTGATTCAGATTTCAGAGCATGTTCCTGCCAGGTGATAAGTAACTTTATGAGGTGCTGAATCTCCCCAATTCTCATTGACAGTGGTGAGAGTTACAAATGCTCCGCACTACACAGCAGTACTCAGTACCTTGATGCATTGAGCCATAAGTATATTATGCTTGATCCAACAAAAGAAAAAATTTCATCAAGCATCATGGCACTCTGTATGTTTTAGAAATTTACAGACTGGTGTTCAGTGACTCGCATTGCCTTCCTTAAAACCCAGAGAGTTACATTATTCTGTACTAGTTTTTCCCGTTTTTTTTTTTTAAATTTATCTATTTTTCAATTATTTAAATTGGAGCAGCATAGTGAACAGCAACAGGTTTCTGGGTTCTACTAATGCATGATGCCCACCAATAAAATAAGAGATTGAGCTACAAAATATGGCCCCATCCCTGCACATATGTAAACACGCAAGTATTTGTATGTACTTGAATAGGCCTTTTTTGCAGCACTGATCCTGCAGTGATTAAGACATCATTGGGGCTCCACAGGGACATGAGAGTCTCTCCAGTCAGAGTCCAGTGCCAGGTCAGGGCTCATGTGTTTAGTCATGGATTAATGTGACTGTGCTGGGGAATATAACCTCACACTGGCCTTGAAAGGGTTAATGTGGGCCGGAGAAGCGAAGTTGTTGGGATTTAGCAGATAATGAAGGCCCAGCTGGGGGGTGGATGGGTACTATAAAGCAGAGGTTCTCAATTGCTGCATCACAATACAAAAAAGCGTTTTGCCACAACATGGCCACCACCAAAAAAAACCCTCCACATACCCCTGAAGATGTCCTGTGGTATCTGGGTAGTGAAACAAGCTGTGGTAGCAGAGTGCTGCGTCTTTAAAAGCGGCCACTGAAAGGCCTCATGGCAGACACTTGCTCCCAGTCATTAAACCTGACACCACCAAATATACCAGCACTAGCTTGGTTTTTGTGGTGGTGAGGGCTCCTCCTCAAGCCTTCCACCACTGAACTACTTCTGGAGGCAGGTTTCTTCAGCAGCAAGAGCTACTTCCATTTGAGCTGCGGCCAAAACTGCTGTTAGAAGATAAGGGAGAAGAAGCAAGGAATGAGGAAGGATCTCAGATTAGACAGAAGCAAAAATGAATTGAAATGTCTGCAAGCTGAAGAGAGAACAGACAGATGGAAAAGAAAGAAAGGATAAAGATCAACATCTTAGAATTGTCAAATCCCTAGATAAAGATGTAAAGATAGAAAATGTTAATCCCTTGAAAACACCAGAACAGATTAGATAAAATATTGGAGATCCAATAAGAAATAAAAGAATGCAGAATGGAGATTTATGAATAAAATAAAGGAATAGGCTGAGAAACTTATTAAAACTACCTTTTTAGGGAACATAAAAGCAATTTTCCAGCTACCTAAATATAGGACAGAAGCAAAAAATGGTCATGTATAGGATTCTACTTGGCATGATTGAAGATGAAATTGAAAGGGATATGAGTGAGGGTCATGTCCAATTTATGTGATGATTAGCAGGAGAGGAAGAAAACAAAGCCATCCATAGCAAGCCAAGTCAAATTTTAAAGGTGCAACACTATCTTATAGGCTTAAAAGAGAATATCAACTCTTCTGGATTAAACCACATACTCGTAGCCAATGTTCCCTGTAAGCTGCATCCGTGAGTGCTGGCACAGCTGCCACCGCTCACCGGCACAGCAAGTACTGACCCCAGCGCAGATCAGGCAGCTGCAGGCTATACCTGGTCCCAGACACATTTCTCCTGGACACCAGGCAGCCTGAGGTGGGGCTGGGCTTTGAATAGGCAGTTAAAGATCCCTGGCCCCCAGCGTGCTTTAGATGCACATACAGGGCTGGGAGAGAGCAGCACATCTAGGCAAGAGCATGAGCCAGGTAAGGGGAATGGGGTTAAGGAGAAAGTGAGCGAGATAGGATGGGAAGAAGAAGGGGGTCAATCTGGGGCTGAGAGGCAAGCAGGGGATCAGCAGCTGTCTGCGGGGTCTCTGGGGCTGGGAGGCAAGCGGTGGTCAGCGGGGGCTCCGGGGTTGGGAGGCAAGCTGGGGATCAGCAGCAGTTGACAGGGGCTCTGGGGCTGGGAGGCAAGCAGGGGATCAGCGGCGGTCGGCGAGGGCTCCAGGGCTGGGAGGCAAGCAGGGATCAGTGGTGGTTGGTGGGAGCTCCAGGGCTGGGAGGCAAGCGGAGATCGGGCCTCTGGGGCTGAGAGGACAAGCGGGGATCAGTGATAGTCCACGGGGGGCTCCGGGGCTGGGAGCTGAAGCAGGGGGGATCAGAGCTAGTGTCAGGGCTCCCAGGGTGGGAGCAGAAGCTGGGGATCCGCTCGTGCCATGGGAAGGGGTGGGGGAGCTCTGAGGGCTGATGTCTAGGGAAACATATATTGTTTCTCTTTCAACTTGTTGCTGCCAGATAGTTAGATATAGCACACAAATTCCACCCAAAATTCAGAATAAACACAAAGAGCTGTATAGAACCTTAAGTTACTTTATTGACACACAGCATTTTTACAGCACTTTTCATCCCAGGATCTCTAAGTGGCTACTATAATAGGTGTTCACACATGCTTGGCTCTGTGGCATCCAAGAAGCACACCCCACCTTGTGCTCACATTTAAGTGAATGGCCCTGACAATACATTATAGGCAAACTACAGGTCCTCCCATTTTGATATCTTTACCCAGTGCCCTAAACAATGGCTTTCAGAGGAGGAGTCCCCTCCAGAACAAGCATGTATTTTTAGCACAGCTCTGTTTTCAGTTGGAAGCTATCAAAGGAAAGATCAAAGCTCGCAGACAAGGACACCACAAAACTGGCGGATGGGGATTGTTGCAGAGAGAGAAGGCAGCCTGATCTAACTTTTTCAGTAAAGTGGAAAAACTGTCATTGACTTTAATTAACATTAGCTCAAGTGATATGTAGGCCTAAATCAGGGTGACTTCATTTAGCTCAATGAGTGAGATCTAGTCAGAATTTGCACATTCATTAGAAATCTCTAAAAAATGATAGGACTGTATTGGCTATTTGTGATCATCAGCTCTTACTGTAATTTCTCACACATTTACTTTATGTATTTTCCCATCTTCTAAAGATGAGCTGAAATTACAGACAACCAAAACAACACAATCTACCCCACAAAGCAGATTCACACATTCATAGCACAAAATGTCAAAGTGTACAGCAAACAGTTTGGTGCAAGACAACTGCAGTGACGTCAAGAAACGTAAGGCTGCATCTATAAAATTGTTCTCTTTGCTTGGAAAAGTATTAGAGTCATTTCTTTGTCTTATCACAAAATGTGCGTGTACGTTTTTACAAGTTCAAATCCTGTGATTTCCCCTGGATGATGATGATAGATCATGAGTACATCGAATATTTGTGAAGTTCCATAGGGGTAGCCATGTTAGTCTAGTGCAGCAAAACAAACAGAGTCCTGTGGCACTTTTAAAGACTAACAAATTGATTTATTGCATGAGCTTTTGTGGGAGAAAATCCCACTTTGTCAGATGTTTTGAAGATGGGGGAACCTACAGGATGGGAGGAAAATAAATGCAGAGAGTGTAAGTCATAGGATCAGGTCCAATGTTCCCTCGAAGCTGATGATGAAGCTGAGCAAGTTAAGGATGTGCTTGGGGAGCCAGCAGGCAGCGGGGAAGGGGCCCGGTATGGGTCAGGGAACTTGCTCAGCTGCATCAATAACTCACTCAGCTGCATCATCACCTTAGAGGGAACATTGCAGTCGTAGCCTATTAGAGATGCTACAAACATCAAAGGTTTGGGTATACGGAAATTGTCTGTACAGGGGAATCAGGTGTGGTAAATCAGAACTGTATGGAAAGAGAAGAACCAAAATGTAACAATTGTGGAGATAACCGCAATGCAGCATATAAAGTGGGTGTGGTGGTAGAACAAGCTAGAGAGACACAGAAAATTTAAACTATCCATTAAATATAATTTACAGGAGTTATCAAAACGGTCAGAGTGGAAAGTGAAGGAGGAAAACACAAGTGAGAGAAAAGAACTTAAGGTAAAACATGCAGTACAGAGCAGGAAAGATAATGTAAGTGGAACAAAAGATGTATTTTTTTGTAGACAAAGAAAAATTTATGATAGACATGATTAATTACACTTTACAGACGGGGAGGAAGACTGAAATAATAAACATAACAAAAGCAGCAGAAGAGTATTTGCATATAGGCAATCCCTCAAACGATTGCATTCACACAATTTTAAATGAAGTAATAACCTAATTTAAACAAAATGGTTCTAATGACTTTTTGCTGGAATGTGCATGGTTTAATAAACACTTGGTCAGAAATTAAAGAAAACTGTTTCTAAAATAGAAAACAAACCTGATATGATGTGTACAAGAAACAAGGTTGGTAAGAAAACTCATATTGAGACTTCTATAGTATGATGGAATTTGACATGACAGAAATAACAAGAAAAGGTGAGGTCTGATTATTTATAAAGAAAGGTCATAGTTTCATTGAAATAGACATAGGCCTTAAGTTTTGAGTACAAAACTGCTGAGATGTTTGCAGTGGATTCTCACACATTTATATGAATCTATAATGTTTACAATCCAAAACTGGAAGAGTTAGTCAGGTGTGTCAGATGTCTTTCTTGTGGAGATCTTAATAGCCATAATGAATTATGGGGAAGCTGGAAAACTGCTTATAATGGCAGGAACAGGTCATTGATGTATACAACCTGATATTCTTAAATACTGAAACAACTATTAGTTTTAATTTGGTAGATGGAACCTTTCTATGTTTAGATCTGAGAATTACAATTGTTGCAAGCAAATGGAGCTGCCAAATCCATAAAGAAGACGGAATAAGAATGAGAGTAATAATACTCCAATGCTAAGTATACATTGAGGCCAAGGTAATGTTGTATATAGTGAAGGAGGCCCTAGCTGTAGCCTTAGAAAAGCAAACTAGGGACACTAAGAGTAAGCATTTTGAGTATCCAAGTAACAACTGTATAAGTGAGAATGTAGAGATATTTTGTGATAATACAATAAAGGAAGCAGTAACAGCAGTCAACTTAGCTATATGTAAAATATTGAATTGCCACAAACTCAGAACTTTGGTTCCCTGGTGAAATGAAGATTGTAAAGCAGCAATTAAAGAAAGAAATTAGGCATACAAATAAGCAAAAAAAATTAAAATGAATAGCAAGGACTTAATGAACTATAAAGACATATAAAGCGATGTCACAAAAACTTATTAAAAGGCAAAGAAAGAGTTGGCAAAAGTATCTTGCAAAAAATGGAATTATAAACTGTGTACAGAGTGGATTAAAATGATGAGATGCAGTTGATCATGTTGTAAGATTAGATATGGAAACACAAAAAAGCATAAGGAACAGAAAGTTTACGATAGCTGTCTTTTTGGACATTGAAAAGACATATAACTTGTTATGGAGAGAAGGCTCTCTGTACAAACTAGCTCTAATTGAAATAAAAGAAGAACATTTTGGGGGATAACTGACTTAAGTGATAGGACCCTACAAGTCCGGGTGGGGTGGCTTTGTCAAATATTTATATACTTACTGATGACACTGCACTCAGGAGTGCTATCACTCCTACTTTGTTTAACACCATGATTAATGATCTTCCAGAGAATGCATGGACACAAATAGGTATTACCCTGTTTCCAGATGATTGTGCTATATGGGCCAAACCTAGAAGACTTAAGATAGCTGTGGAAAGAATCAATGGCTATGTCAACACTGGGGGTTGTGAGGGGCTGGAAGATGACTTAACAAGGTTGACTGTAAGTCAACCTTGTTAGGTCAACTTCAGAGTATGTCTGTACTGGACACAGTGCAGACATACCCACAGCCGCCCCACCCCCAATCCCAATTGGGCTCCTGGAGCCAGATCAGCTGCAGGGGCCAATCCATCTCCAGCTACTGCTGGCAAACAGCAGAGGGGTCGGATCTGGTTCCCAGCCTTTTGCAGCAGGCAGCGGGGGCAGGAATCTGGCGCTGACACCCGCAGCAAGGGGCTGGGAGCCCAATTGGTCTCCCAGCCTCTCTCCACAGGCAGCATGAACCGGCTGCCAGCCCCTACCACCTGCAGACAGGCTGGGAGCTGGATCTGACCCCAGCTCCTAGCCACATGGCAGGAGCTGGATTGGGCCCCCCTAGGGGCTGGATCAGGACCCAGAACCTGATCATGCCCTGGGAGGGGGAAGGGGACGAGCCCTTCCCTGTGAAGTTGACTTAAATACTTAAGTTGACTTACAGGGCACAAGTTAAGTCGACTTAAGCAATTGCTTAAGTCAACTTAAAATTTTTTAAACATAGACTGAGCTTTGCTTAAGTCAACTTAAGGGGCTTTAAGTTGACTTAAGCCTGTAGGGAAGACATACCCAATGGGGGATTTCAGAATGGGGCACTACTTAGTATTTTAAGTTCCCACTTGCTGAAACAAAGGGAATGATCTTCACAAAGAGGAAGATTGGTGAAGAATGGAACCAACACCTCTATGCTGAGAAAATTCAAGTAGTTCAAAATTTTATATTCATAAAAGTTATATTTGATAATAAATTACCTTGAAAGGATCGTATAGATCAGTGTTAAACCTTTTTTGACACCAGGTACCAACTTACTGCTTCCCTAAATAGTGTCAGGGAGATCTCAGAGACTGACAACCATCCATGGACCAGTCATTGAGAAACACCAACAACGACAATAGCAAGACTAAAGGCAAAGATAGAGCACATCTGCTTAGAAGTTTTGCTGGGAATAACTAGGGTAAGAAAACATGATAATGTTGTATGGAGCACTAATAAAAATAATTTACAGATTATGGATGCCAAGCCTTCAATTCTGCTTCTAAATCAACATTTAAGAAACTGATGCATAACCCAGCCCAAGCTCTGTGAATCACATGTGGTGTGAGTATCATGTGGGATGCAGGCAGCCTATACATTTAATATGAAATTGTTATTTTTAACCTTTTTGGGAAGAATTGAAGTGCCTCAAGGTGAAAGAATATAGCCTGAAAAGGACTGATGAGAGTACTGGAGAAGTGGAGTAGCATAAAAATGCAGTAATACCTGTTTTAAATGATACAGGACGGGACAAGGAGGTGTAGCTTTTGATTATGCAAACACTTTGGTAGTTGGCAGTCAATGTCACATGTTGAGGCTACTGCACAAAAGAAAGAAAGAGTCTATAGCAGACATGGCCAAACTGCGGCTCGGGAGCCACATATGGCTCTTGAATGAAAAAGTTTGGCTCTCAGAAAATCAATTTAGTAGGTAAAAGTATATGGATATATGCCTCATTGCGGCTCTTGAAGGTTTAATAATCAACTTGTGTGGCTTGTGAGTTCCATAAGTTTGGCCACCCCTGGTTTATAGAGTCACTCTCTGGGAATCAGGAGATGGTGTGGAGGAAGACCAGTAGATAGGTTAGCCATAAGACCCTTGCTTGAGCAAATAAGGTTGTCAAGCAGCCAAGAGTGATGAAGCAACCATTGGGAATGAAGCAGGCTCCAGTGATAAGCCCTGATAAAAGGGTGGAATTGGATATTGATTTGCATTTATACTTGAGTTTGAGATTCTTGTTAGGGGATTCCATAGGAGGGCACTGAGAGAAGGGTGAACCAGAGGTTGTGGGGCAGAAGGCCTGTGAAAGGCCCTGGGAGGAAGAAGTCCAGGGAAGAAGCACCTAAAAACAGACCTTGGCTGCTGGTATAGTCTCTGGGCTGGAACCCGCTATAGTGGGAAGGCCCGGATCCCTCTCCCAGTCACTGTTCCCTCTAAGATGTGCACGTGCATGCTCGTGCATAATTTTTCTGGCCCTAGCACACACACATTCTCCAGCAGTGCAAGGGACCAGGGCTTGGTGGCTGAGACCCAAACAGCTGGCCAGTGAGAAGGCACCGTCAGCTCTGAAAGCCCCGCAGCGAGCGCCATCTCTAATCCCAAGCCTCCCATGGCAGCGCCAGACTGGAGAAAGAAAGAAAGAAAGAAAGAAAGAAAGAAAGAAAGAAAGAAAGAAAGAAAGAAAAAGACTGGCTGCAGCAAGAGGCTCAAGCTTGAAGACAGCACTGGCTGTGGGGCTTTAGGAGCTGATGGGGTCTCCCGGCTGGCCAGCAGCTCGGATTTCAGCTGCCAAGCCTAGCAGAGCAGTGCCTGCAGGGCAGACTCGGCACTGGCAGGCGTGCAGCTGGAGAGGAGCTGGAGCCTGCTGTCTGCTTTCTTTTCTCTTTCTTTCTCTTCCTTCCATCTTTCTTTTTTCTCTTTCCTTTGTTCTCTTTCTCTTCCTTCCTTTCTTGTTTCTTCTCTCACTTCTCTCTTTTCCTTCCTTCTCTTTTTTCCTTCTCTTCCTTCCTTCCCTCTTTCTCTTCGCACTTCCTGTCCTTCCTTTTCTTTCTTCTTTCCTCTCTTTTCCTTCCTTCTCTTTTTCCTATTTTCTCCTCTCCTTCTCTTCCTTTCTCTTTCTATCTTTTTTCTCTTTTTTCTCTTTCCTTCCTTCTTCTTTTTTCCTTCCCTCATCTTCCTTCTTTCTTTCCTTCTCTCCATTTTAAAAAATACTTTATAAATCATTTTAATTAAAAACCTTTCTAAAAACTAAATTTCAAATAAAAATTCACAGAAATTCAATTAATTAAACCCAATTAATTAATTCTATTTATAATAAACATATTTTAAAACAGTCATTTTAATAAACACATAGGCCTATTTTAATTAATGCATTTTAAAACAGACTTATTTTGTACAAAAGAAGCAAGGAGTCTTGTGGCACTTAAAGACTAAACAGATTTATTTATCACATGAGCTTTCATGAGCGAAATCCCACTTTGTCAGAAGCTTTGAAGATGGGGAAATTTACAGAATGAGATGAAAATAAATGCAAAGGAGTGTAAGACATGGGATCAGGTCATACAGCAACAGCAAATGAGAGCAGTTGTTAAGAGTCAAAGACTGGGAAACAGCATGTAGACATGGGTTAAGTCAAATCACCTGTTGTAATGGAAAAGAATCCATAGTCTCGATTTAATCCTACTTTCACACAATCGAATCTGCATATCAGTTCTAATCCAGCTGTTTCTCTTTGAAGTCTTGACTCACTGGACTCACACTTTACCGTAAGGCAAAATTTCTCCTCAGAAACTAAAATTTTTGGTTATGACATCTCATTCCTTAGAAGGAACATTGCTGTGGGACCATTAAAACAGCTTAAATACTGTCAGGGATAAGTATCTGGCCTCCCTGTGAACTGTAACTCTGCATGTAGAACACAGGAGATGAGGGTGTTAGGCAGAAATGTGACAACTAGGATCCAGCTTGAATATGTTTGGTCTTGGGTTATTTGAAAGCCATGAATTAGTTTCTTTTGAATGTATAGCAATTTTGGTAAATGGTAATTAACTGATATGGTTTTTATTAATAAAAAACAACTTTAAATAACATTAATTTTTCATTGTTCTAGATTTTTCAATAATTTCTGTCTCATGAATTTGCACACAAATTTTATTCAGAAAAAGTTTTGCGCAGGGGTTGAAAATTTTGCACACAAGCCGCTAAACCTTAGAGGGGTCATTGCTGTTTGCAGCAAGTGTCATGACCCCAGGGGAGGGAACAACAGTGGCAGAGAATCCAGTGAGAAGGGTGTGAAGACAATGCGGCTTGGAGCTAGGCCAAGGCCTTGCTACAAAAGCATTGGACTGCTTACTTGTGGGCCTGTGTTACCCTGGAATGGTGGGTTAAATTATGACCTGCCTGCAGGGCTGAGTTACAGGAAAAAAGACAACCAAATTGCTGGAGCGACCATCAGTAGAGAGTGCCAGATTAGGAGAGAGCTGCTATTTCATGCTTAGCCACCAGCTGTTCTAGCAGGAGGTGAATTTCTGAGTGACCTAGATTCATACTAAAGTGAGCACTGGGTTTGAACCTAGTACCCATGGAACTGCGTGAGTGCTATTTGAAGCCAGTGAAACAACAAGGCTTTGGATCAGGACTCATCTGTCTGAGAGTCTAGTCGTCAACTATCTTTTCACTTCAAATACAGTTTGACTGAACTGGTCCAACAATTATTCCACAGAAACTCTAAGAATACGCCCAGTTGGAAGTCAATAAGTTGCCAATCTTGTGACTCATTTCATATTAGTGGGACCCTGCACCCTGATGGAGCCCCACTGGCTTCAACAGCTGTCTGTGCTGGCACAGGGATCTAGCCATGCAGAGCCAGTTGCAGAACTGGGGCTAAGGGTGAAACCATAAATAAGACCACACACCAGTTATTTTATAAAATAAAATAAATAACCAGGCTAGCTCTTTAGCTGCTGTAGTTTCACTGAAGTCAGTCTGTGAAGAAAGCCAATTTACACCATCTGAGGATTTCATAGGGTATGTCTACACTGGAGTCTCAGTTCAACTTAACCTTCCTTAAATTGTCCTAAGGAAAGCTCTGTCCACACTGGGAATTTATTAAGTCGACTTAAGGAAGTGCTTAAGGTCGCCACCTCTTTAGGTCAACTTAACACTTCAGTCGACTTTATTAAGTCAACTTAAGGGCTATGCCCCATGTATGCTGGCTTAAGTCAACTTAATAAGTTTGACTTAAATGTTACCTAACAGCTGCCAGTGTGGACATGAGCAGTCCACAGGAGTTTGGAATGTGCACTCTCTAAGTTAACTTAAAAAGGTCAACTCTAAGTCAACTTAAAGTCGCTCTTGTTAAATCAATTTAACAGAGCCTCCAGTGTAGACATACCAATAGGCTAAGTCCATACACATCCTAAAATCAATTCAAGTTGAATCGATTTAAGCTGAATCAATATAAAAGTCATTATAGTGATTCAAGCTAAACTGATTTAACAGCTCCAGACCAAAAAAAACCCAAAAAACAACAACTAACCAAATCCAACTAGCATGTCCAGACACAGGACTTGCTAGTTCAATTTAGGAGAGGGAGACCCTGGGAAGTGTGGCAACGTGGCCCCCTAGCAGGGCCATGTTGCCACCCAGTCCCCTACCTGGGTCTCCCTAGGGGAGCCAGTGGCAGGGGAAAAAAAGCCCCCAGGGCAGGGATCCCCCTGCGCCTGGCATCCCCTGCCACTGGCTGGGTGGCAGGGCCAGGGATCCCTCTGCACCCAGCATCCCCCGCTACTTGCTGGGTGGCAGAAGAATGGAGTCCTGTGCACTCGGCTCTCCCTGCACCTGCCGGACACGTGGGGAGAGGAGATCCCAGCACACCCAGCTCCCCCACATTGGCTGGGCTACCGGTGAAGGCATCCCGCATGCCTGGCACTCCCATTGCTAGCTGATCAGTGGAGAGAACCCCCCACCCAGGCTGCAGCGTGCTTGTCGGGGCTGGCGGAAAGGACCCCCCGGCTGGCTAGCAGGGTTGCAGGGAATGGTCCCCCAGATCTGAGCCCACTCACTGGGCTGCGAGGGAGACAGCTTTTGGAGCACAGTGTTCCAAAAGCCTGGCAAGGGGATCCCGTCTCCCCCGCAGCCTGGTGAGTGGGCTGAGAGCCAAGGGAGCATTCCTCACAGCCCCGCTAGCTTGCCCATGGGTCCTTTCCCCTGGCACTGGCAAGCACACTGCAGCTGTGCAGGGGGGCATCTTCTACCCGCCGCCAAGTTAGCGGTGAGAGTGCTGGGTGTGCTGAGTGCCTTCCCTGGCAGCCTGGCCAGTGCAGGGAAGCCGGATGTGCCAGGATCTCTTCTCCCCATGCGCCCTCCAGCTGTGGGGTGAGCCGGGCATGCAGGACTCCATTCCCCCACTGCCCTGCAAGCAGCAGGGGATGCTGAGCACGCAAGGCTCCCTTACTCCGCTGCCCGGCAGGTGCGGGGACAGCCAGACACACAGGGCTCCATTTCCCTGCCACCCAACAAGTGGCAGGGGATGCTGGCAATGCAGGGATTCCTTTTCCCTGCACCTGGGTCACTCTTTCCCCGTGCACCTGGCTTGTGTGGGGAAATGCCAGGTGTGCAAGGATCCCTGCTGCCACCGGGTGCATGGGGCTCCCTGCCCGCCCTCCCCCCACCCAACCAGCTGCAAGGGATGCCAGCACACAGGACTTCCTTTCCCAGCCACCTGGCAAGCAGTGGGGGATGTGGGGCACCCTGGGTCCCCCTGTCTCTGGCCAGGGTCCTGATTCCCTCTCTGGCCAGGGTGCTGGGTGGGGGGGGGTTTCTTCCTTCCAGGTGCCATGCACCCTGGGAGGAAGGTCAAACCCACCAATCAAAACAATGTTGTTTTGAAACCACGTGTCCAAATGGCATTGTTTCGAAAGGACCATTTCGATTCAATGTCGGTTTCACTTTAAAGGATGTTTTAGCCGATTCAGTGCAGCAGCTCTTAAGTCAAAATGATGGAGCTCATCATTTCAATTCAGGAGAAAGTCGTGTGGACCAAATCTTTTTAAAATCAAAATAACAAACGTTATTTCAATTTAAAAGGTACTTGTGGATATACCCATAGCTGTGTTCACACAGCCCTCTTATTTCGAAACAACAGAGGTTGTTTTGAAATAAGATTTAGGCTGTTCACACGACGCATGGTTGTTTCGAAACAACGGGTCCTGTTGTTTCGAAACAAGTTAAACCCCATGCGGGGACGAAACAATGTTGTTTCGAAACGATTGTTTTGAAACAACGCTGTGCGAACATGTTTCGAAACAACAGTGACTTGTTTCAAAATAACTGTTGCCTGAATCTGCTATTTTGCTTTGAGCTTCTTTCCTTAGTTCGAATTAACAAACTGTTAATTCGAATTAAGTTATTTCAAAATAAGGTGTTATTTCGATACAAGTTGTTTCGAAACAACCATATCGAATAACCCCGTGTGTGAACATAGCCATAGAGTTTAAGGCTCAAGGCTTATCTAGTATGACCTCCTGTATATTGGAAGCATTACATTTCACCCAGATATCCCTATACTGAGCCGAATTACTTCAGTTACACTAAAGCATTTCAGTCCTCAGGGCTACACTGGTGTGTGCCACAGGCAGACAGCAGGTGAGATCAACGTGTCCTTAGTCCCTGGGCCCATGCTATGGCAGAGATTTTATTAGATGAGATATGCATGGGTAATCCCAACTAGGGATCCATTCTTCAGAGGAAATAGAGAAAAAAAAGCAAAGAAAAACTAAAGGAAAAAAATAAATTCCCCGCCAATCTGACAAGGGAGAATTTCCTTTCTGACCCCCAAATCCAGAAATCTATTTGATCCCACTGATGGAGAATGGATTCAAGAAGTGACCTATATGCTTATTCAACTTCTGTTGTGAAGATACAAGGTGAAAATCACAACTAACAGAAATCGGGGGGTGGGGGGGACAACACGCTCAGATCATCCATTCTTGGTTACACAATATAACAGGTCACTTCCCTATATTAAACGCAACTAAATGGAAACTAGTTAAATGTACTGATGTAGTAATATAGGAAAGGTCAACTCAATATGTGTCTTGGCCATTAATCAATCTTTCCAGTACTCTCCAATTATCTTGATTGCCTGATTGAATGAAGCGGACACGGATTATCTGCACATATAGATAGATATTAACTCACTGTCTCTGCTCTGGACACCCTTTTGGAGCTCAGTGACTATATTTTTAAATGGCAACTTTTTGAATGAGACCACCACACTCCAATAATATTTCCTCTCTCCTGTCTTCCCTCATTTTCAGCACTGACCTTTGCTGATCACATTGTGACAGCAGTACTGAATTTTGAAATATCTTGAATCATTTCAGGCAACAATTTTTGCTTTTTTGCTATTTAGTAAATAGGGATTTGAGGCATCATTTTCTCTCTCTCTCATTTTGAATTTAAAATTCATATTTAATAGGGTATTACTGGCAACACAACAATATGCAAAGATATGAACAAATTACAGTGATAGCAAGACTAGATTTTTATATTAACAATTCTAGTATCTGTACACATATAAAATACAGCCATAATGTGTCTGAGAAAGCCCCATACAATCTATAAGAAGCATTCTGGATCTTGCTGGATGTAAACTGACCAACTATCAGGAGAACTATGAGAATAAAATATTCTGTCTTTTATTAACGATCCAATCCTGCACAGAACTCACTGGGAATTCGAGGTGTGCAAGGAATAAGGAATTAGGCTGACAATGCTTCCCCCTCCTAATTAGCTCAACTCGCTGTTTGAATGAGTTATGGAATACAGCTCATTCCTATATCCAATAACACTAAGCAAATAGCTCGTTAGAAAATGCTTTCAATTAGTTTATCTTTTGCTGTTTGCAAAGCCTTTGTGAATAGCTCAGAATTTTCTCAGATTTATTCATTTTCTTAAATCTTTGGCTAAATAATTTTTGTAAATGATACTTGGTCTACAGTAATATTCAAGCAACTTGTGCATAGTCAAGATTTGACATTTATCCCTTTTTTTCCCCCTTTACCTAGTACACTTCAAATAACTGTTTTATTCTATAAAGGCCTCTGCTACCCTCCTCTCTTAGGCCCTGCCTATACTGGGAACATCAGTACTCTTGTTACAGAAAATGCCACCAATGTTTAGTGTGGACAGCTCTCAGCTGTCTTTATCACCACATCACAGAAGCTTTCTCTAAATGAAACAATAAAAATGCCTGAGTTCCATCTCTTCTGCTGGCTTAGGACTAGGTCTGCTACACCACTGGAGGCAGCAAGTAGCAGAGAGCACTCTCTGTTTAGGTGCAATGATTTATTACAGCAGACAACATTGAGAGTGGGATTTATGAGGAGGACCTAGGCTCAGCACCTAACCTTTAGGAACATTGCTGCCAGTGAAGTTCAAAACCCTAATTGTGTGCCCAGGCTCACTATACACTTCCTGGGGAAAGACAGGGTTCTTAAAATGGTATTCACAGAAGCCAGCATGCTGAACAGGAAGCCACCTAAGCCAGCCAGTAGGAGATACTGGAGAGGGGTGTGTGGCTTAAGCCTGGCCCTGCAAAGGGAATCAGGTGCCTAAGCCACAGCCACAAGGAGGCACCTTCCTCAGCTTGCAGTTTCCAGCTGTGAATGCTTGTATAGAGTTAAGTCTCCAAGCCAGCCAGCCTTCTACCAAAAGAATAATAATAATAATAATAATAATAATAATAATAATAAAATCCTAAGCTATGGTCGTGGAGCGAGTACACTTAGACGGGATGTAGGAGACGGAAGTTCAAGTCTTTTGTCTATGTCGGAGGAGCAGGGACGTGAACTCAGGTCTTTCATCTCCCAGAAAATTAAAACCTGGGCTAGGCAGTATTTTGTCACAGGGCTCTCTCAGTCTTTCCTATTGAAAATGTTCCACTTTGTATAAATACCTACATATTCATTGGGATAAGGAAAGAAAACTGTATATCTCAGTGGTTAGGGCACTCATCTGGTAGGTGAGAGATGTGAGGTAAAGATCCTGCTTTTGTCAGGCAGAGGGGATTTGAACTCTGATGTCCTACATACTGGCTATGTCTATACATGCATTGTTATTTCGAAATAAGGATTTCGAAATGAGTTATTTTGAAATAAAATCCTTATTTTGAAATAAGTTAATTTGAATTAACAAAACGTTAATTCGAATTAAGGGAAAGCCTGCAATCCAAATGGCTGTTATTTCAGAAGGGATATTTCGAAATAAAGCCGTTTGGACCTGTTGTTTTGAAACAGCTCTTTCGAAACAACAGGTCTACACAGTGTTGTTTCGAAAGAACAGGTCTAAACAGCTTTATTTCGAAATATCCCTTCCGAAATAATGGCCGTTTCAAGGGGGGGCAGGTTTTACTTTTTCAAAATGACGATTCTTATTTCGAAAGGACGGGATCCGTCCTTTCGAAATAAGAAAACGTTGTGTAGACCTAATTTCTTTTATTTTGAAATAACGAGTGTTATTTCGAAATAAAAGTGCCGTGTAGACATAGCCACTGAGTAAGTGCTCTGACCACAAAGTCCCCACTATGAACCCACCCTGAGTGTTCACATTTCCATCCTGTGCACCCTGGCATTGTCAAGATAGATATTACAGCTTCTTGCAAAATGGAGCTTGGTGCAGTGAACCGAAGCTCAGAAATTTTAAGGCAGGAGTTCTCACAACACACTTGTGTTACCTCAGCATGCAATCCCCAACTCTGGCTGGTTGCCACTAATTTTTCTTCATAAAATACTTAATTAAATTTACAAAAAGCCAGGTGGGAGCTTGGGGCCATGATCCATGACCAAAGCCCACTGCTACTGGACTGAAGTCCCAATCCCAATCCCAATCCCAATCCCCACTGCCCCGTGGAAACACCCCAGCTGCTTGGTTCTCTGGAATTTGTGACTCCACTGCTAGTGGCCCAGAGGAAAGGGCTGCTGTACTCCCCCTCCCCCCTCAAGTCATCACCCAAGACTCTGTGGGCAACAAGAAAAGCCCTTGATGACCGCAGCTGGGAAACACTCTTCTAAAACTGCATGACTGGAAATATAAGCACCTAAAATATAGTAGATGTTACCCTAGACAAGTAATAAAGTCAGGTCAACAAGTGGTTAAGCAAACATTTTTTTTATGCTTTCTCCCGCTTATTTGATTCCTCCAAAGATGAAAGGACTGTGCAAATGGAGAAGTACTAAGCGCAAAATTACAAACTTTGGTTTCAGTAAATACACTATCACAGGCAATATTTACATGATAAATGAGAATAACCTGACCGAAGGATACTTCATGCAGCTGTCTGGTCTGGTCATTTTGCTTACAGTTCTGTCTTGCATTCAATCACTGTGACCTTCATCTGCCATCCAGTAGCCAAGTGCTTAAATGGCCTTAATCTCTTTGTATCTCATTACAGTGCAAGTCTATGGTTTTGCAAAATTTTATTAAGTATTATAGATCCTGGGTGTAAAAGATATGTCCCAAACATAAAGCATATGAATATAAATACTAAAAGTGAAGGTAAAGTAATGCAGAAAAATCAAAATGGTTGATCAGTAAAGTACTAGTAATAAGTCATAAGGTCTACTGAAAAATAAAGTATTACCTCATATAATAAAGATAACTGAGAAACAAGCCATATTAAAAGTTAACCCAGATGAATTATACTGGAGATGCTTCTCATGTTCCCCGAGAGGTTATCATGAAAGGTTTCTTAGCAGCTGGAGAGGCTAATATAACCATGAAGAACACACTATTTAGCAATCTTTTAACTTCTAGGCCAGTATTTTTAGGTCAGTATAATAAAATGACTTATTGGCCAACAATAGCTATAAACAGCATTTATTCTGTCAATTAATGCCTTACTGGCATCAAATCATTGACATTCAGTTGCAGCTGATATTAGGTCCTTAACTAGATGTGACTGTTGTCCTACCTGTGCTAAATTGGCCATCTTTGCCCTGGTTGGGTATGTCTACACTTAAAATTTAATTTGAATTAATGAGGATTAATTCAAACTAAATTAATACATGGCTACACTAGCTTTCATTACTTCAAACTTAGGAAGTCCTTAGTTCAAAGTAATGAACACTTACTTCGAAGTTATAAAATCTCACTTAACTTCAAAGTAATGGTTAATTTGAATTTATCAGTTCGAATTAACCCAATGGAGCCGCAATAATTCAAACTAACTGTTAGTTCGAATTAACACAGTTTGACCTTCTTCATCCCAGAGTGCCTTCCTCTTTCTATGTATTGGGTGGGGGCATGGCCCTTCTTGGGGGCCATGTTGCCACACTTCCCATGGTGCCCCCCTCCTAAAGCAAACAAACAAGTCCCATCCATGGCTTTGGGTTTCTAATGGGGCCACGTTAGATTGAATTAACTTAGTTTGAATTAATCATTATTAGTTCAAATTAATTAATTTGAACTAAGGTAATTCAAACCAACTTCTTAAGTGTAGGCATAGCCGTTGAGATTTACAGGTGAAAGTCACCACATAAGTATGACTTACTAATTATTATTATTTAAGCCCCCTCTTGGGTGAAGAGCTATAATGTTAGGAGTAGGAGGTGGGTATTATGGAACTGTGAAGAATGACTATATCTTGAGTCAAATATTATATTGCAGAAGCTTGCAATTCATTAGTTACTCATTCCATTTGTCTGTGCAAGTTTCTGTATATTTTAAGATCACTGCTCCTAAGTGTCTATAAGACCCCCTGTTGCTTCAATTACTTGCCATTGTAGCTTGAGATATCATTACCATGCTGATAATAATCAACTGCTCTTTCTATTTCTGTTATTAAAGCTGACACTGTCTCACTGCAATTGGAAGGCAACATGGCCTGAAGGAATGAGCGCTATATCAGGAGTATGCTGATCTTAAATAATAATCCTGCCTCTGCCACTGCTTTGGTGTGTGGTCTTGTGCAAATCACATAAATCATGATTTTCAGAAGCACAGATCATCCCAAACACCACTGACATCAAAGGGCACGGCAAGATTCTAAGTGCTTTTGAAAAGCAAGCAAGCAATTAAAGTATTTGCCTCAGTTTCCCCAGTTCTGAAAGGGAATAATGCCTTCTTTGCATGTGTGATGCAAAGAATAATTAATGTTCATAAAATATATCAAACATAAAAAGATGCATGTGAGTACTAAACAAACTTTTTTTTCCTACTATAGACCATAACTGGATGTCAGTGATTCTAAAGGTGAGTATTTCTAAGACAAAATTTATGAGGAGCTGGCTTTTTTTATGAATATTAAAGCCTTCCTGGACATGTATTTTGACAACCGTCCCATAGTTCTGACTACCACCATCTGTGTATGAACAATGTTCTTGTCCTGATTCCTTCTTTGAATGTTATATTCATGATTTTATGAGAACTTTTTTATTTTCTTAGAATTAGCACTAGCATTTGGCCCATCTTCTCCTCTTTTTGATAGTTATAACCTCCTACTGTAATACTGCAGCTGAATTGCTGCACCCATGCTCTCCCAATCCCTTCTATTTTTTTTCATAAAAATCGTAATCTATAAAACAGATGATAACCCATAAAATCTCATGGCTCAGTGTTGCATCTCAACTTTTCATCCAAACTAGGTTGCTCCTTAAGGCAAGAACCATGTCTTCTTATACTAGTCTAGATGTGTAGCTCTGATGATATAGAAATTATCATTTAATAAGAACTCATTGCTGCATACAATTGCAGATAAAACGTTTTGTAGTCTTCAGTTCATGGGCAATCCTGCTGTGAGGGTTCTTACAATCAGATCTTTCAACTGATTACTTCCCATAAAATGTAATGTTACAGGGAAAAACTGCTTTGTAAACATTTAATGGTTTCTATCATTCTGGCGCTTCTGCCTCCTTAAATACTAGTATAATTTCTGAGATCTAGCAGTGCAAAGTTTCCAGTTATCCTAGAAGCAGTATCAAGATTTTGGGGTCTCAAACTGGTTGCTTTGCTCTCTCTCTCTCTCTCATAAAAAAATCTATCATACTATGTAAACACTTAAATATAGTAAAGTAAGAGGCAGAAGATTCAAACAAAATTAGGCTTCATTCACCTTCTTGGAATTTGATTTTGGGTCCCTTGAACTGGGAACTTCTTTCCTTCTTTGATTCAAAAGCTGATAATATAGGGAGGTCCCAGATGATTAGGAAAAGGGAAATATAACAACTGTCTTCAGAAAAAAAGGGAAGGAGGAGGGGAATGACAGACTGGTCAGTCTCCCCTCAGTCTCTGAAAAAGTCACTGAGCTGGTTCTCAGGGCATCTATTTTGAGGAACTTAGAAGAGACGAAGGTGATCAGGAGAGTGATGTCCACATGCAAAGTTTTATTTTGAAATAAGTCATTTCAAAATGACTCATTTCAAAATAAAAGCTTTATTTTGAAATGACTTATTTCAAATTAAAAAAAAATAATTTGAAATAAGTTAAGCCCATCCAATCAAAATAGTAGGCTGTGTGTGTGGACATGCTATTTCAATTCCCAGAGAGGGGCACCCTGGGAGGTGTGGCAACATAGCTCCCTGGCAGGGCCATGTTGCCACCCAATCCCCTTCCTGGCTCTCACCTGGAGAGCCAAGCAGGGGAAAAAGCACCCGGGGGGGCAGGTCCCCCAGCCGGCTGGCTGGGCAAGGGGACTTGCCAGCAGCTGGGCGGGCCGCAGCTCCCCAGCCCACTTGCCCCGCTGCGGTGGCAGAGGGGCAAGCAGGCAGTCAGACAGGACCGTGGCTCCCCTGCCCACTTGTCCTGCTGCCAGAGCAGCAGGGCAAGCGGATTGGGGAGCCATGGTCCCCTCTGGCTCCCGGCTTGCAGCTGAACCAGAAAAGCCAGCAGGGGAGTGCAGTCCCCCCTGACTGTGGGCTTGACCCCACAGTGGGGCAAGCAGGCAGGGGAGCGGCAGTCCTCTCTGACTGCCCACTCCACCACCACAGCGGGGCAAGCGGACGGAGGAGCTGCAGGGCTCAGGGCAGCTGCGGGGTGGGCAGGAGCCACGGCCCCCAGCTCTGCCATGCCGCCGGTGCTCGGGGCTGCTGCCAGGCAGGCAGGAGCCATGGCCCCCAGCTCTCCCCGCCGCCCAGCATCTGGGAGCCACGGCACCTGGCTCTCCCTGCTGCCCTGCAGCCTGGCGGGCGGGAACCGCAGCGCCTGGCCCTCCCAGCTGCCAGGGCTCGGGGTGGCTGCTGACCAGACAGGCGCTGTGACCTCAGGTTCTGTCTGCCACCTGGCTGGCAGCTAGGGACTGAGGACAGCGGGTCCAGCCAGTTTGGACCCACTGCCCGCACTGGCTCCCCACAAGTGGGGCCAGCGGACCAAGTCGGCTTGCACCTGCCGCCCCACTACACCTTCCTTCAGCACCCTGGCCAGGGTGCCATGCACCCTGGGAGGAAGGTCAAAGCCCTTATTTGAAACAAGGTTGTGTCAAAACAATGTGTCCAAATGGCATTCTTTTGAAACAAGGGCTATTTCTCTTTCAGGAGAGGTTATATCCTTCCCGTCATTTTGAAATAAAGGAATATCATTTGGACGTGACCAATTTTATTTCAAAACAACTGTTGTTGCTTCAAAATAAAAGCCTCGTGTGGACACAGCCAAGCAATCAGCATGGATTCATCAAGGGTAAATCATGTCTGACCAATCTGACTGCCTTCTGTGAAGAGATGGCTGGCTCTGTGGATGTAGGGAAAGCAGTGGACAGATATACTTTGACTTTAGCAAAGCTGTTGATGCCTTTCCCACAGTATTATCAGTAAGTTTAAAAGGTATGGGTTGGATGAACAGACTATAAGACAGATAGAAAGCTGGCTAGATCATTGGTTTCAGTGGTTAGTGATCAGTTTGATATCTAGTTGGCAACCACTAACAAGCAGAGCATCCCAGGAATCACTGCTGGGGCCAGTTTTGTTCAAGATCTTTATTAATGATCTGCAGACTGGTGTGAGTGCTCCCTCAGCAAGTTTGCAGATAACACTAAACTGGGGGAAGTGGTTTATACCCTTGAAAACAGGGATGCAGTATAGAATGAGTGACTAATTAGAGGATGGGCTGAAAGAAATCTGATGAGGTTCAACAAGGACAAGTGCAGGGTTCTGCACTAGGGGCCAACTGATTAGGCAACAGTTCAGCAGAAAAGAACTTGGGAATACAGTGGACAAGAAACTGGATATGAGTCAGTGTGCCCTTATTACCAAGAAGGCTAATAGCCTATTGGACTGCATTAGTAGGAGCATTGCCAGCAGATCAAAGGAAATGCCATCTTTACAGATGGCAAACGGCACACTGTCCCCATCCACTGCTGTGCTTTCCCCCCCCCCCCGCCTTCAGAGACAAGCTGAAGGCAAGGAGCAAGGCAGGAGTATGGAGCCTGGCCTTTAGGCTGGCTTGCCACACTCTGCTCTGCGCAGCATGGAGATGGCCCCTCCTCCCAAGCCGACTGGTCCTGGGCCTCACTTCCCCCTTGGGATGGCCCTGGATGCTATAGAAGTCCATTTGGAGTACTGTGTCTAGTTTTGAGCCCCTCAATACAGAAAGGATGTGGATAAATAGGAGAGAGTCAAGCAGGGGGCAACAAAAAAGGGGGCTGGAGCACTTGATTTATGAGATAAGGCTGCGGGCACTAGCCTTGTTTAGTCTGCAAAAGAGAAGAATGAGGGGGGAATTGATAGTAGTCAAACTACCATAAAGGGGCTTCCAGGGAGCATGGACCGAGGCAGTAATATTAATGGTAGTAGCTAACAGAATTAGGAACAATGGTCTCAAGTTGTAGTGGGGAAGGTCTAGGTCAGATATTAGTAAAAGCTTTTTCAGGGGAGAGTGATGAAGCACTAGGAAAGTGGTGGAATCTCATTCTATAGAGGTTTTTAAGTCATGACTTTTCAAATCCCTGGCTGGGTTTGCTTAGTTGGGGTTGGTCCTGCTTTGAGCAGGAGGTTGGACTAGATAATCTCCTGAGATCCCTTCCAACCCTGGTGTTCTATGATATTTTTTTCTTCTTATTACTAAACTGAAGAGATACTGGTTTTCTACATGTTATCAAGTTCAGTAGACAGTTCAGTTACTTGTGGTTTGCAGTACAAGAACAGATAGTACTAAGAACTAGTTTAAACTTGTATTTTATTCTTAGTGTTAGGGTATGGCCACACACACTTCTTATTTCGAAACAACAGGGGTTGTTTTGAAATAAGAAGTGCCATGGCCACACGACGCAGGGCCATTTCAAAACAACCAAACAGCTTGTTTCAAAATGGCCGTGGTTCTACCGAAACAACTTAAACCTGGTTTGCTTTCGAAACAGGGTTGTTTCAAAACCAGAGGTTTCGAAACAGCCCTGTTCGGACATGTTGTTTCGGAACAAAGTGTTCCGAAACAACGTCACCTTCCT
>ML681996.1:11811482-11864005 GCA_007922195.1 Podocnemis expansa
CCTCGTGGGGTCCCTTCCAACCCTATGATTCTATGATTCTATACTGTATCAGGCCTAGAGACAGTCATAATTAAACAAAGAGGGAGAGAGGTTGGGGCAGGTCTCACCACTCTGTGTAGCAGAAAGGTTCCCAGGTTGTGCAGATCAGGGTCAGAGGTTGGGTGGAAACAAAGCTCCCACAGCAATCAGCAAAGAAGAAGAAAAGCCAAGTGCCAGTGGAAATGATAGAGATTTAGATCCAAGCATCAGGACTCAATCCAAACTCACACAGGATTCAGACAGGATCCAGTCAGGACTTGCACAGAACAGGGCCAGAAGCAACATGCCTCAGTGTGGCTCTCAGAGGTTTAATAATCAACTTGTGTGGCTCTTGAGTTCCATAAGTTTGGCCATCCCTGAACCATTTATAAGTAATATTTGAGTCCATGAGTGACAAAGAGCATGTATACTATAAGGCCCAGCATATAGTCTGAAAATATCTTTAAAAGCTAATGAAAAAGAAATAGTCTGTGTAATGAATCCTAATTATTTATTAGTATTAATTATCATCATTATTCATGTCACAGTAATACTGTTTTATTAATTTTTAGATGGAAAATGAAGGATAAATTACATTAACATAACTCAGTCACTATCCAGTATTAAATAGTGTTAAACAAGGTACAGGGATTGGCATACAGAGACCTCAGTCTGCTTGGTACAATAGCAAACACGCCATTAAAAATTCTTTTACCCTTACTAAAGAAGGAAAAACAAGTAAAGCATCTGAAATGTAAAATGTTAAATGCAGTTTTCATATTAACAATATTCTTTGTTCCCTTTCCCTTTAGCTAGCGAGAGTTTTAGAAGGAAAATCCCACTTGTTTGACAGTCTATTATATTGTTTCAATGATAGTAATAACTGCTCTTTTGAGTAAAAGCGAAATTAGTTGAGAAGGGGTGGAGGAGTTGTTGCTGCAGTCCCAATGCTGTTTCATTTCAGGTTCTCTCTGGGATTCAGCTGGAAATTGGATGGGTGACAATGACATCTGGATTCCTCTCTCTTGCCTACTCTTATTAGGACATCTCTCAGGTCAGGAGGAAAAAGGCCCAAGGGTCCCAAAAGATGCGAGTTGCAGCCCTGGGCATACTTTGATTGGTCTGGGCAGCAACCGTCTGCAACAACAGAAATGAGGCATTTGAGGGTGTCCCACGGAGTCACATGTTACTCCGCTCCCTGATTTCTGCAAGCCACAAGCGGCCCTACAGGGCTTGCTCTGCTTGGCCTGATAGGGAGAGGAGCTGGTTCTGGGGAGCAGGAACAAGCAGGATGGAGCAACTGTTTTCCTGAACTCCAGGGATCTGCCTCAGTAGATAGATGCTGCCTCCTGAGTCCTGGTGCCAACCTTCTACCAGTACAACAGTGAGCACCCTTGAGGGGCAGGGCAAGAAGGGTGGGGGAGGAGACATTGGGGAAGAGAAATGTTATGGGGTAGGGGACAGTGGGAGAAGTGAGGAAGAAAGGGGGATATAGGAATGGGCAGAGGGAAGCAGTAGCCCAGCATGTGGTGTCCCCTTGGCCACAGCAACACCATAGCAGCTACTTCCCTTCAACAGCCAGTGCCAAAGTGACCACCAGCAGCGGGGCTTCCCCATTATGCTCAATGACTACAGGCAGAGGTAGAAAGTCAGTGAGCCAAGGTAACAAGCTCCAGTGTGCACACGTGTGTTCATGCACATGCACACCATGCTGTGCCCCCCCGCCCCCAATATAGTAGTCAAATTATACTTATGGTGGCAGTCATGATGTTAAAGCTTACTTTAATAGCTTCTATTTGTTATTCTGTCTTCCCCCACCAAAGTTTCATTCTTTAAGGACCCACAAAGGGAACAGTCAATACTGTTTCATGCCTCTTGCTTATAAAGCCTGATTTTAACACAGTCCATGAACCGTATCAGTAGCCCTTTTGTTTAGACTAATTTAGTCCTCCTGTCTTTTTCATACCTTTATGGTCACCATTTGTTATATCTTATGAACATGCACATACTTTCGATAGTTGAGCTCACAATTACAGTGACCCTGTAGGCCCAGTTATCACAACAGTACCTAGAGGCCCTACCCAAGGCAAGGACCTCATTGTACTTACATAATGCACAAACACATAATAAGAGACCATCCCTGTCCAAAAGAGCTTACAGTCTATATTAATCAGACAGGCAAAAGGTGGGAAGAAAGGAAGTACAATACCCATTTTACTGGTGGGGAACTAAAATACATTGTGATTATTTCTCCAAGGCTGCTCACATTGTCTACCCCTTTACACCAGTGTAAAGTGGGCATAAAACAGTGCCACATCAGAAAGTTAGCATTTTACACTTTCCCAATGTCATACGTGAAATCTGTCAAAACTGAACCCTGGACGTCTGAGCCCCAATCATGTCTCCTAATCAAGAGACTGCCTTTCCTCTTCCTGTTTCCCCTCTTAAACATCACAGGTAACCTTACACATGGACAAATAAAACTTGGAGGTTGCAAACATCAGCTGCTATAAAGAGGATCTTCCTCCCAAATGTGAGAATATAAACATGGAATTACTTAGTTGGTAGCAAATTGACATTGGTATGCTCTCTCACCTACTAGCAATTGTGATCTTTAGATGTTACAGATAGGTAGATAGAACAGATATAGACAATGCAAACATATAGAATAGATGGCAGTATAAAGATTTTATGAGTTTGATTTGGCCACAGTTTACCTGGGTGATAAAGTCACAGGAGAGTCATGAAGGGCATCCCAAATGACTGCCAATAAAAAAACCCCATGTATTCTGTTTGTGCTACATATTTACTGCAAATTGTTTCTAAAGTTATTTTAGAGGGTATTTTTAAATAAAAGATTAGTCCTGGTTTTGTTTCCTGTTATCTGTGAATCCAAACACCATCACTACTTAGGAGTCCAACTGTAGAGGCCTCAGAGCCAGACAAAAATGTGTAATACTGTATTTTATACAAAATTCTACAATTTATCTGAAGTGCCTTTTCTGTACCTAACATCTTAATTTTAAGGATCCATTATCTTTCTATCAATCAAGACTTTCAAAGCTTTATGCCACTGGAAGAAGATTTCTTGAAGTCTAACAATATAAAAGATTGATTTCTAGTCCTGATATGAATCCTGTGGAGACCTGCCTAATTCACTACACACCTTGCAAGATGAATCTTACCAAACTATAGTTAAGAAAAAAAAATCCTCTATATTGTATTGTGTAATCTGGGAAATTATATTTGATAATGCAATTATAGGTATATGCATGAGGGGGCAGCGTTACTGTTGCATATACAGCCTTAATTTTATTTCCTGACTAAGCTTTAAATGTGCGTGTGACACGCAGCTTGCAAGTATAAAGGATCAAGCAGGCTCTATGACCTGAATATCAACCTATAATGACCTATTAGAAGTGTACTGAAATGATAAACAGGACCATTCCTTAGATAGTTCTCAAAGTCATGTTAGTAAATTAGACCAAGTGTGGGCAAACTACAGCCAAGCGGGCTGCATCCAGCCTGGAAGTGCCTGTGCTCTTGCCCACATTCCCTCTCCCTCCACAGCTTCAACAGCGGCTCTCACAAAAAACTGACATCAGAAAACACAAAACAGAAAAACCAGTTGCTGAACCACTTCCATCTTTCTAATCACTCTATAAATGATTTGTTAATGACCATACTCAGGGATATCAATGGGTCATCAAGATGTCAAAGAGAAACAGTTGAAGTGGAATTAATATGCCAGTTAGACTCTGAAAGCAGGACTAAATCATGATTATGGCTTCTTTTTCCATTACAACAGGTAACTTGACTTCACCCTTCCCAGAGTCTGAACCTTAACATGTGCTCTGATTTGCTGTTACTCTATGACCTGATCCCATGTTTTATACTCCCTTGCATTTATTTTCTTTCCATTCTGTAAGTTCCCTCATCTTCAAAATATCTGACAAAGTGGGATTTTTTCCCCCCACAAAAGCTCACGCAAAAAATAAATGTTAGTCTTTAAGTGAAATAGGACTCCTTGTGGTTATTTTTGCAGAGCACTAGTACCACTCCTACTCCCAGCAGCTAGGCTGGGCCTTCACAAGGTGCAGTGCTGGAAGAGGAAAGATTCAGAGGCCCTGCAAGGCACAGAGCCTCCTACACCCCTTCCACGTTATGAAGCAGAGCCATAACTAGGGTGGGAGGAACAGGGCAAAGACCCAGGCATGAAATTTTAAAGGGCGACTGCCAGCCCCAGCCTGGCCCAGAAGAAGAATGTGCCATAAACACATTCCTCTTGCAGCCAGGCAGGGGCTGGGGAAGCATCGCCTGCCCTGTCCCAAATGCCCCTGGCCGCTCTCCACCGGTGGCAGGGAAGCACCCCCTGCCAGGTCCCTACCACTCTGTCCTGGCTGCAAGGGAAGCACTCCCCACCACAGGGTCTCTGCTGCTCTGTCCTGGAGGCAGCGGGGCCAGATTGGGGGGGGGGGTGCCTTTTCAGCTGCCTGCCCTGGGCACCAGAAGCCCTAGTCACAGCTCTGTTGTGAAGAGCCAGCCCAGTGCTCCTCCCATGCAAAAGGCAGGGGGGAAGACTGCCCCACTTCAGAGCTGGGACAGGTAAGTGCAGTGGAGGGGGGGGGGGGTGGCTGGCCCTTCTCAAAGAAGCAGAGCCAGAGCCAATTGGGTGCTGCCTCCTGGGTCCTAGCGCTGCAATAATTTCATTTCTATGTGATCTCAGCTGCCCAGCATACACAGACCCAAACCCCAACTACAGCACAGGACTCAAGCCCCATGCAGGAATGGAAGCAAACATGGGTCTGATGATATCCCCCTGCTCAGCTGGGCTAGTGGCCAGCCACTGGAGCAAGAGCCCTTCTACCCTGAGTGCCTGACTCTTTCTGCTCAGGAAGCAGCTCTGCTCCAGCTTCCAGTAATACAGCAGTGGAAATGGCAACCTAAGGCCAGATGGCAGAAGAGGGGAATAGGGGGTGAGAGATTCCCTTTGCAGCAATATGGTAAATAAAGAAGGGAGAAATCCTGGGGCTGGACAAAGGTGTGGGCTAACGCCCACCCTGGATTTCCTAGAATGGACTGCCTACAAGTGTGCTGGGGGGGGGGGGGTTGCCCCCAGTCCTCCCACTGAACTGATGCTGAAAGCTGCCTACAGCCCTGAAGGAGTGGGGATAGAGCAAGGCTGGTAGGCTGTGAACCCCTTCTCCGGCCCCCTACTAGAGCTGAAAATAGGGGACCACAGCCAGATCTTCCAAGTTCCCTGACTTACCTGGCTGGGTGATTCAAAACAGCTGCAGATAGGGGATTCTCATTCCCTCAACATTGCTCTATAAATGTGAGAGGGAAGGTGAGGCGGGAGCTGGGAGTGGGGGGAGATTCCTGGGGCTTGGGAGGGGCACAGGCTAAGGGCTAGATAAGGGGTCTCAAACTCAAATCACCACAAAGGCCACATGAGGAGTAGGATATTGGCCTGAGGGCTGCATTACTGAAATCTCTTCATACAGCAGGGCCACCAATTTATTTAATCAAAATTAAATTAAAAATTAAGTGAATTCAACATGATTGTAAATAGAATTAATTGGGTTTAATTAATTGAATTTGTACAAATTTAACATTTAGAAAGCTTTTTAATTAAAATAAAGATTTTTTGTAAATGGAAAGAAAGAAAGGCAGAGAAAAAGAGACATGGGAGGAAGAAAAAGAAAGAAGGGAGAAAAGAAATAAAAGAGATGGAAGGAAAAGAAAAAAGAAAGATGGTAGCAGCTGTGTCACAAGGGGGGCTCAGGGGCCTCAACTCTCCTGAAACTCAGGGGGAGCCCCGAGTAGGCCACCACTCAACTGCACAGGGGTGCACTGTTGCACCCCCGTGCAGGCAATACTGCCAGGCTGCAGCCAGTAAGGAGCTCCTGCAGGCTGGGCTGGGAGTTTTAAAAACTGCCCTGGCCTGACCCTGCTCTGAGCAGGATCATGCCAGGGGCCTCAGGCTGTGCCATGGCCCCGCTCTCCTCTGATGTCAGGTAAGGGAGCCAGGGGGGAAGTATGGGGGCAAGCATGCTGGCCCAGCGGGGAAAGGGCATGGGGGAAGGGATCAGCCCAGGGCAGCGGGGGCCAGCTAGGGGAGGGCAGGAAAGAGATCAGGGCCCCAGTGGCTGGTGGGGCCCAGGGCTCCCCTAATATTTAGGTGTATGTCCCCCCTGGATGGAAGGAAGGAAAGAAAGAAGAATGCAGACCCAGGGGCTGGGTGACTGTCCCACCCCCACCAGCAGAGTAGCCTCACTCCCAGTCCCCAGGGGAGGAGCAGGGTCCATGGGTGGGATGGAGTGGGCTGGCCCACCACACTCCCCTCTGATTGGTCCTGGGCCCCATTCCCCCAAGAGATGTTGTGCAGGGCTCTGCCTGCAGCGTGACCCCAAGGCAGTAAGCCCCACCTCCTCCCTGGCTACCTGGCAGTGCAGCTGCCAGTCTCAAGGTCCTTGGGGGTGTGGGGAGGGCAGTGTGACCCAGAAGCAGATGCTCGCTGTGATGCACTCAGTGCCGAGTGGGAATTTCCAGCTCACTCTGGCCCCGCTCCAACATCATCCTCGGCTCCCTGGGGAATTCCATGGGTGGGCAGGGAGTGCAAGGGCAGCAGCCAGGCAAGTAGTGCCATGTCCTCCAATCTGGCATGGTGGAGCTGGGCTGGAGAACAGGTCAGGGTGGTTGATGGTTGCCCCAGCCCATTGCCACCTAGGCTGCACCCCTGGCCTTGCCCCCTTCCACCTGTGACTCAGAGTTTGTGGTGGGGAAGGCTGGGATCATGGCCTGTGTGAGGGAGGGCCTACCCTGAGAGGAGGACACAGGACTGGGAGCCCCAAGTGAGCTGCCAATGCAACTGAGATGAGCTGCAACACTCACTGCCAGCAGCCGGCGTAGGCTGCACCTATGCGAGCACAGGAGGTAGCAGCATGAGGGACCGGGAGCATGGCGAGGTGGCGATAGCAGCCAGCGGGCGTGCAGGCCACTTGAAAAGCCAGCCAGGGGTATGGAACCCCTGAATTCCAGCTGTTGTCACAGGCCGCAAAAGGGAACTCCACAGGCCACATGTGGCTCATGGGCCACGTGTTTGAGGCCCCTAGGCTAGATGGAACTTGCTGGGCTGGGGGCTGCTGCTCCCAAGTCTCCTGCTGCAGCTGCAGAGGCTAAGTCAGTGAGGCTGAAAAACTTGTCTCCAGCTCTGAAGAAGTCAGGGAGGAAGGACAGGGATGGGGGATGCAACCCCTCCCTCCCATGCCTAGCTCAGCAGTCCTGCTACTGCTTATGGCATGGCATGCAGTGGGAATGGCCACTGCTGCACTGGAAGGAAGAGAGATAGCAAAAGCACCTCATCATCTCCAAACCCCACTCCTTGCCCTGTTGTGCTTGGATCCCTCCTGCCCCGCATGGGGATGTCCTGTGAAGTGTGGGGGCCATGGGATGTCAGAGGGGGCACAAATGTGGGCTTTGCCTCCAGGTGCTGAAAACCCTTACTACACCACTGCCTTCCACTCCCCTGGGTGGCTCTCTGGTTCTCCCACAGGGCCAGCTCTTCCCATGTCCCCCACTGGCTCTCCCCCCTGCATTGTCTCCATCTACCCCTGGCTCCCAGGCCAGCTTTCCCCCAGCCCCAAGGGCCCACCTATGAATATTATTGCCTTGAATTCAAGTCTTTGAAATGTAGGACTGTTTTTGCTGGAGAATTAGAAGTAGAAACTAACTGTATTTGTCATTGTTTATTGCTATCTTATTAGAAGTTTAACAGTGTGATCTAATTAACTTGCGGATGCTAAACTTTTGTTCGTAATGTTTCATGACTATATTCCATTGATTCAGAGATCAAACGAGAACATTAACATTTAGATGAAACTTTTGGTGTAAGAAAATCGTTGTCTTTGTTTCACTTTGAACATTGAGACTCTACATTGTAGAGCTACCTATGAACTGTCGGAATGTTTAATTGCCTTATGTTAATGAAGGCTGCTAGTTACCAGTGTGTGTCTAGGAAACAGAGATTTATTTCAAAGTAACAATGTGCATTATCTAGTCTTCATCCAAGAAATGCCTGCTGTGATGTCTGCTATCAAGAGGTTATCATAGCCTGCTAGAGAACTATAAAGGAAGCTTTGGGCCTGATCCCATTTTATTTGGGCCTCATCCTATTTTATTTCAGTGCCACTTAGACTGTGTTAGGGAAAATCTTAAATCACAAGACTGAGTTCTTCAGGTTACCTTTGTATCCACCCTGAAATGCTCATGCAAGAACATGAAAAAACTCAGCTTATGAACTGACTATAGGAGTATAACCAATTGAACTAGTTCTAGAAGGACTTTTACAAGTCACCAGCCTGTCCTTCTCTACTATGAAACTTTACTCATACCTGCACATATGATGATCTTTAACCATAATAACTTTTCTTTTTTAAAAAAAATCCTTAGATTAATTAAAAAGGATTGACTGTATTTGCATAAGATCTGAAATACACACTGACCTGATAGATAACATGCCCATTCTCCTGGGATTGGCAGAACTTTCCATATGGTGAATAAGATTGAAGTAATCTCCACTATATAAACTTAGATGTCTGGGTAGGAGTCAGAGACCAGATTGCTTGAAGAGAAATGTATTTTAACAACCAGTAATGTATTACAGAAGCTGTTTGGTCACCGGCTCAGTTAATCTTACTAAGAGATAACCAATCAGTTTTGGCAATAATCTCCCTATTCTTTGCACTGTCTTGATTGATCACACTCTGTGTGGCCCCTTCAGTGACCACATCACAGCACAACTAGCTAACTAATGTTTTCTTAATATAATTCTTGTACAGAATATAATAGAGTATATTACATGTGCACAGGCTTCTTTTTGTGGGGGTTTTTCCCCTAAAAAAAAAAAAAAAAAAGGCAAAATGTGGGTACTCTTTTCTCTTCCTGACCCCACCCTCCCAGCTGGGCAGCGGAGCTAGCAAAAAAGGTGCTGGTACTCTGTACCCCTGCGCACCATCACAAAAAACACACTGCATGTGCATATAGAATATATATTTAAAGATGGAATAAATTATGCTGTAGTACAAAGGCTTTATTGTGGAGTGAACTGCCTTACTCTTGAATGTTGAAGGCACGAATGACTTACCCCAGCTCAGCCCACGAGCAGCAATGAAACCTTTATACCATATCACACCACTGTGTATTCTCTATATGCTACATATTTTACAGAGAACTTGTTTGAGGAATATTTTTAAAGTTTATTGGTACTGATTTTTGCAACCATTTTGTACATCCAGGCAGCCCTGGTTAGTGCAAATTCAGGCTTTATGGCCCCAGAAGCAGAGAAATTATTTCTAAAAATGACCTAAAATAACTTTCCAAATATAATGTCATCATAATTTTAAGGTCTGATAGTTCAGGACCACCCAGCATGTAAAAGAAAAAAAACAAAAACAAAAAGTTACATTTTCAAACAAGCATCTTCATACTTTCTCATGTTGCTCCTCATATTTGCAATGAACCCCCTGCAAACATCCACAAAACTAATTTCTTATCTTCTTGCCAAACCCTTCTCAAAACTCCCCTTTGTCATGATCCCTACAGATCCACTTGGCAACAGTTAAGCCACTGGCATGCTGAAACTGCTGCCTGTTATGCTGACCAATAATGTCTTTTTATTTCCTTGTATTGTAGCCCTGCCTGTCTGTGTGCAGTTGTTGCTTCTTGTCCTATTGTTAAATTGTAGGTTTTGTAGGATGGAGTCTGCTTTTTTCCTTGTATTAACACAGTACTTAGCACAATGAGGTCTTCGCCCATGAGTAAGACTCATTGGGTACTATGATAACATTAATAAATAATAATAATAATAAACAGAAACCTCTATTTTCCAGTGGTATATTTCCTGAATCTCTTTCTAGGTGGGAGGAGCTACAAGGTAGTTTACCTAATTACTTGCTTTTGTAGAACTGGACATGCACACTCCATGCTTCAGGCTAGTGCATGGGTCAGCAACCCTTGGCACCCATGGGGGCAGAGCCTGAGTGGTACATGTTGCCACTCAGCCCCGCCCCCCCCCACATCTCCAGGCCCCAGCTGGCCATGCTCCCCCACTGGGGAGCACAGCCAGCAGGGACAAGAAAGCTGCGGCATGCTGGGCTCCTGGCCCCACCCCCTGCTGGGCAGGGCTAGAGGGAGCAGGGCAGGTTGGCCAGCCCGGAGCCACTGCTGCTGGGGGCAGGTGCCAGTCCCAACCCCAACCTTCGGAGGCCACCTACCACTACTAGAAGCAGGGCCATCCCTAGGGGGGTGCTGGCCCCCACCTAGCCCCCCCCACCAGTGGGGGGCAGGGCCAGCCAGCCCAGGGGAGGGGCAGGCCCCTTAGCTGGCTGTCCCATGCAGGGGACCAAGCAAGCTGGCCAAAAGCGGTGCCTGGCTCAGCTCGCCTGCCCCACCCTGCCGCCTGCATGCTGGTTTCAGCTCTGTGCTGGAGCAGCAGGGAGGGGCTGAGATGCAGCATGGCCAGGGCCGGGGAGTAGCTGTACGGCCCCCGTGCTGCCTCCCGCCACTTCCCTGCTGCTCCAGCACAGAGCCGAAAGCAACGTGCACGGTGGGGCTAAGCGGAGACTGGGAGCACTGAGCCAGGCGCTGTTTTTGGCTGGCTTGCCTGGTCTCAGCATGGGGGGACAGGGGGCAGCAGTGTGAACCCCAGAACTGCAGGGCCCAGGACGATCATCCCTCTCACCCCCGAGGGACGGCCCTGGGGGGATACCGGGTGGCCCCGGCCCCAATCCTCAGAGCCCACCTGCTGCTGCTGGGGGCGGGTGCCAGCCCCAGCCCCCAACTGGAGGGCTGGCTCTGCCCTCTTTTGGCTCCGCTCCTGGCATGGGGTCAGCAAAGGTTGCTGACCCCTGGGCTAGTGTAAGATAGGGGTTATTCTGAATTTGCTTAGAGGCTTGAAGTGTTAGACTTGCTCCTGGCAGAGGCTGGCTGAGTACAGGAGAGACAAAGGTCCTAGAATTATAGGAACTAGAAGAGACAGTTCCCTGCACTCATGGCAGAACCAAGTACCATCTTAAGCCATCCCTGACAGGTGTTTGGCTAACCTGCTCATCAAAATTTCTAATGGGAGATTCCACAACCTGCCTAGACAACTTATTCAACTGGTTAATCATCCTGACATTTAGGAATTTTTTTCATAATGTCCAACCTAAACTTCCTTTGCTGTAATCTAAGCCCTTTGCTTCTTGTCCTTTCATTGAAGGTTAAGGAGAATATTTTTTCTTTACTCCTCCTCACAACTTTTTAGATACTTGACAACTTACATCCCCTCTCAGCCTCTTCTTTTCCAAGAAAAAGCCAAGTTCTTTCAAGCTTCCCTCATAAGTCAAGAGTTCCAGACCTCAAATCTTTTGTGTTGTTCTTCTCTGGACTTTCTCTAATTTGTGCACGTCTTTCCTGAAGTGAGGCACCCAGAACTAGACACAATACTACAGTTGAGGCCTAATCAGGGCAGGATAAGGCAGAAAAATTACTTCTCACATCTGACTTACAATACTGCTGTTATGACATCCCAGAATGGTGTTTGCTTTTTTTGCAAATGTTATACTGTTGACTCATATTTAGCTTGTGTTCCACTATGACACCCAGATCCCTTTCTACAGAACTCCTTCCTAGACAGTCATTGCACATTTTATATGTGTGCAATGGCTTGTTCTTTCCTAAGTGAGTATTAATTTCACATTGTAACACTTGTATTCTGCTACACAAATTTCCAGCTTTAGTCTTCCAATTGTATTAATCATAGTATTCCTGTAGCATAAACATGCTTTGCTTAATATCTGAAACATTCACTCATTCATCCTATTTATTCTTTACATTATGGTTATTATGCTTACTTCTCTACAGTCTTCTTTTCCCCTGATCTGTCTAAGGGTCCTTCTATTCTATCACAGAGTTGCTACTTCCCTTCTTCAGTGATTTCAGCTCTTCTTCTTAGCTCTTAATCTCTTTCTCCTCAGTTACCTTTCCAGCTGCTCTTCTTTTGATGGATTCAAGGCTCTATTTGCTGCCTTATATGCAGCTTTTGACCTATTCTGATTGGTTATTTTGTCAATCCTTATCAGTAGTATACCTATCATCTTTAAGCCTTCCCTGATTGGTTTGGTTTATGTACTAATCACAGCTGCTAAATTCATCAGTCAATCAAAGCCAGACCAAAATTAAGACTAATGCCATGCTTCACTGACCTCTTCTTTCATGTTTTGGAGTGACTGTTATCTCACGGCAGCCTGTCTATCTGCTATAGGCTGAATTATTCTGAGACCACCATTTTAGTTTCTCTGGCTGTGATTCCCTATAACTGCCATCTTGTTATCCCCTCTGTAAACTCTTAACCCTGTCTTTGTTAGTTTGTTATTTAAAACCTTATAATTATAAACAATTGCATGCACATATGCATCTTAACATTAGGCTTCACTATCAGCACTCCAATTTCTACTAATTTAAATAAATTTAATTTTGATCTTTCACTTGCTTCAGCTAGTTGTGGCAGGGCAATGTTCTTAATTTTGCATTCATGACACAGAACCAATCAGCTGAAAAAATCTCTTGTATCAGTGGAGGGGACTGATGCAAACTGTTACAAATGCAAAGCAAGGGAGGGTATGATGAATAAGTTTAAGACCTATTGATCTAAGTTAAGAAAATGTTCACCTCTCTTTTCCCCTCTCCCCCCATTTCAGAAAAATAAAAACAGCTTATTCTCAAAGTCCAGATCCCAGACAAGAATATTAAGAAAGACAAGCTTCAACCTTACTTCTATAAATTTTAATCAGATGCCTTCTCCATTACATTTGTAAATGAATGTGAAAAATATAAAGATTTACAATTGTAAGTTTTAGTTTTTGACTTTTAGTTTTCCAGTTTCCTAGGAAGCATTTGTATCTGCAAGATACTGTTGGGGAGGGGTGGGATATTTCTGTGTGCATATCTATGCCAGTGAATATTATAGTTTAATAATAATTTAATGTTTTCTCTTATGTCTTTTGCTACTTGCTTCTTTACATCCATCTGCTTTAAAATCAGAAATGGGGTAAAGTATGGCCCTTTGTATATAGGGAAATGATTCAAACATTTGTCATGAAATATCTCATCATAACTAACAACAACATCTTAAAGATCTTTAAAAAAATTCTGCTGTCTGTTAAAAGGGTATAAAGTAGGAGGCATTCCACTACAATCATTGTTAATAGAGCTGATAAAGAAATGACTTTTTTTAATTCCAGAGGGGAAAAAATTGATTAAAATGTAGATTGTCAGAATTTTTGGCGTTTTCACTGGAAAAAGGAAAATTCAGCTTGAACCCCATTTTTTATGAAAAAGTGAATTTTTCTAAAGGAGGATGCTATTTCAGTTTATTTGAAAAGCCATTTTTATTAGTTAAATGGTTTGATAGAAAATTTTTACCACCTTTAAATGTTACTTCTGATTTACACCAAAATAAGTAAGCCAAATGATATCTTTCACTCTGAATCAGGGTTGCAGAATCTGGATCAAGGACAGCAGATTTCTCCTGTCATCTTAAAAGTGAAAAATAATGTATGATTTCCTGTTTTAATACTGAAGACATTCTGTGGCAGGGAAGTTTTCATAGTTCAATTCAATTAAATGAACAAAGATCTGGCCCTCCATTTTAAAGCTTAAACCAACTGCCATCTAGCAAATAAGCAGAAGATATTATAAAAGAAATCAAAATGCTGGATAATTCTAGAAACATTGAGAGGTCTAATGACAATATAGTACCACGAGAGTGAGCACACATCTACACGACAAAGTTAAATTGACTTAATTGACACCCAGCTGGCACAGTAACTAAGTTAGTTGGGTATGGCCATGCCATGCTCACTGTGTCAATGGAATGCAGCCTCATCAACAGTGCTTGCATTGATGCACAGAGCAGTGCACCATAGGTAGCCTCTCACAGTGCAATTAGTCACAGAGGGTTTTGGGACAGGTTTGCAAAGCATCATGGGACCAAAACATTCTCGCAAGAGGGAATGAAAACATCGAGAATGGCTTTGGCCTCCCATGATGCAGTTGCCTCCCACCTTTCCTTGCTACCCTGATAAAAATAGCCAACAACCTATATTTTTTCATGCCTTTTACTGAAAGCCTGACTTAGCCAACAATACACCATATTCTGAGAAGCATGGACCCCATTCAGCTGCACACTTTCATTGTAAGCATTACAAACATCTCAGACCTTATCCTGCAGCATTTACAGAACAAACAGAGGAGCTGCCATGTGGAGCACTGTGATGTCCTCCATGAAGCCCTGCTGCAAGCTATAGAATGAAACAACTCCTGGTTGCTGCTGGCAGTCACACAGCAGCTGAACACAGGGAAGTGCTGTTTCAGGTCCTGAGAAAAGAAAGCACTGACTGGTGGGATCACATCGCTATGCATCTGTGGGATGACAAGCAGCGGCTGCAGAAGTTTTGAATGCAGAGGACCATTTTCCAGGAACTTTGCACAGAGTTTTCACCAGCTTGAAGCGTGGCAACACTAAAATGAGAACAGGTCTGACAATGGAGAAGTGAGTGGCAATTGCTGTGTGAAAGCTTGCAATGCCAGACTGCTACAAGTCAGTAAGAAATCAATTCAGAGTTGGCAAATCCACCATAAAAGCTGTTGTGATCCAAGTATGCAGAGCCATTAATCAACTTCTGCTGAGAAGGACTTTGGGCAATATGCAGGATATAGTGGATGGTTATGCCACAACGCAGTTCCCTAACTGTGATAGGGTGATGGATGACATGCGGATCCCTATCTCAGGACCAAAACACCTTGCCAAAGAGTGCATAAACAAAAGGGATACTTTTCTGTGGTATTGCAAGCATTGGTGCAACACAGTGGGCATTTTACCAACATCAAAGTCAGGAAAGATGTCTTTAGGAACTCTGGTCTGTTCAGAAAGCTGCAATTAGGGACTTTCTTTCCAGACCAAAGCATTGATGATATTGAAAATGCCAGCAGTGATCCTGGAAGACCCAAAGTTCACCTTGCTTCCACTGCCAATGATGCCAGCCACCTGGACAGCAGTAAGAAGGTGATTCAACAATAGGCTAAGCACATGCAGAATGGTGGTGAAATCTGCCTTTGGACATTTTAAGGGCTGCTGGTTCATTTTGCTTACTTGGTTAGATATCGATGGAAGTAATATCTTCATTGTTATCGCTGCATGCTGTGTACTCCATAATATCTGTGAAAAAAAGAAGAGAAATTTCCACAGCAGTGGGGCATGAAAGTGGATAGATTGGCAGTTAATTTTGAGCAGCCAGATACCGGCAATAAGAAGAATCCAGCAAGGAAGTCTGTGTCTCTGGGAGACTATGAAAGCCCATTTCAGTAATAAGCCATAGCAATGTGCACCACTTATCTGCATTGTGCCCTCCCATACCTTCCCCTCCCTTGCATCTGTTTCCCTGTACCTCCTCTCAGCTGGGGCTCAGCGGGACTCGGAGCACGGGCTGGGACACTCAGGGCCTGTGCCCCTTATGCCCACCACCAGCAATGCCCCATACCAATGAGTGCCGAAGGGGTTGAGGACAAGGGGGGAAAGGGAAAGATGTGTGGGGAGAAATGACTGAATTGTTCACAAGCCCCAGGCAGCTGGCTCTGAGTTGCAGACCATTCTTGGGGGAGGGAGGTGTGTGTTGGTCTTGTCACCACCTGTCTGGGCATGACTAGTGGAAGACTGAGCATACTTGAGCATGCAACAGGCATGTCATCACACAGCTGTACCTCTGTGGTTCTCAGTTTTGCTCCTCCTCTTAGCCAATGCAGCTAAGCAACTCCAAGATGATAAATAAAGCCTGCTTTTGTGATCTCCAACAGGCAGGTTCCTGCATCTGTGAGGCAGCTGGATTTGATCTGAAGGGGAGTTGCTGAAATTTATGGGGGGTGGCAGCGGCTAGGAAAGGGTACATGGTGAGGGCTCATGAAAGTCTGCTGTCTGGAGTAGGAGGCTCTTCAAGGGGCAATTTCTTCAGTATATGCCAGTACTTTTGTGCTTTAACTGTGGAATGTTGTATTGTGGTGGCTTGCTGGATTGGTCCTAGCAATAATATGGGGTAGCTCCATGGGAAAGGAAGGGGAATGGCTAAGGACTGGGGGAAGAGAAAGAGGTGATTGAATGGGAGTGAGGAACCTGGAGCATGGCATGTGTGGTCCTGTCAGCAGCAGCAGTTATGGCTCCCCCATTAAGCCAGCCCATCGCCCCTCTCCCCAAACCTTGGCAATCCAGGTACGAATCCATGAAAGGGAGAAATCTAGTGAGCCAAGGAAACTTTCTTCAGAATACACATGATGCTTATGCAACCTTGCCACTCATAATATATCCTATGCTCTTAGCTCCATGTCACCTGTCCCAGAGGTGTTTATTATTTTGGTGAACATCTCATCACACTTTCACTTGTTCCACCTTCTAATCTGCAAAAGCCTCTTTTCTGCTGTGGAAGATGTGCTGAATGCCAAGCTTTTCACTTTCAGGCATGCAAAGCACAAGAACTGTTGTCAATACATACTTGGGGTCTCTAGTGCAAAATTGCTAGTTAAAAAAACACTCCCTTATTGCACTCAGGTGCAAGCCAGAACATAATCAGCATCTTTAGCTTTTCAATGAACTGGTTTGCTGTTCCAGCCATGATGAACATGGCCCAGAAGCATGGACAATGGGATTTGTGCTGTAACTTGTGGAAAACCCACATCAGGAGCACAAGTGAACATGTGGACAATACTCCCCTCCCAGAAACATGGTTGTTGCTTGGAGACCAGGGACCAGCATTATGTTTCCAAAATTGTAGTCTTAGCCCAAGGCAGCTCCAAGAGGAGGAGGAGTTTGTGGTCATGAGAAAACACAGGAAGCACTTGCCTTTCCTTAACACTACTGAGAGTAGTCACCCTAGACTTTCAGATTCTGAGGTCAGTGCCAGTCTCTGACAACCAAACCACAGGCATAGTTGCAAAACCGTGGCTGAGGAACCTGGAAATTGCCATGAATGACTGAGGGAATCACATGCTCTGTTGTTTATGGTACAAGCACGTGTAATCAAAACTTCCACCATCTCCCTTAAGTGACCTCTTGAGAGTAAGAGAGCAGCAAGGAAGCAGCTGTTGCAAGCATCTGGATAAAGGCTGGTCCTTAAGCAGCTATGCTGTGTACTGTAATGATACCAGCAGAGTTAATACTGGAGTAATGTGGGAAAGTGTCCTACCACGGTGAAAGAAACCTCCTCAAACAGCTTCTGCAAAGAATTGCAGAGTACCTCCCGGGAAGTTTTCTGAAGAGCTCCATGGAAGATTCCCAAGCTTTTCCTGGGCACATAGTCTGTTCCTGAGGGCACCTTCTATGTAGCTGGAATGGCTACTGGGAAGCAAACACCCATGGCACCTAACTTTTTCTTAATGTTACACATAAAACATAAGAACATGTAACACCTACAGTTTGACTGGGAATCAAATGCTCACCAAAGGTGCCTTCCCCAGTATCATACTTGGCCACCATGCTGGACTGCTCTGGTATTAAAAAGAACTCTTGGCTCTCAGGGAGAATGGATCCCTGATCACCTATCTCCCACTCTCCTCCTCTTCCTTGTCCAGAATGTCCTTTTCATTGCTACCTTTGGTAAGGTATCTATGCTGCGTTTGCAGGTAGGGGTGGGGTCACAGCTGAGAATCACATGCAGCTCATTTTAGAAGCATTGTATCTGTGGTGCAGAACCAGAATGACTGTTCCCCTCTTGCATTTTCTGGTACACCTGCTAATGTTCTTGATTTTCACACAGCCCTGCTGAATGTCCGTAATGTAGCCCTTCTCCCACATTCCCTGTGCAATCTTTTCGTAGCTATCTATATTTATTTGGCTGGATTGGGGTTGTGCCTGCACAGAGGTTTCTCTGATAAGATCCACCTCCTCCTCAATGCTGCTGGATGGATCATGGTTGGGGCATTGAGTCGTCAACATTAGCTCTACTGGCAAGCTCTCTATTCTGATCAAACAGGAAATGGGAATTCAGAATTTCCCAGGGCTTTAACATAGGAATGGCAGTTTTCTGTGTACCTGAATGCTCTGCAGTGGAATTGAAACTGATCTCCAGAGACACCAAAGTGGAGCACTGTGGGATACCTCCTGGAGGCCAATTCAGTCAACTTACACAATGCTACATCTACACTGCCTCTGTGTTGACTAAGCAAAATCAATTTAAGTGCTATGCCTCTTGCAGAGGTAGAGTAATTTGTCAGCGTTAAAGGCAAGTTCAGTCAACAGAAGGGATCTGGTGGGGAGGCACCTACATTATAAGATTGATGTAATGTGTCTTCCACTGACCTGTTTGCAATGTAGACCAGGTGTAAAGACTGAATGTTTATGATATTGTCAGAATCCTGAAACATTCAAAAAGACGTATTAGAGTTTTTCTGTGTCATGAATGAGTTCTTCATTTTTAATGAATGAATAAATGTCTAATGAATTTCATAGTATATAACTAATGATAGTATTTCCCTTGGGTTAAATTCACCCCTCTGCAGAGGACCTAGACTGTTCTTCTAGAAAACTATCTGCGTGCTCATCAATCAACAAACAAGACTTTACAACTTTTTCTAATCTTGTGATGGTTTTGTTTATAGGCCTCCACAGGGCAGCTCAAGGGGTTTTGGCGCCCCAAGCCAAATTTTGATTTGGCACCCCACCTCCCATCTCATTCATAGAGGTTGAAAATGGTTTTCCAAAGTGCATAAATCTCCAGTGTCTGCCTGTAGAGGGATTTAAGGTGCGCTCTGCCTACATGACTTAAACTGCAGGTTGACTAACAGTGCCTGAGCTGCTAGGAAAGAGTTGAAGAGGCAGGAGCCGGCCTGATCTTCATGGGGGCTAGGCGCTCCAAAGAACTGTCACCTGAAGCCATATCTACCTCTTGCCTCAGAGTACAGCTGGCCAGGGGCCTCCGTTTGCTGCAGGATGTCAATATTTGCAGGGTGAGAGAGTGTTTATTCCTCATTTGGGACCACAGTCATCTCCTTGGCATCTTCCCACGTGGTTTCCAATTTTTTGTACAGTCAGTTTGCATGTTTTATTTTTATTTGTTGCTATTCAGTTCTGTTGTGCTCTGGAGATTTTAGCACTTCTCCTGACTGGTTCATTTTGTGCTGTACTTTTGTCTACTGCTTTTTCTTTGCTGAAATGAAGGCAATTATTATGCCCCTGAGGATAGTTTTAGGGTTTCCCACAGGATTATTCATGTAATTTTATGGGGTTATTAATATACAAGCAGCTTTTATTTCATCTTTGTGAAATGTAGATCTGAAAATTAGCTGTTAAATTGTCATGCTTTAGTGCAGGGGTGTCAAACATGCAGCCTGGGGGCTGGATATGGCCCATGAAACTCGTCCATCCGGCCTGTGACTGCACTCTGGGGGGGCCACACTCTCCCTATCAGAGACAGAAAGACTGTGGTCTTGCATATAAAGGGCTCTGCAATGGCATGAGAGTGTCAGGTCTCACAACATCACAGAGCACTGGGTACGCGAGACTGCTCCATGAGATCACACTCCCTAACAGAAAGCGAGAGACTGGTATCGTGGAGTAGAGTTCTGCATACACAGCGCTTCACGATGCCACAAAAGTGCCATACTATTTCGATTTATGGAATGTACAGCCCACTTGAAGTATGTTTAAGTCAAATTTGGCCCGCCATAACAAATGAGTTTGACACCGCTGATTTAGTGATTGGTTTCAGTGATAGGAAAATGGGAGAGTTAAAAATGGGAAAAGATGACAAGATTTTCCATTCTGAACTTTCTATATGGTCATATTTAAGGCTGAAAAAGAGGTCTATTCTGGAATAAAGTGTGTCTATAACAAAGAAGCAATATCATTCCTCTCCTTTTGGCCTTGGAGTCTCTCCAGGCATGTGTCAAACCTAGTTCTGTCATTAGGTTGTTAACTGTCACTGAGGTTTCATTTTCTGAGTGCAGTGTAGATGATCATCTCTCTAGTAGTGTAGATAAGGCAGAATTTGAGGCACAATTCAAATTCATCACTTAAGTGAGTTTAAGGAAGCAAATTTTTCTATGGGGTCTTTATTGTTTGCTTAACAAGATATAACTTTATACCTGCATAAGTACTGTAATGTATAGCTCTAAGTTGTAATGGAATGCTTTCCTGCAAAATATCAAAGTATTTTCACATTTTTAAAATGTTGTTTTCTACACATTAACAAGTTTCATTTCAACATGATCATCTTTCCCTGTTTCAGAACTGTATCCCTTTTATTAATCTCTGATAATGAAGGCAATAACTTGGTTTTCTTGACCAAACCTGTGGCCTAATCATCTTGTGAACTTAAGCGTCCCAGATAAACAGTTTGAGTATTAACTCACTGAGCTACTTAAACCCTGATAGTGAAGCTTTTTAAAAGCTTGCTGAATCTGAGTATATTTTCCCACTTCCCTGTTAGTTTTCCATGATACAAACCCTCAAAAATTCCAATAGCTAAGCATGAGAGACTATTTTCTCCTTCAAATTGCTTTATGTTAGCTGTATTTAATTAAAATAAGCTCTTCCATGTGTTTGCAATTTGATTCCCTCAAATATTAATATTTTTCTTACATGTGGTGTCAAAGCCATTACTTTTACTTGTATCTCCTTTGAATATATTTAAATAATTCATTTATCCATTTCCAGTCTTCAGGGAACACTGTACTTTACTTTTTAGACAATATTATCTTTTTAATATATATAATACTTTGCTCTCCATTATTCTTCCCTGCTTTTATTTACTCAACCCAATCATTCAGTTAGTTACAGTTTTGTTAAGGGACACATATAGTGTGGAAATATTTATTTATCAATGCTTCATACCCCCCTCAGCAATCTTAGACAACTTAGAAATAAATAAAATATTTTGAAACCAAATCAGTTATTAAGAATCATTCCAATAGGTCTCAAAATCAAGTATAACCAAGATAATGCATTTCAGTTGCTTCATATTTCCATGTGGAACCCAAAAAAAGCAGTGCTTGACAACATAGTTCGGCGGATGGATCTCAGGGAATGAATCAAAATTTAACTGAGAACAGCAGTTCATGTTCTCCCTCAAAAAGCTCCTGCATCACCTTATCAGAGTGTAACCTTGACAAAAATGCACAGTGTAGTCTCTCACAGCTGGCATCACCAAAGAGGCTAAAAACAGAACTATGCACTGCATAATCTCTAACCTCAGGGGACAACAAAACACAGAGAATTGCTGTGTCAATCTCATTTCCTTGTTAGGCTCATTATCACAAACACAAGCCTTTGGTTTTGAAGGTCCACATTTCAACAACATTTACCTTTCAACAGCTGCTGAAATACTGAATTCCGCAGTCATCTTTTCCTTTTGATCTTCACTATTTTGTTTCCTTATTCATAAACATGAGCAACTGAGCTAAACTAAATTAACAAGCAGAGAGGCTAAATATACTTATAGCAGCACATTATGGCTAGTCTGCTTGCAGGGTGGTTTATATGATCTTGAGGGTTCGTTAAAGAATAAACTATTGAATGAGTAAGGAATAGAACTTTAATAACACAGACAGGTGTGACACGGAGCTAGGAGCATCGATGTTAGATCTGATGCGGCATAGACCTTTCCACCAGTCCATTTGATCGGGCATAATTTGGACTGGAGGTTTCATGATGAAAATTCCAATCTAAGGGAAATTGCTTGAACTCCGCACTGGAAAACTGTGGCCCGTTATCACTAAAGACCTCAACTAGAATTCTATGTCTGAAAAAAATTCCTTTCATGCCAGCAGTCACTGACTTACTATTAATACCATGCAGTGTGCAAATTTCTGAATACAGAGAGTAATAATTGTGACTATTAAGTAGTCTTTTGATTGCCAGAAAAATAAGTCAGCTCCTACCGTCTCATAAGGCCTTTGTGGAACTTCATGGGGGCTCAGTGGCTCTGCCTGTTGCCATGGCTTGTATTTCAAGTGTGAAAAGCAGTTTCTTACCACTTTATTGATGTTGCGATTGATCTGTGGCTAACATAGCACTTCTTGTGCTTGTTCTTTGCACTTTTCAATTCCTAAATGACCCTCGTGGATCTTCTGTAGCATTTCTTTTTGGATACTCAGCAGAATTATGACCTTACCACTCTTGAAAATCACTCCATCTATCAGAGTCAGTTCATGTCTCTGCAGTTCCAGTAGTCTCTTATACTTAGTCAGTAACTTTATTTCATCAGGTCACCCTTTAATTATCACTTCTTTAAAGATTCACAGTGATTCATCTTTCTCCGTCTCCTCTCTTGTTTGTTGCGGTCTCTCTCTTAACACATTGTCTGTAATGCCACAAGTGAATCTGTCTGATCAGGCACTCTGTCAAGCCACCAAACTTACAGGTTTCACTGAGTTCCCTTAATTTTGTGACATATTGTTTTACAGCGTCATCTGGTTTTTGCATGCATGTGAAAAAAATCGATGCTTCTCAAAAGTCACATTCCTTCTTGGCAGAGGCAGCTTTTGGGGTAAGCGAAGCAGGCGGTGGTATAGGGCCCCCGAGCTGTAAGGGGGCCCCATAGCCACCACTTGCTTCACTTACCTGTGCGCTTGGGGGGGGGGGGAGGCAGGCGGAGAGCGGCAAGACCACCATGTCCAAAAGCTTTGCCGCTCACCTTCCAGACCGGCCTCTCTCCAGCGGGGGAGGAGCAGCGCTCCCCCCCACTCCCCGCCGGCCGCGCCTCCCCAGGGGGAGGGAGGAGAGCAGCTGGCATGGCACTGTGGCTTGCCGGGAGTGGGGCCCCCCTGGAGCGGCGAGCTCCAAAGAGTTCGGGCCGCTTCCAGGCCTGGGGTGGCTGCAGGCAAAGCAGCCCGAACCCTTCTGAGAGGGCCACTCCAGGGGGCCCGAATCCCGGCAAGCCACAGTGCCGCACCGGCCACCCTCCTTCCTCCCCCTGGGGAGGCGCAGCCATCTGGGAGTAGGTGGGGAGCACTGCTCTGCCACCGCTGGAGAGAGGCCAGTCCGGCTAGTACACTGGCCGGCGAATGGCAAAGCTTTTGGACCTGGCTGTCTGCGGCACCCGCTTTTCCCCTGCCCCCCATGGGGGGGGCAGTTAGGGCAGCAGCAGGGGCCCAGAGCCCCAGTGAGGGCACCATTGCGGGGTCCATAGGGAGTCCCAAAAAGGGCCTTTGCCTAGGGTTCCCAATTGCCAAAGGCCGCCTCTGTTTTTTGGCATGTTATATTCCTAAAATTTAGTCAGCATTATATTTCATGCTTTCATCTTCCTCAAACTCAAAGTTTGAAACATTCTGTGCATCTTCCCAAGCAACATGTAAAAATATAGACGATTTTAGGTTTTCATCTTTGTCCTGTGACTCCACGGCGTGCAGCCAGGAGCAGCCATGCTAGGTCTGAGGTAGAGGACACATCTCCCAATTCCCAACACTGGTCCATGCTAGAGGGCAGCTCTAAATCACAGTCTTCTACAAGCAATATCTGTACAGTTTTGATTACAAGAGAGAGGGGTGAATCTCAGTGCTCCAAATGTGTGGAGTAGCATTGGCATTAGGGAGCCAAATCTTGCTTAGTATTAGAACAGGAATTGAGTAAGGGAAGGAAGGGTTAGCCCTTACTCAGAATTTAGAGATGAATCACACGATCTCTGAGTGCAGTGCCTTTAAACACCTTTAAAGAAGGTATATTTGAAGATTGATAGTCCATGTCTAATAGGGGTATTTTTGTATCTATTGATAAATATCCCCCTCAGAATGTTTTCAAGGAGAAAGCATACATCTGAGTATTGTTGATTTTTGCTTTGAGTCTCTTTCTTTCTGTCTTATCAGTTTTCTTAACTAAACGCTGCTGTAATGAGGGCCTCCAGACACACGCAGAGGACATTCAAAATACCACACTTGTTACCTATTCCAAATCCTCCCAGTTGGTAAACAATGGAAAGCATGCTTCAATGGATCAGTAATGGAATACATAACCTTTCACTTCTGGGGCTGCTCTAAATGACAGTGACAGAAAGTCATTATTGTATGAAGGCTGTTTGGAGGCTTATGTGAAATGGCTGGTTATGTCAGTCCTGTTCCTCCTGAAAAGTGCTCATCATTTCTTATATTGTAAGAGCATTAGGGCAAGAACCAGGTCTTCAAATATATTCATACAATGACTTGGAAAATAGGAGTAGGATGCAGCTAAATAATATAAATATTAAATAATAATAAATCAAAGACTACATGATCCATGACTGCTAACAGCAAATATCTCCATTGCTGGTGATGGGAGACTAGATGAGAGGGTCGCTGAGTTACTACAGAGAATTTTTTCCCAGGTGTCTGGCTGGTGGGTCTTATCCACATGCTCAAGATCTAACTGATCATCATGTTTGAGGTTGGGAAGGAATTTTCCCCTGAGGTCAGATTGAAAGATCCTGAAGTTTATTTTCCCCACCTTTCTCAGCAGCATGGAGCAGTTGTTAGTTTAAACTAGTGTAAATGCTGGATCTTCTGTCATTTGAAGTCTTTAAATCAGTGGTTCCCACCTCATGGCCCAGGGACCAAAAGTGGATCACTGGAGCTTTCAGACTGGCTCTCTGCTCCCCTCCCAGTGGCTGCAGAAGGGAGCTGCTGCCTAAGGATCCAGGTGGCATGTGTTGCCACCAGGGCTGTCCCTAAGGAGGTACAGAGTCCGGGGCCAAATGGCCTGAGGGGGCCTCCTGCTCCCCCCCCATGCTGGGGGATGGGGTCGGCTCTGCATTCCCACCCCTCCCCTGAGCCAAACACTCTGCCCCCATGGGTGGAGCGGGCCAGCCCATGGGATGGGCTCCGTTCTCCCGCCCTGCCTCTGGGGTGTCTGTCCCCACACCAAGGGAGGAACAGCTGGCCCAGGGGAGGGTCAGGAGAGCAGAGTCCAGCCTCTGGGCTGGCTGTTCCTCCCCAAGGGTGGGGCAGGCCAGCCCACGCCAGAGGCCAGGTTCTACGCTCCCTGCCCTCCCACCACGACATTTGGCTCCACACAGAAGGTGGCAGGGCAGGAGCAACACAGCCATAGGGGAGGCAGCAGCACAGGCCCTGGACTGTCCTGCTCATAGCAGGACAACGTGGGGTCCAGGGAACCACAGAGCCTGGGGCGATCACCCCCCCCCAGTATGGCCCTGCTTGCTGCATAGTTAAAAGACCAGTGCAGACTCCTTGCTGCAGACAAGGGGATAGGAGAAAAGCACTCCCCTCCCCTGGGCCCTGGCTGTAGCAGGGAGCACAGCAAAGGACACTGCCTGGTTCCCTAGGCGCTGGTGTCCTTGCTGGACCCAGAGAGAGGGAAGACTGCAGAAGGGAGTCATTACCTAAGGACCAAGATGGCGCACATTGTGCTACAGGACACATGCAATTTCCCTGCTTCTCCCCCAGGCATACGGGAGATCGGTGAGGAGGGAGGCGGCCTCTTTCTAAACTCCTTTGGTCTGGCTGAGTGGCTGGATGGGGGCAGGCAGGGCCATCCCTAGGGGTGTGCGGGGCCTGAGGCAATGGCCTGTGGGGTATGACCCAGGCCTCCTGGGATAACCTTCTGAATGTGCCAAAATCAAGGCAAGCTGCCAAAACCAGGAGCCAAACCCCAAAACACTGACAGGTGGTACTTAAACCAAACTCCCAGTCAGTAACAAAACAGGCTCTTGATTCCCCGCTCTGGTCATCACCAAGCATGACAAAATAGAAAACACCCCCCTTTATGCACATCAACTCCTATGGTCCCCCTCAGCCACTGGCTCTCTTAAAAAAATAGGTTTTCCTGACCCCGAAGGGCCAGCCACATCACCCAGAACAATATAGGCTTGGTCCTTACCCAAATTACCACACTGCCAGCCAATCATTTAGTAACTAATACTAAAGGTTTTATACAAAAGGAAAACAAACAAAATATGAGAGATGTTAAAGGGCCAAAGTGAATCACATACATACAAATGATTTAGAGTCCATAGAAAGCAAATCCTTGAAGTATCTGTAGTTTGCAGGTTAGTCCAACTCCTCTGATACACACCCAGTGCTTGGGTGGGTCTCAGTCCTTTGTTCAGCCCCAGAAGAATAGTTCCAGAGGAAGGTGTTGGTTGCAGACAGACTGAAGACTAAAGCCAAGATGGAGATGGGGCTCCAGCCTTTTATCACCCTTTATCACCCCTCCCCATGCTCCCAGGGTCCTTGCCAAATCAAACTGGAGTTGAGTCACATGGTCACTTTGGGTGACTGGCCACACAGGTTTTTCTCCTAGGCCCATTTCATCTGGGAGTTCCCTTGATGGGCCATCAGGAGGTCATTTGTTTTTGCAGACACCCAGTCTGAGAATGCCTTAAAATCAAATCACTTGGAACACACATAAAAACAAATAGATTTCTAATTCAAGCATGATACCTCCATATAATCATTCTTAGCAGATTACGGGCTTTCTAGTGACATCAAACATGGTATATCACATATGGGTTATTGCAGATATGAAATATTAATATGAAAGCTAACCATGAACAGTCCCCTAGACCCAGTCAGCATCACATGGAGGCACTCCTGCACCCACTCCCTGCAGTGGGGGAGTGGACAAGCCAGCCCAGAGGCTGGCCCCGCACTCCCACCCCTCCCGTGAGCCAGCCACTCTGCCCCTGTGGGCAGAGCAGGCCGGTCTGGGGGCTGGGCTGTGCTCTCCTGCCCCACCTCTGGGCTGGTCCTCCTCACCCCCAGAGTGGAACAGAGGGCCCAGGGGAGGGGCAGTAGACCGGAGCCCAGCTTCTGGGCTGGCCTGCTCTGCCCCTGGCCCAGCTGTTGCACCCTGGGGGAAGGGCAGGCCAGAGCACAGGTTGGTTACCATGCTCCCACCTACCCCCTGCTGCCTTCAGCTCTGCACCAAAAGCAGCAGGGAGGCAGTTGGGGACAGTGCGACTGGGAGGGGGCAGCAGTGCATGCCCACAGAACCATGGGACCATGGATGATCACCCCACTTGCACCATCCCCCAGGCATGGCCCTGAGGACAGGGCAGGGTCAGATTACCACAAGGACTAAAGGGTCTGAAGCACCGGGCCCTGGCTGTAAGGGGTTCCCCAGGCTCCAGCCCCTAAAACCCCTGTAATAATCTCTCCCACCACCCCATTCAGAACCAGTGAGGCTTGGGGGAGTGCTCCTGCTCTGCTGGCACTGGGGCGTGGGGCCCTGGGGCCAGGGGCCATGCCCTGAATGCCTGCCCCATCCTTAGGCCACCTGTTCCACCCCCAGGGGCTGGATGGGATGGGCCAGTGCCTGTGGCCCTTGGGGCCTGCACCGGGGGCCACGCCGTGTGCCAGCCACATTCCCCTAGGGGCAAACTGGCTGGAGCAGGGCTAGGGTGGGGACACCCTCTGACCCTAGGGCCCCATCTCCAGCAACAGCCTGCACACAGGCTGCCATATTGGGGTGGGGAGGTTCTGCGGTGAGGAGCCCTGCAGTGGGGTGCATCCCAGGGTCCCCAAGCTGGTTAATTCACTCCTGGTGGAGAGCTGCTGGTGGAGACTGGTGGCCCTTCAGGGTTACAACAATGATATCTGTGGCTTTTGATCTAAAACAATTGGGAACTGCTGCTTTAAATCATGATTTGAGGACTTTAACTAGTCAGCCAGAAGTTGGAGGTCTATTACAGGTGTGGGTGGATGTGGTTTTGTAGCCTGCAATGTGGAATGTGCAGGGGATCAGACTAGAAGCTCATGGTGGTCCCTTCTGCCCTTGAAGTCTGTGAGTCAATGGTGCTATCTCCTGAGACCTGCTCCATGCAAAGCTGGCAGAGCAACGGTGAGACTCCAGAGTCAGCTTGTGTACAATGCAGCAAGTGACATCCTCAATGGATTGGTACAAGCACATCACCTCTGCACTCTCTGATCCCACCAGTGACTACGAGTCTACTTCTTTTGTCAGTTCAAGTCTTTGCTCCTGAACATCAAAGATGAGCCAGCACTGCTCTATCAGTGACCAATCTCCTATATGGAATTCACCGTTCCTCTGGACTCATGCATTTTGCAGAGCTCAAGGCAGAACTAATGATAGATGGAGGTAGGCCCTGGGGCTTCAGCTGTTGGAGGAACTTTGTGAGATTAGATTAATCCAAAATAAATAATCCTTACAGTCCTACATCCATCCTCTTTTTTGAAAAGCTTTTTCACCATAACCAGAGGGAATGGGATAAAATAACAACAACATAACATATGCAGAGGTATATTCCAAGAAGAATATCCTATGTGGAAGAAGGGAGAAAAAAAAAACAAAAAACAGAAGGCTTTGTGAAGACTGACAGACCTTGGCATGTATTTCTAATTTACAGAGGAAGCATTTTGATCCTACCATGGCAAGCACTACAGAAAATCCAAAAATAGACAAACACAGCACATAATACTACTGTTACTTCATCCCTGTTGGCTGCCTGAATTTATCTGAATGTGGCTATTGAGTTCATATTACATTGAATATTTTAACTACTAAAATGAATTCAGATGGGTGCAAATAAACAGTAGTCCATAAAATGAGATAAACAGAATCACAACTGGCACTAATTGTCAACCCTATTTATTAATTTTAACAGAAAAGATGAAACTCAAATAGGCACTGAAAATAAATGAATATGGGAACTTCGTCCCTCTAGATGTGCTCTCTCCAGATCAGAGCTGAGATATGTTCATGAGTGTGAGGAAACTAGAACTGAAGTTACTAGTGCTACAGCACTGTAGTTAGATTTCACAGAATTATGGTTAGAATTGATATGCAAATTTGATACCATTACCTTGCGCCAGAACAGAAACATCAGTTGGATTTCTTATTACAAAAAGTAATTTTGCCCCCAACCTCCTCTCCTTCTAATATGTTGTTCCACACTGACACTGTTTGAATCTAAATGACCGCTTTTATTTGCTGAAATAGTTTGAGATGATCCTATCACATTTCCCTGCATTTATTTTTCCTCCCAATCTCTAAATTCTCCATCTTCAAGCATCTGAGAAAGTGGGATTTTCTCCCACAAAAAGCTCTTGCAATAAATACATTTGTTAGTCTTTAAAAGTGCCACAGGAGTCCTTGTTTGTTTTGCTGAACTACGCCACCCCTTTGGAACTAGTGCTACAGCAGTTCTGGGCCAACGAGATCAAGCACCTCATTCCCAAAGGCTGACAGTCCAGAACAATTCACCAACACTACATTATCTGGAAAAAAAAATTCTAATTGGTAAAGATAGTGGCACACTAATAATAAAAAAAAACTCACAAACTAAACAAGTACACCTCAGGGAGAAAAGAAACTGCATTACAAAGCTCATACATAAGAGTCAGTTACTGCTTTGTGCCAATGAGAGACACCAGACCACCTCAGTGACTCTATCATTTCATCCAGCAGTCAATACAGGAAGCTCATGAGTGAGAAATATGGAGCATAAAAATGCTCATTAGACACTGAAATAGTCCTTAAATGTTAGATGCTCTAGACCAGGGGTGGCCAAACTTATGGAACTCAAGAGCCGCACAAGTCGATTATTAAACCTTTGAGAGCCACACTGAGGCATACAACCACATATTTTTACCTACTCCAAAATTACTAAGCTTAAAATTCATTGTGCACTTTAACTTTATCATAAAAGCAGGACAAGTTTTGATCCTACTAACATCGGATTCTAATTATTACTTAAGGTTACCATGAAAACTAGATGTAGAACACTGCAAGCTTGTGGCAAGTTTTTTAAAATCTGCGCAGTAACTCATCAATGCAGTAGGTAAAAGCTCTCTCAGATGCTGATCTCTAAGTATTGCACAATGTTTTGAATGTCATTGTCGAATGCAATACAGTACTTCACAGCAGTAAGTTGTGCCAAAAATTGAAAGTAATCTACATTCAGTTTTAAACGTTTCTCCTTTGTATTTTTATTTCTCAGTATTCCACATCATGTTTAGGACTTGTAAAACATGATTTTATTTTAACAACGAGTAAGTTGCATTAGGCCCTATGAGAAAATCTAAACATGCCAGGGCTTCTCCAACCACGCTGCGCTTCCCTCCCCTACTCCTGTTGCCACTTCCCTGCAGTTTCTTACCACGCTGCTCCTTCTCTGCTCTCCCCGACCATGCCACACTTCTGCCTACCCCAACCCTGACCATGCTGCCCTTCCCTGGCAGCTCTGACCATGCTGCCCTTCCTTGCCAGTTGGACTATGCTGCCCTTCCCTGTAGTATCTGACCACTAGGCCTTTCCCCGCCAGCAGTGACCAACACCCGCTTCCCTGCCAGGTCTCACCATGCTGCCCTTTCCCTGCAGTCCCTGACTCCTCTCCTTTTCCCTGCCAGCTCTCACCATTCTGCGGCTCTCACCACGCTGCCTTTCCCTGCCAGCAGTGACCATCCCCTGCTTCCCTGCCGGCTCTTACCATGCCGCCGTCTGTCTGCAGCCCCTGATCATTGCACACTTCTCACCTCTGTCTCTCACCATGCTGCCCTTCCCTGCTGTGCTCTTCAGGAAGCGGCAATTTTTCTTGGAAAAGCTGCCTGCTGCTCGTGAGCCACAGTTTGGCCACGCTTGCTCTAGACATTGCTATGTAAAGAGAAGAGGCAGTGGCTGGGCATTCAGAAAGAATGTGGTGACTCAAAAACCTTTCTGGTGGAAGGGGAAGAGAGGTTGTTAGGATTTCTAGATTCCCAGGTCAGAAATAATCACTTAATCTGACCTATTAAACAACAGGCTGTGACACTGACAGACTGGTCAACTTGTGTGTGACCCATAACAACACATCAGACACACTTTGAAATTGCTAACATGACCATTCTTTGTAAGTTGTTATCAAAGCCATGTTAAGCACACTAGAAACTTTAATGTGTAGATCCATATTGTTAGAGAATCAAAGGGTAGATACGAAGTAGGTTTTGTGTGTGTTTACCTGTATCTTGTTAGAATTTTAAAAATGTTATCTAATTAGCTTACAGATGCTAAAATTATGTTCCTGTCTCAATGTTCACTACTGTTTTCTACTGATTCAGAGATCAAAAGGAGATATTATCATTTAGTTGAAACTTGTGGTATAATAATATTATTGTCCTCATTTCTCTTTGGAATCTATAATTCTGCATAGTAAACTACCTGTGAACAGTTTTAGTGTTTCCAGTGTCTTACTGCATTGTCTGAGAAAGGATGCCCTGAATAGAGATTAAACTCACCTCATTTCATCAAAGCCCTCATGGTTATTCGTGGTTATTATCCCACTTGCTTCAGCTATAAAGGAAGCCTGGGGACTGCTCCTTTTTATCTCAGACCTTTTATTAAACGTTGACAGGGAGAGTCTTAGTTATATCCTAACACTGAAGTATCTAGGTTTACTCTGATTCACCCTGGAATTCTCATGGAAGCGTCTGAACAAACTTTTCAACTGGACTGCCTTTTGGACCACAACTTTTTTAATTGATTCCAGAAAGACATTTACAAATCAGCTACCTCACCATCTCTGCAATGTTGACAAGTTCCAAAAGGGTAATCATGTTAGTCTTGTTCAGTAAACCAAACAAGGAGTCCTGTGGCACTTTTAAAAGAATAAACAAATTTATTTATCGCATGAGCTTTCATGGGAGAAAACAGGAACAGTGTTAGCATTTCTGGATCTCCCCTGTAAACACCGATGAGTGACATAATAGCATGGCACAATGGCACATGCCCCATTTTGGCGCCTCTCAAACATCGGCACCCCCCTACAACACTTACTGGGCTTACTGTGTTGCACCGGCCCTGGGAGAAAAATCCCACTTCATCAGACACTTTGAAGATGGGATGATAAATAAATATCATGTGATAAATAAATTTGTTAGTCTTTAAAAGTGCCAAAAGACTCCTTGTTTGTTTCACTTCTGCTATAAAACTGCCCTAAGAACTGTACTCATATCTGTGCAATGATTGATCTTTTAACTATAGCAACTTTCTTCTTTCGTTCTACTAATGAAACTTAGATATAGTTAAGAAGGATTGGCTGTAGAGTGTATTTGGATGAAATACTCATTGGCAATGAGTCCACTCTGTTGGGTTTGTTAAAACTTTAAATACGAAGACTAAGGTTTTCAGTAATCTCTCACTTAACTGTCTGGATGGAAGCCAAAGGCTGGATTACTAAAAGGGAACTGTTGTTTGGTAACCAGCATGGAAATACAGAAGCTGTTTCATTAGTGGTGTGATGAATCTAGCTATTGAATAGACCACCTAGTCCTCACAGTTTTCCCTGAGAAAGCATTCTCAATGTGACCCCTTTCAAACACCACAGTGTCCCCCCACCACGAGACCCCTGAGCTCTTGGGTCGGTTGGTCCCAGTTTGACTGGATTCACAGAGGGGGTGACCCACCCAGCCCAGACCCAAGAAAGTGAACCATGTTTAATACAACTCAATTTTATTAGCACCACTCAGAGTCCTTTAGTCTTTTAAGGAGTCTCCAAGTACAAATAAGCAAGCACATAAACAGGACTTACAACAACACTTACAATAATTCCTACCCCAATTCCTACTTCTACTCCTGCTGGAAACCCTTTGTCCCAGCCTGAGTGAGTACAATTAATCATACTTACAATACGTACAAAGACATGAGCAGCTCGGAGATGCTGTACCCGAGGTCACTTTTGTTTTTGATCTGTTCGGAGATGCTGTGCCTGACGTTACTTTGATGGTTCGTTCAGATACGCTATGTCCAAAGTTACTTTTAATTTTGATTTTATGCAGCGTTTGTCTCTTTCTTCTCGCGACTGGCCCAGCTGAGGTGCTTCTGCCCTTGTACAGTTGCCCGGTGTGGCAGGGGAGTCCTCGGGGGGGATCAGTCCCTCTGCCCAGCAGATGCTATGCTGTCGGCTCCGATTTGCTGTACCCTGGCCCGTAGCTTTTATTAGCCCTGTGATTTTGCTTGCTTTCCTGACATGTTATCTTATCGGGTCTTCCTTCCCTTTATTCCGGCTCTGAACTGGCATGAGGGTAATTTGACTTCAGGCTTCCCATGGTTTGAGCCTGTAAACTGCTCTGATTTGCTGTTACTTTATGACCTGATCCTATGTTTTATACCCCCTTGCATTTAGTTTCATTCCTTTCTGTAAGTTCACCCATCGTCCAAGCATCTGAAGAAGTGGGATCTTCTCCCACGAAAGCTCATGCAAAAAATAAATCTGTTAGTCTTAAAGTGCTACACAACTCCTTGTTGTTTTTTTGTGAGGGACTCAGTCATTGGCTGCCTGAAGGTCAAATCAGAAGGGCCCGGCCTATCTGTACACAATGAGAGCATGATCTTTACCTCATGCACAGCATGCTCAAGGGAGTCCCTGCCCTTCCTTTTCCTTGTGCCCAGTATGGTGCACTCCCAACTCAGCAGGGTGACTCAGGCTTTGCCCTGTGTTAGCCTTGGGAGGCCTCAGCCTTCCACCAGGCCGTTGCAAAGGCCATACAACGCCATCCCCCCCACCGCTCCGCTCTGCTCCAAGAGATACTACAGCAGATCTTTTAGAAAAACATCCTATCTTGATTTTAAAATTGCCCATTACAGAGAATTCATTATGAGCCTTGGTAAATTGTTCCAGTATTTAACAACTCTTAGCATAGGCAGCTGGAATTTGGAGAGGCTGGCTCCATCCTGAGGCCCAGTCCCTACTTTGCCTTTTCCCACCTGAGGCCCTGCCCCTACTCTGCCTCTCCTGAGGCCCCACCTCTGCTCTGCCGCAAGTGTTGCCCCCATTCAACACCTTTCCACGCGACCTTCTTGCCTATGCTGCTCTCCTCCCAGCCACACCACTCTCGCTCTACTTCTTTCTACCCCATCTCTGCCTCCTCCCTCACATCTCCCCTGGCCCAACACTTGTCTCCATGGAGGGGTGGAGATGGAGCAGTGGTGGGAAGAGGTGGAGTGAGAGTAGTGTCTTGGGGGCACAGGCCAGCTGGAGCTTCCAGCAGTTGCTTGGGAAGGCTAAGTCGAAGTCTTTTATATCCATCTCCCCCGTTAAATCTCATTTCCAGGCTGAATTTGTCTAGCTTCCACTTCAGTCACTGGACTGTGTTATATCTTTCTTGGCCAGACTGAATAGCTCACTATCAAATATTTGTTCACCATGTAGATACTTCTAGACTACAATGAAGTTACTCCCTAAACTAGGCTTTGTTAAACTAAATTGATTGAGCTCTTTCAGTATCTCATTATATAGCATGTTTTCTAATCTTTTAATCATTCTCATGGCTCTTCTTTGAACCCTCTTGAACTTAACATCCTTCTTGAAGAACCAGGTTCAGCAGATCATGGGCTGGAAGTCACTTCCCATTAAAGTCACTAGAAGATCCACTAACTTCAATGGGAGTTGGATCAGGGCCTAAATGTTCTAGATGGTCAGCTTTCCAGATCTGCCTTTAAGTCATGGCTGCATTTTAGGCCAGTCAGAAGAGACAAGGCAAAGGGGAGGAGTGAGGATACAAACCATGCAGGTTATAAACTTCCAGTCAAATGATCATGTCTTTGATGCTTCAGCACAGCTTCCGTACAGAAATGGTGAAGTTCGATGTCAAAGCATTACATTTCTAAGTGAAGGATCAATACTTAGCTGTATTCCTGTTTTTATTTCTGTTTTACTAAAGTGAATAACATGTAGGAAAAAATTACAAATATTCTTCCTCAAAAAACACAGTCAATCAGAGAACAAAATTGTCTGAGACAGTCAGAAAACAAGCCAGTTTGATGCAGTAAAACAGCAACTGCAACCTAGCGTTCTTTAGCAGTTTCTGGCTGCCTCAAAGAATGGCGTCCTGCCCATCATCCCTCTAAGACGTCCAGTTTTAAGAAGTTAACTCTAACTTTCAGAGGTGAGATTGGTTGAAGATTTTAGGTTTGAATTACTTCTGTAAGCTGTCTCTCCCCCGACTCCGATTTAAATCAATAAGCAAGCAAGGCTGAAGTGGGAGAGTGGTGATGACCACAACAAACAGCCCCAAACTCCGCCTGACGAGGGGGCCCCGATTCCCTCCTCACATCTACAAGGTGGTCCGGGATTTTTCTCTGCACAGCCAGCTGGTGTTCCCCTAACCCTGACCAAGTGTTGCGGGGGCCGGGAAAGGCGCGGGCAGAAGAAGGGAAATGTTAACACACGCGCACGAGAAAGCAGCGGTTCCTCCTCGTTATTTTTCCCCAAGCCATCGTTCAGTCTCAGCTCTCCCCCGGCTTGCCCCCATTTCTAGAAACGCCTGGCGACGGCATTTCGTGCGCCCCTCAGGGCCGAGAAGCGGGCAGCCAGGCGGGTGTCCGCCTCCTTCGGGCGGCTGGCCCAGAGCCGAGGCCGAGGGATGCAGCAAACGCCCTTCAGGGCGACGGACACCCCCGGGAAAGCCGCTCGTCGGACAGCCTTTTGCACCCGAAAAAAACCAAGGAGGCGCGTGGCACGTGCAGACTAACAATTATTTTCCGCACGAGCTTTCGTGGGGGGATCCCGCTCGGCAGGGAAACGTCCTCTGCGGCCTGACCTCCCCCAGAGGGGCGTCCGTGGCCTGCCGGGGCCCGCGAGGCAGAGGGGAAGGCGGCGGACCCCGCCGGCTTCGCCAAACTTGCGGCGCCTCCGCTCGCTTCCAAGTCGCGTTTCCCCGGCGGGCGGTGACCCACCCCCCGCCCCTCCGCGCCGCGCCAAGCCCCGCCCCCTGCCCTATGAGCGGCCGCGCCGCTCACCCTAAGCACTTGCTCTTTGCCTCCCTCTCCCTCCAGGCATTGGCGCGCCCGCCTGTCAATCACCCGCCGCCCCGGCGCTCCGGGCTCGGCCGTGCCGCTGAGACGGGCGGCGGCGGCGGCGGGCGCAGACGCAGCCCCGGCCCCGGGGAGCCGCCGCCGCCGCAGCGGGATGCTGATGCTGATGATGGAGGAGGAGAGGCAGGCGGCGGAGGAGGGGCCCAGCGCGCCCCGGCTCTACCGGCAGCGGGGCCCCTACAGCGTCCTCAAGACCTTCCCCGGCAAGCGGCCGGCCCTGCCCCGGCGCTACGAGCGACCCACCATGGTGGAGCTGCGCCCGCCCGCCCAGCCCTTCCCGCCGCCGCCGCCGCCGCCCGCCGCCTCCAGCAGCAGCAGCGAGCCGCAGCGCTACCCGCCGCCCGCCGCCTACCCCGGCGCGCCCGCCCGAGCCGCCGCCGCCGCCGCCGCCGCGCAGGGCCACCCCCGCCCGGCCGCCCCGTCCTCCTCCGCCCGCTACGGCCTCGGGCCGCCGGGGGAGGGCGGCATCAGCAGCAGCCTGGAGCTGAGCGCAGGTACCAACTCCCCGCCGCAACTTCGCGCCGCACTTTGCCGCGCCCCGGGAGAGGGCGGAGCGGGGGTTCCCCGGCACCCCCAGACGGGTTAGTGGCCCCTGGGGAGCCCCCGCGCCCCGACTGGCGGGGCGCTGCTCGCTGGCCGCACTTGCGGGCTCCTTGCGCAGTGAGACCCGCCCAGGGATTTCCCTCACACCCCCCAGCTGTGATGGCAAATCAGTCAGCACCCCTGCACCCCCCCCACCCCAATCTCAAGTCCGGGGCCAGATCCCGCACGAGGAGGCTGCTCCCCCCTGGGACAGGGGCTCAGCCCCGCGCAGCGCACGCGCCCGGTCCAGGGCTGCTGCTGCTGCGGCGGCTCCCCCGCCAGCGGGAAGGTGCCGCCACCCCGGGGGGGGGGGCGCGGAGCGATGGGCTCGCTCCTTCCTCCGCGCCGCTTATTTACCTCCCGCTTCACAACTAAAGTTCCCGCGCGCGCCTCCCCTCCCAGCCCAGTGGTAGATCCCTGTGGGCGCCTAGCCCCGGGAAGCCTGGGCAGACAGGAGAGCGAGTCCTTGCTCTGCTGGCGGCGGGGCGGCTCCCACTCGCCCCTGGCTGAGTTCAGAAGCCGGCCTTTGGCCCGGTCGGAGGGGCTCATTTAGGAGAGAAAAACTCTCAGCAAAGGCTGCCGCTGCTTTTGCCGCTCGGGCTTTCGTCGAAGCTAATCTTAGCATCTCCGAAAAGCGCACACCTCATTTCCACTCCTCCACATCACTGTAGTGTACAGAGAAGGCAGAAAGCTGTCAGGTGCCCAGGACAGCGGTGACCGGAGTCAGTGAAATCTGCAAGTCACAGGAGGAGAATGGTCTGGACGAGGGCTTTTTGTCAAAGAAAACAGATGTTAATGGACAGGTTTTTCTTATTCATAACCTCTTAAAGGAGGAGAAAAGACTTTTTTTTTTTTTTTTTGCTTCCTTCAGTATCTTTACAGGAACAGAAGATCAAAATAATTCCTCTCTAAAGGTGTAACATACCAAGACGTTAAATGCATATCTTTCTTCTAGTGATGGCTTGGAGTTAAAGCCCATGTAGATCTTGATATGAAACCTAAATTTGGCATCAGGAAATGGGAAATTGCATCTTTAAGCAGAGTACAATAAAAAATGAATTACAATAAATCCTATATAATTGCATAGGTCATTCTCTTTAATGAGATTTTATTAACCTGACTGTCAAGCTTTTGAGTCAGGCAGATATTTTATCTTCTTCAACTGATAAAAGTGTCAGCTATAAACCACCATATAAATATTCATAAATCTACACATCTGTGGCAGCCTATCAGCATCATTCTTTTGGACATTAAAAGCATTCTAATTACTTTCTGTCTAGCAGAGCTGAAATGCTGCCTGTTATAGTATGTGCTTGGCAGGCATGATTGCTTTTGTTTGCCATCACAAATAGCAGCATCCTATTTTATATACTGATGGTCCAGAAAATATTCAGGGTTTGACTGAGCAGGATGAATATTAGGAAGCACCATCTGGTTTTGATAACAGTGGGTATATTAACTCATCTGTTAATTTTTGACACATTCATTTATTTAGAAAAATTGGGTCCCATTTTGGTGTGTTGATGTTTGCCTTTGCAACAAATGTGATGAAATTTCTTTACTAAACAGCATGATAGGCTAGTTAATGGCTATATTTTAATGCACATTTTTTCTCTCTCCAGTTTATCTAACACATTGCTATTTCCATCAAGTCTCCACAAATAATTTTGGCATATTACTAAACAAGCTTAGTACTCCATACATAAAAATCTGGTAATTAAACTACTTTGATGGATAATTTCTATAATTCATACCAGTAAATCACACTTTTCCATCATAAAACTATTGGTTTTAAATTACTTAACATTATTTCACTGTCTTATGGAATACAACCAATCAATTCTAATAAAAGTGACACCTATGATTTCTTTACAGAAGTGGAATACTCTAAAGATATGTATAAGTATCTGGCAAACAGACAGACCTTATTTACAACAAAACCTGCTGTTCAGAAGCCCTATGCTTTGAGGAGGAGGAGTTTTAACTTTTTCCTTTATTAAATCACGTAATAACTTAGAGCTGTCTGCTCCTAAGTTTGCCACTGACTTTAGTTCTACCACCACATCCATTACGAAGGTTGTTTTCAGAATTTTATGCCTTTGAGCTCTTGCCTCATTCTGTGCACACTGACAGCATGCTTTTCATAAGCTAAGGTACACATGCACAACACAGCCTCCTTAGCTGTACACTTTACAAACAAACAAAAAAATGCAGAGTAAAAGTAACTCATAAGCATGGACAGATTAAGGTATAGGCACTATAGGCCTATGCTTAGGACCTTGCATCCTCGAGTGACAAAGTTACATCAGAATTTCAGCTTTCATTTTAAAAACAATGTGGCTCTTATGGCTGTAGAGAAACTCTTGAAAGTGTGTTGGGAATATAACCAATGCAGTGATTACCTGAGTTTGCAGACAGCCTGAAACAATAGTTCAGAGGTAGAAACTAGTCCAGACATCTCTATATAGTATTAACTTCAAGACCTACTGCTGAGAGTGGGAACTACCACCACTGTCCCTGTGGAGGACTGTGTAGCTATGTCTATTAAAAAAGGTGTGTGTTTTACAATGGGATACTCTGACATGTAAATACGCTCCTTTTTAGAATTGACCTGGGCATCAGAGGAGTGTAGTGGGCCTGGCTTGCACACCAAATAGATATTCTGGCTACTGGACGAATACTGGGAAGGCCTCCCGGCAGCTTCCGAGGGGAGCAGGGCTCTAGTCTCACCTCTAGCCCCAAAAAGGGAGGGAATACCCTGCTTCTGCTCCAAAGAAGAGAAGGGGTCATTCCTGCCTTTCTTGGGAAGTAGAGGATCCCTTCCTCCCCTCAATGACTGGGCCCTTGCACAGGGGTGGAGGGGGGCACTATGTTGAGTTACATCTTGGACCCTGAATTGCTTTTATCCAGCCATAGTCACAGCTCTTGTTAAATTCAAGCCAGTGGTACTGGAGGTCTCAAAGGCACTTCCCCCTGACTAGGTGTATATCCACACCATGTTTCAACTTTTTTCCTCTCCCTACCAACCCTTTCAGCTACAGAGCTATTCAGAAAGAATTTTAATTGATTCAGTATTAATTGGTTCATGATGCAGATGTATTTTGCTCAGAAATAGTCAAAGTAGTTTTGCTGAAACTTTCCAAAAAATTACTTACTGGGAGAAATACCAAGAAAATCCTGCAAAGTGAAAGTTTCACAGAAGGATGAAATACCAGCAGTAGGGAGTTGTATTTAAAAAACACTCATACTCACTAATAGTCTTTGCTTCTCACATGATGGGGATGATCACATTTGAACAGAGATGTAAGAATCCCCGTTCATGTAAATATACATGTGCTACTTCCACTAAACTAGTGAATTAAATATAGCAGCGTAGCCACAGTAGCTCAGGCAAACCAGCCCAGTATGTATTTGGAGATCCAAGGGGGTAACTCAGGCTTGAGCCAATGCCCATGCTACTGGCTTCATAGCTATTTTTAACACTATTTCAGTGGTTCTCAACCTTTAGTAGGTCGCAACACACTTGGCAGTCTGTCATGACTGTATGGGACGCAACCAGCTCACCTCCCCAAGGCCAAATCCAGCCATCTCCCCAGCTCTGTGACACACTTACCACAGTGTGGTGACGCAGTAATGTGTCTTGATACAGTGGTTGAAAACCGCTGCTTTAGTTCAAGCAGAGCTTTATGCAGGTGTGTCTAAGTGAACTGGAAATCAGTGTGCAGCTCAAAGGTAAACATCCTGTGAGAACAGGAGTAAGGCAAACAAATGAACTCAAAGCACTGGAAAATGTCTGTTTCCCTATTTAAAATTTTATATTCTAATTTATGCAGATTTTTTCTGAGCTGGTGAAATTTGTATTAACAATCCTTGGGCACACTTAGTCTAGCACGAATGGCTTAGTAGCCACCCATTTACTCAGAAAAGGGCCTGATTGAATAGACAGACTTTGCAGTGTGCTCTGAAGTTCAGCAAAAAAGCTTTGTGGGCCCAATAGAAGTGCGTTGCACAGGAAGGCCTGTCATTGAGAATACTGTACTACCAGCAACCTGATGTTCAAAACTTGGGTTTAACAACTAGAATATCCCAGTTAATCAAAAGTCAGGATGGTGCAACTGTAAGATGTATAAGGTGATCAGATCCAAAGTGATGCACAGAGCTGATTAACCAGCCTGGGGGCCCTGGGCTGTGCCCACACTGCAGGTTTCCCCTTGGCAGGCCCTTCCCACCATGGGGCCCTCCCTCATCCTGGCCCCCCCCCACACACCAGGGGCCCCCCACCTTGTTCCCCCACTGCAGGCCCCCCCCACCTGGGATGCACAGGCCAGCCCCTTCCCTTCTGTCACTGGGGGAGGGGCCTGGGGCCAGAGGGCAGTCCTGACCCAGCCCCACTCTGGCTAGCCTGCCCACAGGGGTTGCAGGGGCAGAAAGCAGGCTGTGGAGGAAGCATAGGTGCGCTGGTGCACCCCATGCCACCCCCAGGGGCAGATAGCAGGTTTAAGGCTGTGTCTCCCCCTGCCACAGTGCTGGCAGGACAGGAGCGCTCAGTGCTTCTGGCCTGCTGGCGCTGAGTCAGGAGGATCACTGGAGGGGTTTTTGGGGCTGGAGCCCAGGGCCCTCCTTTCAACTGGGGCTTAAGGCTGTAAAGCCCCTTTGATAATCTGGCCTTCACCATGCAGGGATATATAGATTAAGATCATCACTTTGTACTTCACCTGGAACAAGGATTCACACAACAAAATTTTTAGTGGCCTCACAGTGTGGCCAACTCTTGCTGGTGGCTGCTGTGACAAACCCATCTCTCTGTCCCTGCCTCCTCTAACATTTCAATGAGAACCCAACCTGGGGAAGGTGGGTTAGGAATTCACCAGTCACCTGTGGAGTCCTAGGCTCCTAGTGTGGGGGAACTGCCCAAGGGAGTGCCCCAGTGACCAGTCACCACAGCCATCTCCAGTGACAAGAGCCACTCACAGCACGATGCACATCAGCCTCTCTTGTTTTTAGAAGTGCTGCCCAGAGCCCTCAAAAACGCCACATGGTGCAGGACCTGGACCGCTGCTTACGGCACCAATGCAAACATCTTGCTGCCATTAGTAACAGCTATTATGGAGCAACAGTTGAGCACTACAGGGAGGGGTCCCTGCTGTGCCCCATCCATCCACTCCTGAACTCCAACCATGCTTTGGAGGCTGTTATGGCTGCAAAAAAGATATGCTGGCTGTATCTGAGAAACACACTGACCAAGAAGTAGATTCATAGATATTCTATATTCAGTACATGGACAATCATAATGCAGTCAGAGTGCTGCATTCTTTATTGGCTCTGCTTTTATAGATACTTTGTAGGGCATTTTGCACAAGAGGTAATAAAGATCCTGGAGCAGAATCATGAGCATAGATGACTGTGGCAAGATCCCTATCTGAGAAAACCATGAACTCCATACCAAATAGAGGTAGAAAAAAGTCACATGACTGTTCCCTGATAATTTATAAATAGCTTAGTGTTATTAAAAACTCCAGTCTCCATTAGGTTCTTAATGTACAAGGCACTTCATAAGCACATCACAGGAGACAGTCCCTTTCATGAGGATCTTACAAACTAAGCATCTAACAAAGAGAAGTATTTATCATCATGCTGATTTTAAATATGAGAGCACTGCAAAAATCACTAAGTGATTTGGGCCCCAGTTCCCATTAAAAGTTAATAGGAATTAAGCAGCCAAATCCCGAGTGACTTTGAAAATGGTGTCTTAAACAACTTGCCCTAAGGTACTTAGGTCCATGGCAAAGCTGGGAACTCTATCGAGATCTTTGGAGTTCCCAGTCCAGTATTTTGATCCTAAGAGCATCCATCCTGTACACTGAAGAAGAAACTCTAAGGGGGGGGGTTCCTAAATTTTGGTATTTTTATCCCTAGTGGTATGCGATGAGTGATAGCCCAACTCAATTTACAACAACAATTTAAAATGTTATATGAGCCATTGAAGTTCAGAGACTTCTGGCATACATGAATCAGATATTATATTGAGCATCTCGTCTAGGTAGTTCCCTTATCATAAGCATACCTACTGTCTGGTCTTTTTGAGTTTCAGGTACCTCATTCTCATGGAGGCTTCTGTATTGGTCAGGTGCTGGAATATTTGAGAAACCACATAGTTTGGGTCCAGTGAAAATGAGATGAGACACACACCTCAGAACTGTAGCAGACCTGACATGGTATTAGCCACTATTAGCTGGCACTCAAATGAAATAGTTCAATGAGAACAATTGTTCTTTAAACAGTCTGATCATGATCTATTAGTATTTTACAGTATTTGCCTGATCTGGCAAAACTCCTATTGAAGTCAAAGGGAACTTTGCAAGAGTAAGGACTGTAGGATTTAAATAGAATTATATGGTCAGTGAGCCTTACAGTGGAGATATTCTAGTATTACTTTAACACCTTTATAAACTACTTATGTAATTTTAGTTTTAATATGGCATTTCGGTAGAACAAGTTAAGAATCACAAATCAGTGGTTCTTCAATAGTGTTCATATAAAAACAAAAACTCTCCATTTCTTAAATGATGATGAACATTGCACAGCACTTTCTTCCCTAGCTGCAGTCTGCAAAAGCTAAAATACTGATTGCCTTATGTGCTGAATAGTCAGCCAGACCTTTGTTTTTCATTAAAAGTAGTAATTTTCATTCTAATATTTTTATAATGTCATTAAAATGAGTGAAAATTTTAAATTTCAATATTTGCTGTTAGTGAATTGTACTAGATCTGATACTAAAAATTCAAGATTAAATACTTTTATTTCCATTCATCATTTTCTTTACATTTTGAGCCAACTTCATACCATGTACAGCAAACACATACTAGTCTTATAAAATATTTGAATTCATTTTGAGTATTCTTATGATTTGATCTTTTAATGTTCAATATGGTATTCCCAAACATTTATGTTTGAAATGTCAAGTATCTATTGTTCCTGTCTTTTAGGGGAAAAAAATATTTGTACAGTGTTGAATCCTATTTCAGTTGTTTCATTCATATTTTGTCCCATTGCAATAAGGATACCTTAAGAACAAGTAACATTTTTGTCAATTGGGACCAAGGTGACTAAAATGCAAACAGTAAATACAACTTTAGGTCTGGAATCAGATTATAGGATTAAAATGAATGGAAAACTGCTGTGTATTGGGATTGCAAAATTCCAGTCAATATTATCCTTTGATCCCTCCTCCCCCCCCCCCCCGGGAAATGTAGAAGGAGAGAAAATGAGCAAGAGATACCACATCTTGAGACTGTTAGTGCTTACTTTATTTTTAGTCAATCAGAATGTTATATTTAGAAATCACTAGATTTCCACCCTGGGAATTTATCTAGATATTTATGTTTACCTTGTATTTGGTAGACTGTACCATACTGTTTCTGGTTCATCAGTCTAAGGGTTAAAGACAGCCATACTTAGTTAACCTTACTTAAGTAAGGTTGTAGAAGAGAGTAAACAACATCTAATGTGAGATTATACAATATCTACATACTTCAGTATAACAAGCAAGGAGTCTTGTGGCACTTAAAGACTAACAGGTTTATTTTTCGCATGAGCTTTCGTGGGAGAATATCCCATTTCATCAGCTCTTAAAAGCATCTGATGAAGTGGGATATTCTCTCATGAAAGCTCATGCAATAAATAAATCTGTTAGTCTTTAAGTGCCACAAGACTCCTTGCTTTTTTTGCTCTACTAGACTAACACAGCTGCCCCTTTGATACTTCAGTATTGTGTTCCTAGTTGGGCATAAGGTGAAATGCATACCATCTTCCATTACCTGAAAAGAGAGGAAGTGTTCCAGTATGTATAAGCGCTTTTGTAATAATGTTTTTATAAAATGCTGGGGATGGGAGTTCTTCCTTCATTTTTAAACAAAGCAAAGATGGCAAGAGAAAGCTACTACATGATTTAGTCTAGCTCTGCCTCTGACACGTGCACTTTACAGAAGTTTGTGGTGATGTCACTCTCAGTTTCTGTGCAGGAGGATTTCTCCCCCAGCTGGATCCCACCCTTTATGGTGGTTTGGCCCTTTTTCTGAAGTGCCAGAATGGTGGAGAGAATCTCAACCTGCATCGTTTCAAGTGTTCTTCAGGGAAAGATATATTAACCTCACTAAGAGCAAGTAGATTTTTTTCCACCAATAGACAACAGCCTTGTGGATTCAAGGAAAGCACAAACTTATGAAAGCATGAGGGGGTCTCTTGTTTTTTCATGCCAGCTGTGTGGTATCAGGCCCTGTTACTGTCTTCAAAAAAGTATGGCCAAGATTTTCAAAAGCAACTAAGGATTTTGGGTGCCTAGCTTGAAACACTTAAGGGGGCTTCATTTTCAAGGGGTTTGCTGTGTTCATCACCTAATGAAAATCAGGCCCCTATAAAGATGTTAAGCCACACAGCAGTATATAGGGAAGACTAACATATCTTCTCCCAGATTCAAGCACTGACTTTTGTGTCAGTGGATTCTGGATATACTTAGAGTTCACAGTGGAAGAAGCCAACGCAAGGTCAAGCATAGCAAGGAAAACATGCTTGGAAGCTTTGGTGGGGAAGAGGGTAGCATGGGCCATAAAAATAAAAACAGTGTGACATCTTAGAAAGAAGTAGCTATATTTAGCAGCTTATGTTTGATACAACATTAATATTTATTTGACCTACTCCTGTAACAAATTTTATCAAAATTGTGTTTTCTTCCTCGTTTTCTTGTCTTTCTCCCTCTGAAAGCATATTGCACTAAGCAGTGACTATCATCTCAATGCACTCACTCTTGATTAACAGCAAGGTCACAGGGGTACTCTCAAAATAGAAGCAAAGTAAGGATTTTTTAAATCTCAGTGTTACCAAAGCATTAGAGTGGAAGACATAATTTTAATATGTTTAAAAATACATTGTAAGCTTGTCTAAATGATTAGACTGTGTGTGTATTAAACTTGCTAGTACTGTCTGTGATATCCTTTTGCTTTATGTTGCTGTGATTCATCTTTTCTTCTGTTTCAGAGAGTCGTATGATTCTGGATGCCTTTGCCCAGCAGTGCAGCCGGGTTCTTAGCCTTTTAAATTGTGGCGGAAAACTACTGGACAAGAATCACTCTCAGTCCATGATTTCTTGTGTAAAGCAGGAAAGCACAAGTTATAGTGAAAGACAAGAGCAGTGTCAGCTGGGGAAAATGGTTCATAGTCAGACATCAGACAATTTAGACTTAGAGATGCAGTATATGCAAAAGAAACAACAAACCTCAGCCTTTCTGAGGGTTTTTACTGATTCCCTCCAAAACTATTTGCTTTCTGGGAGCTTTGCCTCTCAGAACACCTCATCAGTAAATGATTTTGGCCATTTGGCAGATGTGGATCCACTTTCAACTTCTCCAGTACACACTGTAGGTGGGTGGACATCCCCAGCAACCTCTGAATCTCATGGTCACCCATCATCATCCACACTTCCAGAGGAGGAAGAGGAGGAGGAGGAGGAGGGATACTGTCCCCGATGCCAAGAGTTAGAACATGAAGTAATTTCATTACAACAAGAAAATGAGGAACTCCGGAGAAAACTGGAGAGCATTCCAGGTAAATATTTCTAATATTTTATTTTAACATCAGACTTAATTTATGCAGTAGAGTGTATGAAATTAAAACTAGCTTTAAAAGTATATATTGGAGTTAACACTTGCCAGAACAGAGGAACTCAGTGTTAAGGATCCAGCTGTAACTCTTGCAGTTGTGTCAGATATTGCACTTGATTTTGCATTTTACATTATCTGCTGATAAAATGTCAATATGAATTGCAAGCCCTAGACATTTTGTGAGTTCAGGATAGTATGTAGTTGTAACTCCGAATTTGCTTGATTTGCAGGCACACTAGTCATTGAAAGTAGGTTGTCATAGTACTTTAAAATACATGCTTCCATATTGCTTGTTTCTGCTGTTATTTAAATGGTGATATAATTTGCAAGCCTACTTATTCTTTTCTTAAAAAGCACCCATTCAAAACTCACCCATGTCCATCTTTTTAACAAAGTGGAAGTGAAAGTTAAATTGGGTATCCTCCAAAAAAACCCACTCACTTTCAAAGCCATTCCTATAAACTCCTCTTAATCATCTTCAGAAAGTGTGTAGGAAAAGAGTGCCTTTGCAACATGCCCTGAAAGTTGAACTCTGTCAGACCAAAGCAGGAAGAACAATACCAATATATGTTCTAGAGTAGAAAATCTCTCACAGAATACCCTCTCCAACCACTGTTCCCTCTAAGGTGATGATACAGCTGAGCAAATTATGGATGCAGCTGAGCGAGTTCCTCAACCCATACCAGGCTCCTTCCCTGCTGCCTGTTGGCTCCCCAAGATCATCCATAACTTGCTAAGCTGCATCATCAGCTTAGATGGAGCATTGGACCTGATCCTATGAATTACACCTCCCTGCATTTATTTCCCTCCCATCCTGTAGGTTCCCCCATCTTCATAACTTCTGACAAAGTGGTATTTTCTCCTACAAAAACTCATGCAATAAATAAATTTGTTAGTCTTTAAAAGTGCCACAGGACTCTGGTTGTTTTGCTGCACTAGACTAACATGGCTACCCCTTTGGAACATCACAATAGTTGATGTACTCACGATCTATCATCGTTGTGCAGGGGAAATCACAGGATTTGAACTTGTAAAATACACACACACACACACACACACACACACACACACACACACTTCACGATAAGCCAAAGAAATGACTCTAATACCTTTCTAAGCAAAGAGAACAGTTTTATAGATGCAGCTCTACCGTCTTTCAAAGTAACTAGTGCCACATTTGATATACAAGGTAGTTTATTTTATAATCTCTCTTCTTGAACCAGGCCTTATCTCAAAGGAGATAGTTTGAGTTTGAGCTTGAATGCTTCAGGACCATACCAGAATCTGGTCCAATGTCCTTACAAATATGTAGGCAGAAAAAAGATGGTCTGTTTTATTCATAGCTCTTGTTAAACATATCTGTTCAGTTCTTCAGCTGTGTACTATTCTGCCAAGACCAGGCTTAGGTGATTCATATCTTTTATTGAGAGGAAAGACTGACATACACTAAGCAAATTGCCCCCATCATTAATGGAATGATCAAGTTGGTTCTGCAGAGAAGGCTTACAAAGAAGAAAAATTCTTTCCTACCTTGAGCCCCAAAATGGAAACCAACTGATCCTCCTATTGTAAATAAAGCAGCTGTTTTAGGGACATGTAATGTACAGCTGAAGTTAAAACAAAAAAACCACAAGGAGTCTGGGGGGGGGGGTCCCTCATCTTCAAAGCATCTGACAAAGTGGGATTTTCTCCCATGAAAGCTCATGTGAAAAACAAATCTGTTCGTCTTTAAGTGCCACAGGACTCTTTTTTTGCTGGACTAGATCTACAAGGCTGCCCCTTTGAAACTCAGCTGAAGTAAACCACAGAAAAACAGCTGATGCTTAGCTAAATTTAATTAAAGTATTTCCCCTACTAATGTTAGGAACCCAAGCATTGTAAACATACCACAGATTTTAGTTTCTTTCTTTTTAGTGAAAAGAAAATGTTGCTTTAAGAAAGTTTTGTTTGTTTTTTTTTTTTTTTTTAAAGTTCGTTGGTAGAGCTGCATCTATAAAACTGTTCCGTTTGCTTGGAAAGGTATTAAAATCATTTCTTTGGCTTATCATGAAATGCATAGTTTTTGTACAAGTTCAAATCCTGCTGTTTTCCCTGGATGATGATGAGGGATCATGAGTACATGGAATCTTGTGAAATTCCAAAAAGGCCGCCATGTTAGTCTAGTTCAGCAAAACTAGAAAGGAGTCATGTGGCACTTTTAATTTTTTTTCATTTCTCAGTCCCTGGTTTAAGCCACTCTCAGCTTGGGAGCTACCAAACAATGTCGAGCAAGTCCTTGCAATGACTGTACTTGATGGTCCAAAAACCATTCAGAACACAATGCTGATGGCAGAGGGACTGTTCCTCTAGATGGGGGAGAACAAATGAACATGGAGTCTTATGGCACTTATTTCCCCATTTCTAGAATAGTTTCAGAGCACTTCAGACAAACAAGGAGCCATGTGGCACTTACAGACTAACAAATATATTTATTGCATGAGCTTTCATGGGAGAAAATCCCACTTCATCGAGCTGTGGCATTTCATAAGAACAAAGGGGGCTTCTAAATTATTTTGAGTCCAAACCTTTAGAACTTAAATATAGGTTAAAAAAACCCAACACCTTGAGTAGTACCAGAAACAAACAGGAACCTCATGAAGACTAAAGGACACATCTTGCATGCTCGTTTTTAGACACACAAATTAGTGGACTGCAACATTCTGCATTTCTGAAGGTTTTGAAAGTTTTAGTAATGTTTTTGAAATGTGGTATAAGCCCTATATAGCGCACAGTACAATAATCCTCCATAGGTATGACAATGGCATGGATAACTGTAGAGGGCTGCACTTGACAGAAATAATGACAACCTGCAAACTAAGCACACATGGCAAAAATACCTTGGGCCCTAGCTGTTGATTACTATCCAGATGAAGATCCAAAAAGATTTCAAGTTACAAATCTGAACAAAAAGTGATCAAAGGAGCTTATATAGGTTTTAATCTCTGGCTCTTCCCCTTAGCTGCCAGTATTGTGTGTTATTTATCTGGTCTGATCCTCAGTCAATGAGTTCTCAGTTAGTTACTGGCAAATTTTATTAGCTGCACTCAAGTTGTATGAAACAGAAATGCAGGATTCCAGAGGCACTTCATCTCACACTGCAGCTCTCTGTATTTACTAACAGTTTCATGTGACCCATGGGGTAGGAGAGTTGACAAGATTGAACCGTGAAGTACCCAACACGACAGAATCCTCACTAAAGTTCTCACAGTGCTACATGTGAGGTGATAGATTCTTAAAGTTTAGGGCCAGAAGAGGCCATTAGGTCATCTAATCTGACCTTCTATACATCATAAGCTAGTGCATTTCATCCAGCTACCCCTGGGTTGAGGCTAATAATTTGTCTTTGGCTAAAGCATAACTTTCATTTGGCTAAAGAATAATTCTTAAAGATAGGTGACTATTCCTGATCTGAAGGCATCAAGAGACAGAATTTACCAGCACTCTTGGAAGTTTGTTCTAGTGATTCATCACTTTCACTATTAAAAAAAGTTGTACCTAATTTATTTGAATTTGTGTGGCTTCAGCTGCTAGACCTTAGTTCTTGTTCTGTCTTTCTTCATTAAAGAGCCCTTTAGTACCCACTACTTTTCTCCCCTGAAGGTACTTATACCCTATAATCAAATCATATCTCGGTCTTTTTCCAATAAGCTGAGCTGATGGATTGCTTTAAATCTGTCACTGTAAGGCTCTCAAAATATTTCTCTGGCTCTTCTCTGTACCCTTTCCATTTTTCAACATCCTTTTTAAATGTGGACACCAGAACTGGAAACAGTATTCCAGTGTCAGTCTCACCAGTGCTGTATACACAAGTAAAATAACCTCCCTACTCGTCTGTACAATCAAATTTTATTAGCCTTTTTGCCTCAGCATTGCACTGCTAGCTCATGTTGAGTTGCTTGTCCACTATGACCCCTACATCCTTTTGATTGTCATTGCTTTCCAAGATACAGCCCCTCATTCTGCAGATGTGGTCTGATTCCTTGCTCCTAGATGTATAACTTTGCATTTGACTGGATTGAAACACTTTTGATTTGAATGGAACCAAGTTATGAAGTGATCCAGACATAGGTGCTGGAACTAGGAGTGCTGCTGTGCGCCCTGGCTTGAAGTGGTTTCCATAGTATACAGAGTTTACAGTTTGGTTCAGTGGCTCTTAGAACCCATAATATACAGGCTGTTTTAGAACTCCTGGGTCCAGGTCACTGTGTGACTGCCCTGTTCTCATAAAAAAGTTTGGCAGAGAGGTAAATAAGGGTATCATCCACAAATGTCATCAGCGGCCACTTTATATTTACTTCCAGATCATTGAAGAAAATATGGAATGGTGGCGGACTTTGTATTGATTCCTGAGAAGTCACTAGAAATGACCCTTCAATGATGATTCCCCATTGACTGCTTTTTGAGATGTCACTTATCAGTTCTTGAGTCATGTGTGCTCTGTTGATATTTTATAAAGCCTATTTTTAATTGGAATATTGTGTGGTGCTGAGTCAAATGCCTTAAAAATGCTTACATATATGTTATCTCTACACAATTAAGATTACCAGTTTGACTGATAAAGGTATCAAAGATTGAACTCACATTTGTTTTGACAAGATGTATTTGACATAAAATCATGTTCTCTAGCTTTAAGGGAATTCCTATCCTTAGTTCTTAATCAATTAAATCTCATTTAATTTTCCATTATTTTGTCCTGGATTGATGTCAGGCTAACTTGCCTACAGATACCTGAGTCATTTGGCTAGCTCATCTTATTTTAAAAAGTAAGTGGAGTCATTCAAGTGAAATTCTTTGTAACCTACCACGGAAGATAGGCATATTAGAAATACCTTATCAATGATACATCAAAGGCTACCAAAAAATCTCAAAGAAATGTGCATGGATATCTCATTAGCATCTAATCAGCAGACCAACAAATGAAACCAACACTGTCTGCTAACAACATAAGCCTAAAATCAAAATGACAAGAGTCAGGGAAATCTAAGTACTCCATCTGCTGCCACAGTTGATTTGCTGCTAAGGAGGTCATGGATCCATATGATATCCCAAAGTTCCTCAATTAGCTCCAAAAAGCACCAAGAAGTGAGTATGCTTAAAAATCAAATATTTGTTGTCCAACACTGGCTTCACTACAGTGTGGTTCTGCAGAAGTTGACTAGTTTGAGTCAGTGTAATCTTATCCACAGGCTTGTTAGGAAATTCTCAGCTTGAGATGTCTGCTCAGACCCAGAGGAGACTAACTCCAATTCACTACCCAAAACACTTCCACTGATCAAGACTGTAGTGTGTTGTGGGAATGAAAGAAACTCCTGATAGCAACATTATAAATGCAACAGTGTGTTCTTTCTCCTCTTTTATACATGTCTCAAAAGAGTTTTTTAGATAGTGAGCATTTTCTACTTTTCTGGTAATGCAAACCCTCATGTGAAACAAGGAGAGTTTGCATTCTAGAAAACAAATGTAGCAGCACATTTCTAACTAGAGCTATGTAAAACAATGTTTACATGGCTGACAAAAAACCAGAATGTTTTCTGGAGATACACAAAAGCAATCAAGTTGTTACTTTGGTAGAAATTTTTCTGAGGAAGAACTATTCCTGGACCATATAGACACACATGGAAAAAAATAAGTCTCTCTGCCCCCAACTACTCTCCTCTAGGCCCTAAAGTCCTACAGTCCTGTTTTAGGGATCCCTTAGTTTAAGGGCATCCTTACAGCTTATAGTGTTCCTAAGAGTCAGTCAGTCTTAGGCAGACCTTTCCTGGAAGGAAAGGATACTATGAAACCCACTATTTGTACACCAAAGAGTTGAGGGCATGAAGAATGGGGCAAGGCAGTACCTGTGTTAAGGATTACTCAGATGTATTTTATTAAACCTGAGACAGTTACAATGGCAACCTGGACAACTTACCAGTGAAGCTCCAAGTACCTGCCTGGGGAACAAATATTTAATAACGGGTTCTTCAATTTAGCAAAGGTACAGTACATGGAAGTTGAAGCTATGCAAATTCAGAATAGAAATAAGACACAAGAATGAGAGTAACTTATCATGGAAACAAGGTGCCAAGAATCATGATGGAGTCTCCATGAATGGCAAATTTTTAAAACACGATTGGATGTTTTATTTAAAAGATACAAATCCAGTAGCTGGGATTGGACTAGAGTGTATCAGAAATTAAGTAGAGAAAGTCCTATAGCCTGTGTTATGCATGAGGTCAGAAAAGAATATCACAGTGGTCTCCTCTGGTCTTGGAATTCATATATGATCAGGAATGAGGATACAATATATAAGTGTCTCAGATTCAGGTCCTATCAAGATCCTCACAAATGTGAGCATCTCACAGCTTTAATAATAATCCACATACTACTTGAAGGGTTGCTCCAAGGAGGAGGGAGCTCGACTGTTCTCG
>ML681996.1:11864405-11968756 GCA_007922195.1 Podocnemis expansa
CTTGTGGGGTCCCTTCCAACCCTATGATTCTATGATTCTATGATACTGCTTCCATTCTCACCGTGAGCAGACGGGAGGCAGTCATGGTTAAAGTGGGGGTCTGGGAGTCAGAAGATCCAGGTTCTCTTCCTGGCTTTGTCTTGCTACATGACCTTGGCTAATTCATTCATTGTGCCCACATGCACATACATGTGTGAAAAAGTGATAGGCAATGCATAGGAAGAGAATTTTGAGGTGGCAACAGAAGGATATGCCTGTCCTTTGCCCAGCCACAGAAAACATTTCTTCATGAGGGAATGGCTGAAGAAAATGAAAAAGATGAGGATGGTGGGGGGAAGTGGAGTGCTAATAAGAGAAGATGTGAGTGATAGAGCGTGAGCAGCATAGACTGGGCAGTCACAGAAGATATGAAAAATAGGAGGGGTTTTGCTGGTTTCTAGAAAGCCTTGATGTTCCTACTGAACCATTTTCTCTGGTATCCTTGATGCTTTGGGCATTTTAATCTTATCCCTCCATTCCTGATCTGCTTTTCAGCTTCAAAGTGTGAGCTGAAAGGTAGAATTAAATCAATGAGGGTTTTGCAAGGAATAGTGTGCCTGAATACCCTTTGAATTTGTATGCTATATCTGCTGTCTCAGCTTTACTTTGCAATGTCATGGTGCTGGTTTAGTTTCTCAAAACAATCTATTCCAAATATAGAGATTCCTACTCCATACACTTCTATTCCTATATGTGGTACCATGACTTCTGCTGCTCTGGGGCTTATTAACCTAATGTTTCATACTTAAGGTTGTTTGCATGGTAAATTCTGTGGAAAGTTTTTGTGGGAGAGTTTGTTACAAGCCATGGAAGTCAGAGCAAAATTTGTAAAAAGTTTTGATCATCCTTGCTAGAATAAAGTTACCTTGAGAATTATAACTCAAATTTAGATTTTGTGGGGTCACTCCTACTCTCTAGTTACTTATAGTCAGTGGTTGAAGTATAATTTGACAGGCCCCAGAACCCTCCTAATCTCTGGGCCGTCTTTCTGTTTTGTCTAGACCCCCTTCATGCATGTGCAGGCCCCAGCCCAGCTGGGCATTTACAATCACTTCTCAGTACCATATGCACCAGTTATTGTTCCATAAAAATACTGGCCTTGATCCTGGCCTCACATGCTGCCCCCTCCACCCCTCTGCACCTCCCTGACCTTGATCCTGGCCTCTTGCTCTGCCTTTGACACCCTGCCCCCCTGCTCCTGGCCTCACATGCTGCTTCCTTGCCCTGCTCCTGGCCTCACATGCTGCTTCCCCTCCACCTAACCCTGTCCTGGCTTCACATGCTGCTCCATCCGCAGAGCTGCTACAAACTCTGTACTCACTGCCTGAGCTGGAGGAGAGGCGAGAATTAAATTTCCCTTCTCCTCTCTCCTTTCCCTGGCTATGTGCAGCAGGTGGAAGAGGCCAGCAGCTCTCACTGCTCCCAGCAGGCAGGGTGTGTGCACCTATGCTGCTGCTGGGGCTGCCGCAATTCCAGGCACTGCTGGGGACACACAGGGGCTCATATCTTGTGTGTCTAGTGCTGGCAACGACTCTGCCCTCTTCCCTGACCCACCTGCTGACTCCCCATCTACCCCCTCTTGGCCCCCCTTACCTCACCAGAGCTGCTGTCTGACCAGGTTGCTCCCACCCTAAGCATTCATCTGAGCATGCTGAGGGCAGGAAATCTGAAAACTCCCTTCTCCAGCCTGGCTGCAGCTCTCAGTAGGGTGGAACACTGCATTCCACCTGCTTTTTTATTTTTAGGGGCCCTGGAACAGTGGCCCCTCAAATTTGCATTTTAGGAAATTGCGGCTTACTTTAACCCCTGCTTATAGTACCGACTTCCTCTCCCTCCCTCATGATTGATTATTATTCATTAGCAATATAGATATGTGAAGGGGTTTGTAGAGAATACCATCTAAACAAATGTAAAGATTAGAAGAGGCAATAACCAGTCGGTAGGAAAGAGAGAGGAGAAGAGGAACAACAACAAGAGTAAGAAAGGTTTTTCAGTTACAGGGGTCACCTAGAAAGCAGCACTAGAACATGGACATTCCAAGTTTAGGGGATGCATTGCCACCAGTTCTCCTCAATGTTTCTGATAGTGTAAAGCTTCTGACTGCCACTATGGGTCAGCTAGTGTGATCTTCCATGCCTCTCTGTTGATGTCAGTTCCTCTGTTCTGTATTAACTTTGTCCATGAAGCTTTCAGTAAAATATGCACTGTTTTCTTACTCCTTCATACATCAAAGTGCAAACGTCCCAAATTGTCAGAGATATGAGATTTTTAAAACAAAACAAGAAAAATAAATTCCTGGCAGATATACAGCCATCTCTCTATACTACTCTAACTTCTGACTTCTCTCATCACCTGTTCTCCACCTCACTGTACCCCATCACTTTTCTTCACAAGCTGTGACATACGCAGCTCCAGCCATCTTTCAGCTTCTCGGGGTCCTTCCCTGGCAACCCCAGAGTCCTCTGGATCTCAGTTTCAACATCTGCATTATTTTGTGAATGCCAGTTGTTACTGAAATAGTTCATAGACAAAAATAATACAATCCATGTGATTCCAAATCCTTGTCCAAATATACCCAAGGTGAAAAACAACTCAGTTTATAGGTTCAAAAATCTGTATTACCATATATTTTCTAAATAGGGTTTTTATAAACATAGTTGATTGCATCTTTTTGCTAGTCAAGTACCAGTTCAGACAAACCTAAAATGAACTTAGAATATCTTACAATGAAGAATCTCTCAAGGTGCAGCAAACAGGGACACCAGACCCTTGGGAAATACATTCCAATCCAAAGATGGAATGGGGAAATCTCTTGATCTCTTTTGGGAATAAGACATAATGAAGGCACTGTAGATCTTTTGTCTGCAATATTTAAAGATATTCAGTATCATATGATGTGAGGCATAAAATGACAATGGTGCCATTAATCATTTGAAGCTGAGTGGCAGAGGAGAGGAAATGAGAAGAGGAATCCCAATTAAATGTTTTAGCTGCAGTTATTACAGAGCTGAACAAGTTTACATCAATAGGCATCAATGATGGTTGTATATATGCATATGCACAAAGTCCTTTTAGAGCAGATTTCTTCCTGTCATCCTCACCCTGCGGTCAATGCACCAGCCAGCTACTCTTCATAATATGTGAAAACAATCAAAACCATCACAAGCAGTGCCCCAAAAGATATTTCATGCAGCACAAGAAAGAAAACATTGATACACCTATTTCCTTGGAGTAGCTGCAGAGTCTTACTGCTTTGATTAATAAAAAATGAAGTTTCAGCATCAACTTATGCATGTCCAGTTTCTACACAGCTTGTCTGCTTCTCCATCATGCTGTGAGTTTTACTGAATATATTAAAATATATTTATCACCCAGGTTTCTCAGTTTACATTTAGTTTCTTCAGAAATCCTTTACTAGCTCCTTTTTTTTTTTTTTTTTTTTTTTTTAACTAGCTCTGGCCTACCATGAGGAAGAAGTCTGATATTTACCTGACAGTTTATTTCCCTGGGTTGCCTTTGTATATTAAATCAAGGTGGTGAATAAAGACAGTTGCTCTTTCATCTTCCTAACGGGCAAGAAAATTTAAAATTACCACATTGCAGATGTTAGCAGACTACCAGTGGCTCCTTTGACAGGCATTCATCCCAGCCCACAAGTTTACTGCAGATGCTAAATCTTTGGCAACCAACTGTTGCCTCTTTGGTAGCTGCTCCCCTATTGGTTATAGTAAGTAGAGATCCCTGCTGTTAATCTATCATTCTTAGTGGATAGTTTCTTAAGTCTGCAGAAAATCAGACCTCTAGATTATGATCTCATTAACTTCCAGAGATCAGATTGATTTTTTTTTTTTAATTAGACCGATGTAAGTGGTTCTTCACACCATTGGAAACCCCAAGCACTAGTAAAGTAACTCTTGCTGTGGGATTTAGAGAAGATGGTTCCACTTTCAGAGGGAGTGTTTGTTCTTAAAGTCATACCATGAAAGAATGTCCATGTAACTTAAAATTGAACTTTAGAAACAAAACTAAAGCTTTGAATTTTGGTGTTTCTGTTGTCCTATTTGTGCTTTTTAGAACTTTGTTAGCTTGTAGTGCATTGTCTTCTGAAACTGCACAACTTATCAAGGAACCTTGATAATGGGAATACCATTTGGCAGTTGAGAAGTTGGGGAAGTGAAAAGCTGTCCCACAACAGCAGCAAGAGAAATGGTGGTTTTCCTAGTGATAATATGCTTCAACCATTTTAGCAATATTAACATCCAATTTGGGACTGAAAGCATTTCTGCCTTAATGAAAAATGAACAATGTAAAAATGACCTTCAGCCAGCTTGTCTTCATATTTCTGGCAGGTAATGGGAAACTACCAGCATAGAATCAGCTAAGATTGATTAAAAAAACACAACATGCAACTCTTCATTCATGAGCCTACTGATGACGCTACAGTCCAAACAGGTTCACTGGCTGCCTCCATAGCCTTACATATGTATTAAACAAGAGGGAATACTACAGCCCTGAATAATCTCTGGAGAGATCCCCCAGAGTAGTTGTGCAATCGTGCTGTCTCCCCTCCTGCCCTCCAATAAACAGCAATGGAAACTCAAGTGAGATTCCATCACCTGTGGTGGTTCTCACACTGATTCTATGTAAACTCACCCAATGATACCAAATGCTGCTAACAGCTTCTAAGAAATTCAGCTAGACCATCTGATCCTTGACTTTGGCTAGCAGGAGAGTATAAGCCAGAGAAATAAATAGTTTCTGTTCTCCAGCCAATCCTAAATTTTAACAGATAAGGATCAAGGAATTCTGTGATTTTCAAATGCCCCTGATGTCTTTGTCACCAGCAGCTCCTCAATAAGATTGGGCAATATTTACCAAGATCTTCAGTAGGAAAAGATAGTCACTTGAGTAGGGCCCCACACAACTATTTATGAGTCCAACTAGCATCTGCCTTTTCCTTCAGAAAATACTAGCAATCAGCAATAACTGACCTCTTCTTGCTCGCTTTCACCTTCTGTGAGATAATGGGCCCAACTGACAAGTCACATGAGATCTCCAGTCAGTGGTGAAGCATTCTATCTAGATATTTGCACTGACCCCATCACAGCAGTATCTGAGTACCAAAGAGTTGTCATCTTCATGGATTTTAAAGTAGCCCAGGACAGTGATTCTTGGTGAATTCAGAATCTGTCTAGATAATTTGTTACGCTTGTTTGGGAACTTCACAGGGCAGCCTCTGCATAGCTGTTCCCAATGTAATCCTGTCCTGGGAATCTCATGAGATGAATAAGTACAAAATAAATATTTTTGGAGTGGGGCACATCTGCTGGCAGGCATTGGCACTCTTACTGCCGGCCTATCTCGCTATGTGGACTTCCTCCTCAGACCCTGTGTTATCAACATCCATAGCTATCTTCGAGATACCACAGACTTCCTGAGGAAAATACAGTCCATTTGTGAGCTTCCAGAAAACACCATTCTGGCCACTATGGATGTAGAGGCTCTTTACACCAACATCCCACAAAAGGATGGATTACAAGCTATTAGAAGAACCATCCCAGATGATGCCACAGCACAGCTTGTGACTAAACTTTGTGCTCACCCACAACCACTTCAAATTTGAGGATAATTTATACCTCCAAGTCAGTGGCATTGCTATAGGCACCTGCATGGCCCCACAGTATGCCAACATCTTTATGGGCGACTTAGAATGGTTCCACAAGTCTCATCCCAAAACACCTCCTCTTTACCTATGCTACATTGATGACATCATCATCTGGACTGATGACAGGGATGCTCTTGAAGATTTCCACAGGGATTTCAATAATTTTCACTCCACAGTCAAACTGAGCCTGGAACACTCCACACAGGAGATCCACTTTCTTGACACTACAGTATAAATCAGGGATAAACACATCAACGCCACCCTGTACCGAGAACCTACTGATCAATATAGTTACCTACATCCCTCGGGCTTCCATCCTAAACACACCACACGATCCATTGTCTACAGCCAAGCCCTAAGCTATAACTGCATTTGTTCTGATCCCTCAGACAGAGGCAGACATCTTGAGGATCTCTATCAAGCATTCTTGAAACTACAGTACCCACCTGGGGAAGTAGGAAAACAAATTGACAGAGCTAGACGGGTACCCCGAAGTCATCTACAAGAGAGGCCCAAGAAAGAAAACAGACCACCACTAATGACTACATATAACCCTCAAGTCAGACCTCTGCAACAGATCATTAAGGACCTACAGCCTATTCTAAAAGATGATTCCCTCACCCTCTCAAGCCTTGAGAGACAGACCTCTCCTTGCCTACAGACAGCCACCCAACCTTAAACAGATACTCACCAGCAACTACAGATCTAACAACAGAAACATGAAAGCAGGCACACACCCCTGCAACAAACCATGCTGCCAAGTCTGCCCTCATATCTGCACAATAGATATCACCTAATCAAGCCTGCTACTCCATCAGAGGCTTATTTACCTGCTCATCTACTAATGTGAGCTATGCCATCATGTTTACTAGGCAAGTGGTGAAGCACTGGAATGAGCTGCCAAGGGAGGTAGTGGAATCTCCATCTTTGGAGGTGTTTAAGGCCCGGCTGGACAAAAACAATGACTGGGATGGTTTAGTGGGAGTGGTCCTGCCTCTGGCAGGGGGTTGGACTAGATGACCTGTGAGGTCCCTTCCAACCCTATGATTCTATGTGCCAGAAATGCCCCAACACTTTATACATTGGATAAACAGGACGATCCCTGTGCAAAAAAATAAATGAACACAGAACTGATATCAGAAATCACAAAACAAAAAAACCAGTTGCTGATCACTTCCATTTTTCTAATCACTCGATAAATATTTGTTAACCGTCATCAGAGATGTGACTGGGACATCAAGAGTTGAAGGAGAAACAGCTGAACTTGAATTAATATGCAAATTAAATTCTGTGAAAGCAGGATTGAATTGAGACTATGGGTTCTTTTCCCATTACAAAAGGTAATGTGACTTCAGCCTTCCCAGGGTTTGAACCTAACAGCTGCTCTGATTTGCTGTTACTGTATGGCCTGATTCTATGTTTTAAACTCCCTTGCATTTATTTTCATTTGATTCTGTATGTTCACCCATCTTCGAAGCATCTGATGAAGTGGGATTTTCTCCCATGAAAGCTCATGCGAAAAATAAATGTTAGTCTCTAAGTGCCATACAACTCTTTTGGTTTTTTTGCTAGACTAGACTAACATGGCTACCCCTTTGGAAGTTGGATAGAAGTAGCACAAATATTGCATCTCCCTGATCCTCTCTCAACTCATGCTAAACCAAATGTCTATCTGGAGAATGCTTTTTAGAGGCATCCAGGCCTTCCTACATTGTCCAATCTGGATTTCAGATTCAGTTGGGCACTAATCCTAACAGGATTATATCATAGATAATGTTGGCTTTATTAGCCTTTGAGCTTGCATGGAACAGCATGAACTGAAACAGTAAATCCCCATCAGCTGAAGCCTATCCTAAGATAAGGCCCCAAAAAAACCCAGCAGAATATATAAAAGTAATCCATCGTGTCATTGTCTAAAAAGGCTTCCTCCTGTCTCAGCCATCCCACAGGAATTAGAAATCATGAGTCATCCCTTCTTCTTTACCCAACCTTCATATCCACAGTCTATAGCTGCAATACAAAACCCACCTCACAGCAATCATTGAAAGTGTGGAGGAACCCCATGGAAAGAAAGCAAATGCTCCAGAAATCATCCTCTCTTTTTATCCATACTTCTTTCTCCCAAAGAAACAAACCTCTAACAATACAAGCAAATCAGTTTATATTGTTATATTAAATCTCATAGTGAGGGCTTCCCTTACAGTTCCCATCAAACCCATACCCAGTGTCTGCAACTCACACATGTTTTTACTTCCCAAAGAGTCAGTGCCTCAGCCTAGTCAGTGACATTACTGAACCTCCTCTACCCTTTCCACAGAGACCAAGTTGTTTTGGGAATCAACAAATCTCATCCCTTAAAGCATATCAACCACATTTTTTTTCTTTAAAAATGTCACCCTATATCCTTTTCCCTTCCCCCAGTTAGCCTTCCCACCCCCTAAAAAACCACTCTACGGTTCTCTTCTCTGGATATCCAGTGCCGCAGTTCTCTTAAGTTACCATCAGGCTTCTAAATATTCCACTGAATCACCTCAATTGAACAAAATGCTTTTAAAGATGAACTACAGTTTTGTCTAGCAATTTTTTCTCTACTCATCAGTATGCTACACTCTATTAGCCAGACCAAGAAGGACATTTAACACACTTAAATTAATATTCTCAACAGCCCTTTGAAGCCTAGCTGTGGCAGAGGCATTCAGAATGTTACCAAAGTTGAAAGAATTTTGTAAAATTATTTGTCTGTCAAAGTGTCCTGCAGTTTCTCTATTTTCATACAAACATCTTCATAATTAACAAGTAGAAATTTCCTCAGTCATCCAGCCTCTCTTGTTTGGTTACTTCAACAATATTACTCTAATCACCATGCTGCCTACTGAAGTACTGGTGTGCTAAGTAGTAAAGTCACCAGAGAGATTGAGCTGGTAGTGGCCACTTGCAAAGCTTGCTTTTAGCTCACACAACTGTATAAGAAAATATGGGGAAAGTATGAAAAAATGAAGCTTGAAAAAGTGCTCTGGGGCTTTAAGAAGCCCAACACAAAGTAATATTGTCTTTCTTCAGAAGGTCAGAGCTCAAATAAACGAACTGTGACCAAGATTTCCAGGACTACATAGTGACTAGTGTGCCTCAATTCTGGGGTGTCTGGCTTGTGACACCCAGAAAGGACCTGATTTTTAGGAAGTGCTGAAAATCAGGTTTCTTTTAGGTGTCTCAGGTTAGACAAACAAAAATAGAGCCGTGCAAAAATCACTAACAACTCCTGAAAATCTTGCCGTGGATTGTTACTTAAAGATTTTAGTAGCTCTACCTATTTTAAGATTATTAGAACTGTTCTAAGAATAATCTCTACAAAAACACAAAACTGATGTATATAAAATGTTATTTATTTAGTGTTACAGAAGTTAGATATAACACAAGGGTTAATACCAGTTTAATGTTCCTACAATGACTGAAGCTCAGGAATGACTGAAGCTCATTGCATCTCAAAAATACTCTAGATTTAATCAGGGATGTGACAGAATCTGTTTAAGAGAGACCCATAATTGAATCAGACCTAATTAACCTATCACCTCAGGAGAAGAGAATAGGATGGTGGTACCACAACTGAAATGAATGAAAATGTTTGGTGGGGGAAGGAAGGGAAAGAAGAAATCACTATTTCTAGAATGCCTCGTTTGATAAAAAAATTAGGGAAGAAAAAACAGTGTATGTAATTTTAAATTTGTACACTGTAATCAGTTTCCAGTTTGAGAAACATTCCGGCCTGTTTACATGATAATACTGAAAGTCTGATTTAAGGCCAAGAAATGCTTTTCTCCCTTATGTGGTTTGTGCTGTTTACTGGGTGCATAGGTTTTTTTTCCCCATTGTCATTGCTGCTGACCTAATTCAGACATGGAGGCATTATAGTTTTTAAATGGAAAAACCTTTGAAAAGTATTAGGCAGAAAATAGAAGAACCCTCAAATACCTCAATAAAAAAATACACCATCTGTTATATGTTTGTGGAATGAAAGAGACTGCACGAACCAAAGGGAGGAATATTTTCCAGTGTAAATAAATCTTATAAGCATTCACAACAGATCTCAAAAACTCTGCTTGACTTAAGTTTTCTGTTTTGTTTTGTGCTAGATAGCTAACATACAGTAATTGCAATTTGTTTCATACAGTGCCCTGCCAGACTGTTTTAGATTATTTGAAGACTGTACTTCAGCATCACAACCAACTCATGATACCACAGCCAGCAGACCATCCAACTGAGGTAATATATGATGAACATAAGTTGCAGATAATTATGTTTGAAATGTCATTCAAAAGAAATGTATAGGTCAATAAATCAGTAAGTAATGGAAGAATATATTTACTAGTAAAAAATATATACAATCTAGCATTAAGCTTTCATTTCCCCTCTGCAACAAGTTACTGGATTAACAATGATGGAACAGTGCCACTACTAATTTAATCCAAAATTATTCCATGAAGTGATGTTCTCTTCCCCACACCCCACCCCACATACACATTATACTTATAACATAATGGATTGTTTTTCTCCGATTTTCCTTAGGCAGAGACACCTCCATTAAGGTCACACTTAGAGTACTGGATTTGAAAAGTTGTTATAAGACTTCTTCATATCTTAAACAGTTCCCCATTACAGACTTGATTCTTCAGGATCTCTCTAGCATTTTTGATAGATTCAAAACAAAATGATGGGAATTGTCAAAAATTACTTTAAAAAACCCAAACCCAGTGACAAGTAAGTTTTTCGAGGTGAAAGGTGCTATATGGAAAGCCGTGGAGACTAAGTCCTCCGTTTAGCCAAAGAATAGGTATAGCTTGTATATCAGCTCTAGAGCAGTTTTCCTTGTCATTGCCCTGCCAACATTGGTTTAATCCAGACCTAGAAAACACTTTTGGTATATAAACCTTTTTTACATTTATTTGAGATCATCCACAGTAAAAATTCCAAGCTTTCATTTTCCTTTCTGTACTTGGGGGTGGGGGGGGGTGGCTAATCACAGCTCTGAAGCTACTTTAAAAACCTGCCTGTTTTGTAACTGTCCATTGGGGATAGTTTATGAAAGAGGAGTTTTGATTGAATTAAAAAGAAAAGGTTGATCTTTTATTTATAGATTAATCGTCTACAGATATAAGCATGAACTCATTTGTACACTGAATCGGTCCTCCAGTATGTGCTTGTTATATTTCTTGAAGATGTTGGGTTTTTAGTTTGTTCGTTTTAAACAATGTCAGGTGCACCAAAATGCATCTGACGTTTGTCAAGAGTCTTTTGACGCAAGAAAGGAAGCAATATAGTTATGTCTGGATTAGACTACAGCAACTATTTAACAGAACATCTCAGTGCTACAGCTCTTTTAGACATGTGTTGATGTGAAGTACCCTAAACACACTGAAGTTTCACCTGACATAGGTAGGGATTGCTGTAGTTAGGTCAAATTTAATCTAGTCTCTCAAGTAAAGTGTCATGAACTCTTAGATGACCGCATGCAATCAGGGCCTTTTTACATTGCATTTAAAAGACTGTACTCCTAGTGGCTCAATGCTTTCTATTCCATGCAGATTTTTTTTTATGGTAACTTGCTGCCCACTGAGACCCTGATTCATTAAAGTGCTTAATCCACAATGAAGTTAGTGGGACCAAGAATCCCATACCATCCAGTTACTAACCAAACCGGATCTTGCTTAGCTTGAGAGAGATGACAAGACCACAGTCCCAATTGGCACTGCTCAGGGTCAAAAGTCTTGGAGTTTGTATATTGTGGTAGTGCAAAGACCCAAAATTCATTTTCTTCCCAGTCTACTGGAATTTTTTTATATACATAATAATTTGGCAAATAAATTCCACTCACCTAGAATGGAGGATAACTAGCTTTACACATGGAGGATTATGAGCAAGTTGCAGCTAAAAACTCTGTGTCAGATACTTCTGTGCAGTATGGCCATTCAGTGGTGGATCTGGCCCAGGAAGAATCATCTCAGAGTAAGGACCATCATCTTGTTACAGAGAGCCAGCACAGGGGCTCTTAAACCATTCCCCATTCTTACTGGTAGCACAGGAGTGAAAAGGGTGTCAAACTTGGGAACAGAGGGAGTGGCCATGATACTCTTACACCACAGTACTCCTTAGTATCAGCCCCTCAGAGCAATTTGCAGATGGCATAAATTAACACAGGCTGCTACAACATGACACAGAGGACTGCACACAAGGTGGCATAAAAGTAGCACTCACCTCTTAAGAGGACCCACCGGCCAAACACACATGCCTGCTCTCTCTTTCTCTGCTTGCGGGAGGTCTTCAGCAACTCATTTACCTGACCAAGTCATACACAAGCTGTCTTTGAAAACAAATACAAACCCCAGAGAGCTGAAGTCCTGTATACCTTTTAGGCAGCTGAAACTATTATCTGCACTCTTTCAACTCCAGACAACAACTAAACTTACTCTACCCCCAGTGCTTTTTTTATACTAGTCTGCTGGTCCCTGATTGGCTGCTTCCCTGTAGCCTCTGATTGGCTGCTTCCCCCAAAGCCAGTCTAGGCAGCCTGGAGGACTTATTCGCTGCATCCTTCTGAGTACCATATGGTAGAACCAGGAGACCTCTACAGTGCGGGGGCTTCTGGGCCTAATTCATCCTGTGTCAGGTAGCAGTAGGATGAATGAATTTCCAAGGTTCGTATGCAAGTGTCTTGCATGCTCACCCCATCTATAATTTGTGCAGATAAGCCATAAACCAGAACTCCTGAATTTTTGCTTAGTTTTCAAAGATTTATCAAAGTTACAAAAAATAAAAAGGAATAACACAAACCCCAAAACCCCCAATAGTTTTTATAAAATTTGAGTGACACTGGAGAGATAAAAGGGAATGAATTTTATACCTATAATTAAAAAAACCACACACACACACACATTGTGCACTAGATGTTAGCAAACAAGTAATGTTACATTAGGAGAGACAGGCCACAACTAATACTTTCCGTAGAATTCCCACAGCTCCCACTAACTCAAAAGGGAGTTGTAATTCATGAACACACTTTCTTAATGAACTTCCATTGAAAGTATTTACATTGTAACAACGCTTTTATGAAGCAGGCCTAATTCCCTAAAACAGTGATAGATTTATAAGTTGCAATAAATGTTTGTAATGAAAGTGAATGAGTCTCTAGGAAATTGGCATTTTTTTAAATACCTTAATTACTTTTGAACAAATGCATTAAAACTGAGATCTTGGGTTAATTAATTTATCCTATGCTGTAAATTTTACAGGCAACAAGAACTAAAGTAAATTTGTTTAGGTGCAATTTACTAAAGTTGGCTTATAAATGTTGAATGAATTACAGTCATTCCCATAATTAGTCCCACTGCACCTATTCAGTGTTGAAATTTTAAAGCTCACAAATTATGAAGGCTAAAAGTAGGATTTGTTTCCAGTTGACAGTGGCATTTGTGTAAAGCTATAATTTGAGTTAATGCGGCATTCATTAATAGAAATAAACCTTTTAGTTTTTACAGTTCAAGTTTATTTTATTTTTATTTTTCACAGTGAAACAAGTGCTGTCAGATTTTAGGCGTGTTCAACAAAAAAGTGATATATTTATAAAAGACTATAAAAAGTCACTTCTGAAGTATCTGTTGGCTGCTGTAAAGAGACCTGTTTGATCACACTCTTCAAAAAACATTTTTGCACATTTAAATAGATTAAGAAGGAAAGGTTATATTTAAATGTATCCCAAATCACACTTTTTAACTTACCTGTTAAAGTTCAAGATATAAATAGCTAGTCTCTCAAAAGACATTCATTGTACCTCACTGGGTCTTGTTATAGAAAATGCAAATGTCATTTTAAAAGTCTCCAGTCTCAGTATGAGCAATTGTTCACTTCTATAGGTGTTTCTTTGTCAGCATCTCAGTTAGTTAAAAGCATTTTTTTCTTTGCAGATGGTATCATCTTTATTTATTTGCCTTGTAAAACATATAACAGAAATATTTTACTTTTTTAGGGAAGCAAGCAGTTGCTGAACAACTATCCTGTCTACATCACTAGTAAACAGTGGGATGAGGCTGTAAATTCTTCAAAGAAAGATGGAAGGCGGCTACTTCGATATCTCATCAGATTTGTTTTCACAACTGATGAGCTTAAGTACTCATGCGGCCTTGGAAAAAGGAAAAGGTCAGTGCAGTCAGGAGAGACAGGTCCTGAAAGACGTCCTCTGGATCCAGTAAAAGTAACATGTCTCAGAGGTACTGCATTCTTTCGCTCAGTGTCCACCATATGTGATCTCATTTCACCACATTGGCTCTGGCTCGATATAAGCATTCAGTTTACTGCAGCAGAAATAGGGGGTTTTCCAAGGCAGATGACAAGAGTGATTAGAGACATGGAAAAACGTCATAGGAGAGGAAATTGAGAAGACTGGGGTTATTTAATTTAGAGAGAAGTCAAATAAGAAGCCACATGATAAGCTGAAGTGAAGGTAAACCAAACATTCTTATTTATCCTCTTACAGGAACAGGAGTACATTCACAATACATAATTAATCATGCAACTCAGTGCCTTATTATACCATTTAAACCAAGAGCTTAGTAGCATTCAAAACAGGACTGGGCATTTTATATGGATAATGACAATATCCACATCTAAATTATATTGAGTATTTACACAATATATATGTATACATTTTATAAGGGATAGAAACCTCATTCTTCAGACTGTTAGCCAATATTAACTGAGAGGATTAGGAAGAAACATCCCCTGTGACAGGCTATTCTATAATTGTTCCCTATGGGCTTTCTTGCAAATACATTGAGCAGACCGAACCACTGTTCTGATCTGCTGTGGCGATTCCTATTTTGATTTTCTGAGATATTATTTAGGCATATTGTCAGCCTTTATTATGGTCCACATGAAACATTTTAAATCAGTCTGGTTAAAAATAAGCGTTTGGCATTAGTCTTAGTGTCTCCACTTGACAGAGGTAATAAATATTCATTCTTTTAAATTAACCCAACTTTCATAGCACCACATGAGCAAAAAGCCACATTCAGAAGTGACTGACAACACAAAACCTATATTCTTACTAAGCAATGAAAAGGAAAATACAAGGAAAACACCAGCAGTGGAAATGCTTACATGTGAGACTGACCTGGTATCTGTTTAGATTAGAAGTAATTAATCAGGCTTGGCAGACCCAGACTTTTAATTGTGATATATTGATATAATCACATAATACATTTAAAGCATTATTTTTAAATAAGCTCAGAAGAAGGCATGGTGTTTTCTGCTACACAAAAGACTCACCAGATGTTAGAAGAACATAAGTGAATTGGCAGAGCTTAAAAGAAGGGGGAACAATGCATTTCAGTGAATGCAGTCTGCTGCAGCGAGGTCTAGAGCTGGACTCAAGGTGTCAAGTTCTGTGGCAGCTAGGGACTTAAAGTTGAACAGAAGTGCAGCCTGCTTTACTAAGAGACCTTAAATTTCCATTGGTAATTTATACATAAGCAGAGATGTAATCCCAGCCCTACCGCCACTATGCACTCCCTCAGCTGCTCAGGTTTTGAGCAAGGACATATCCAGGGAGACAATTAGGGATTGATGGTACCATCTCAGTTATACCTATTAGCTTTAAAAGGCAACTCACATATACCTAAAGACCACCCCTTCTGCCACTACACTTCCTCCAGTCCCAGGGCAACCAATGGGAAAGATGTCACCTGCTGCCACTTTATCATTTTTGAGCCACTAGACATGTAATGTAGTGTATGCTGTAGTGCTCTGTGGAAAAACTGGGAATTCCTTAAATAATTTAGAATCTTTCACAGGAGGTCAAAATGCCTGGGGTCCATTATGTTTATTAAACTGCTTTTCAGAGAGTTAGAAGGGTTGGCCTGGCAGGGTGGGGGTAGTGCAATTTTCTGCAATGCCAGCAATCCAAATAAGCCTCTCCAGCTCAAACCCATTTTAAAGCAAGGTAGTGTAAGTGCCTAAGTCCGTGTCTACTCTAAAGAGCCTTGTCAACAGAAGTTACAGCGATGATCAAAAAGTGCTCTAATTACAACACTCGTGCCTATTCACCTAGCATACATGATGCTGAAGCATGTCCACAGTTGGTGCTCTAGCATCAATAGTGAGAGTGGTGCACTGTGGGTAACTATTCCACTGTGAAGTTTGCTATTTTGTGCCACTAGGAGTTGTGGAAAGGCAGCAAGAATCGCAGTAATTTATGGGTGCAGGCTCATGATCCCATGATGCAGTGATTTCCATCCTGTCATGCCATGGGTTTCCAACTACCTTTTGTGGCATTTTTCAACAGCCCGTTTCCTGCATGCCTGCCACCTCTACCTGAAAGGATGAATCGTGCTCTGCTCTCCATTGTTGTTGTCAGTCTTCTGAACACATGCAATGTAGTTTGAGCTCCCAGTCAAAACAGGAATCCAAGACACCTGATCTGGTTTGTGTCCCGGAAACAAACAATGCCCGATTACTGTTTGGATTTACAAAGGATTTGCACATGGGGCACCACTGCTTTTGGGCACATGAAAAAAAGCACTGACTGGTTATGCGGTCTGGGATGACAAGCAGTGGCTACAGAACTTTCAGAAGTGTAGAGCCACCTTCACAAAATATTGCATAGCACTCACCCCTTCCCTGCTGTGCAAGGACACTAGAATGAGAGGGCTCTCCTGATGGTTATGCACTGGGAAATCACGATGTGGAAGCTGACAGAGCCAGACTGCTGCCAGGTGGTCACTCATCAATTTGGAGTCAGGAAGCCTATGTTGGTGCTAAGTGTGCAAGACCATTAGTCATATTCTGCTATGAAGGAATATGAGTCTTGCACACGTGTGCAAAATAATGACTGGCTTTACAGCTATAGGATTACCTAAGTGGTTGAGTAATAGGTGGCGTGTATAGCCCAATTTTCTATCCAGACCATCTTGCAATGGAGTGTTTCCATACAAAGGGATATTTCTCTGGGTATCTATGGATCACTGTGAGCGTTTCATTGGCATCAGCACCAGTTGGTCTAAGAAGGTGCATGAGCACGCATCTTCAGGGATGCTAGCTGGAAGCAGAGGCTTTTTTTTCCAGACCAGGATTCTAGTGGAAGATGCTTAAATGCCCAAAGTGATCTTGGGAGACCCAGCCTTCCCTTTGCTGCCGTGATGCATGAAGCCTTATATGGACAACCTATATAACAGCAAGAAACGCTTTAATAACAGGTTTGAGTTGGTGTGCCAAATTACTGTTGAATGTTCAGTTGACAGATCACAGGCCTTTTAGTTTGACTTCAGTACCATGTGTGGTCTTGGACAAAATTGAAAGAGAAATTAGTTAAGGATGTTGAAGTTAATGGTAATTGGGACAAAAATACATCATGGTTTTACAAAAGGTAGATCATGCCAGACCAACCAGCTTCTTTTTAAGAAGATAGCAGACTTTTTAGACAAAGGGAATGCAGTGGATGTAATTTACCTAGATTTAAAGAGGGGGATTAATATGAAAATTGATAGATGGAAAAGGACCAGGCTGAAGGGTCATTCTGAAAGGTGAACTGTTAGGCTGGAGGTAGGTTACTAGTGTAGTTCCTTAGAGATCGGTCTTGGGACCAATCTTATCTAACCTTTTTATTACTTATCTTGGCACAAAAAGTGGGAGTATGCTAATAAAGTTAGAGATGACACAGAGGTGGGAGGTATTGTTAATATAAAGAAGGACCAGGATTTCATACAAGATCTGGATGATCTTCTAAACTGAAGTAATAGAAATAGGATTAAATTTAATAGTGGAAAGTACAAGGTCATGCATTAATAACAAAAATTTTTGCTATAAACTGGGGATGCATCAGTTAGAAATGACAGGAGGAGGAGGACCTGGATATACTGGTTGAGCACAGGATGACTATGAGCAACCAATGTGACTGTGAAAAAAGCTAATGCAGTCTTAGAATCAGGCAAGCTATTTCCAGGAGCAGTAGGGAAGTGCTAGTACCAATATACAAGACTCTGGTGAGACATCAGTGGGGACACTGTGCCTTTCTGGCCTCCTGTGTTTGAGAAAGATAAATTCAGAATGTAACGGGTGCAGAAGAGGACCATTGGGATGATCTGAAGAATGGAAAACCTGCCTTATAAGAATACATTTAATCAGCTTGGCTTGTTTAGCCTAACAGAAAAGAAGATTGATAAGGGAAATATGATTATGCTCTGTGAATATATCAGGTAAATATGAGGGAGGGAAAGGAATTATTTAGTTCAGCACGAATGCAGATGCAAGAACTAATGGATATGGACTAACCATCAGGAAGTTTAGACTTGAAATTAGAGGAGTGACAGGCTGGAACAGCTGTCAAAGGGTAGTCAGGGGATGGGTATTAAAAAAAACATAGCTGGCTTCAAGACTGAGCTTGGTAAATTGTGGAGGGCATGGTAGTACAGTTTAATTTAGAAATTAACTGCTCTTTGACTGCTAGTGGTAAACATGCCCAATGGCCGATGATTGGATATTAGATGGAGTGAGTTCTTAGTTACTACAGAGTTTTCATTCCAGGTGTCTGGCTGGTGAGTCTTGCTCACATGCTTTAAGTTTAGCTGATTACTGTATTTGGTGTCAGGAAGGAATTTTCTCACAGGACAGATTTGCAGAGGCCCTGAAGGGTTTTTGCCTTCCTCTGCAGCTCGGGGCACTTGCCGGCAGATACTCTGGTAGAGTATCCGTACCTCAAAGTCTTTAAATCATTATCTGAGGACTTCGGTAATTCAGTCATAGGTTGGGGGTCTTCTCCAGGAATGGGTGGGTGAGCTTCTGCGGCCTGTGTTGTGCCAGAAGTCAGACTAGATGATCAATGGTCTGTTCTGACCTTAATCTATGAGTCTAGATTTAAAGACTCCCTCATGATGCCTTTATGGAAGGGTAGCTCTAAATGAGGAAATATTCCCCTGGTTACAGGTACCTCCTATGAGGGCCATGCTTATTAAAATAAGGGTGAAAAATTTCCCCCTGGTGGAGCACAGAAGCAGATTGCATTGAGGCTGACTATGAACAACCAATGTCAGGACCTATTAGAGGAGCAGAATGAGGGGCTATTTGAATCAGGGAGGCCTTGAGGAACCATTTTGCCAATAAGCACCAATAAGGTCTCTTTGTAAACAGCACTGTGCCATGTTTTGACTGCTAGCCAATTTGCACTGTGTATCAAAGTAAGGCAGCAACTACCATGTGCAAAAGATAAAGAAAGATGGCTTATCCTTTAAAGAGTATGTCTTCATTGAATAACAATTCACAACACACCCAAAGTTGAGCTGGAGGGGAGAAAGCAATGAGAGGCAGCTTGGGCTATGACAACTGGTTATAAATTCAGCTATTGTTCTAGAAGCTGTCTGAAAGGGTGGAGTGAACAGCATACCAAGAGGGGTCAGGAGCTTGGTAGGAATGTGTGAGTGGAGCGTGAAGTGGGACTGTAAAGCAGTTCTGTATTTGCTGAGGGAGAGCATGCGTGAGGGACTTGAGCTCTGTTTACTCCTCCCTGGCTTTTATCATGTGCTTGTGACCTGCTGTAACTTGCTGCTGGCTTTCCCTCCTCTTTTGTCAATCAATTTTTTTTTATTTTCAATCACATGCTGTCTCCATGCACTTCTGGTTTTTTTTCCCTCCTCAAAGACTGGAAGAGCCCTTGGAACATCTCCTCTTTGCTTCTCTGTGGTCGTTTTCTTATCAGCTGCAGGCACTCTGCAGCTACCAAGGGGTTTCCTCTCAAGGTCACGTCTGTAGAAGCAAAAATGAGCATGATAATCAGTGCAGTAACAGCATTGATTCCTTATTGTAAAATACACCTCTTTCTCCCTGGCTCCTGGCAAGCACACAAAGCATGTGCCTGGGAGGAGGAGAAAAGGTTCTGGGTGGTTGTTTGGAGTACTGATGTAAGTAGATAGGGACAACATTTCAAATTTTGTGACATTTTTTGTACAGGCAGGGGCCATAGAGGCTGTTATCTCTCTATTGAGAGTATGCAAGGATGTTAGGATGCATATCTCTTTCATTGGAGCAGCTTCAAACTGGATCCCTGTGCAGCTTGACTATGTGGTGCTTTGGTCCCTGCACAAGTGATTTCTGATTGGCACAGGAAAGTTTCCTACAGTCAGGGAAGAAGCAAAGCGATTTCCTGCAGAGACTTGGCGAGTACATCCAGGAAAGTTTCCATGGGGATCTCTTTGGAGTATTCTTGAGAAATCTCAGAATGCATTAATACCCTTTTCATTTGCCTAGCTGCACAGGTGAATGGGAAGTACATGCAAACACAGCTACTCCTGTGCATTTCTATCCCTTCAAACAGCAGTATAATGCAATAAAGCAAAGGACAGCTGTACCCCATGTAACAGAGCAGCATCAGCTCAAAAAAGTTATTTGTTAGAGCGCCTCTCTTCTGCATCCTACATACCAGATTTGAAGGCTCAAACCCTTTGGGGTCAAGCAAAGGTTCTGGCTCACCATGTCACCAAGCAGCCCAGTTCCTGCTTCACAAGTCTCCAACTCAACATCTCTATCCATGACTGTTTCATCAGGATTGAGTCCAGCATCCACTGTCTCAGGCCCATGGAAGTGTACAGAGGTCTCTCGACAGTTGAAGGGATCACAGCTGCATATGGTTTTCAGCACCCTATAGAAGTAATAAGCCTTTGGCTATGCACCAAAGTGACAGTTTGGCTCCCTAGCCTTTTGGAACCCCATCTGCAGCTCCTTGATTTGCACACAGTACAGTGGCATGTGCCTTCCATAGCCTTTCTCTGCCATAGAGATCCAAGTTCCTTTAGCTGAAGCAGAGTCAAACTGCACAGCATCCTCTCCCCAAATGCTCATCAGATCCAGAAGCTGCAGTGTGCTCCAAGTGGGGAAGCATTTGGTGCATGGAGCCACCATGATCAGTGGGGAAAATGCAATGTGATCTCTGCATGCCAACCAAACATGAAATGGAATTTCAAAAATTCTAAGAACCTTAAAGGGGGAAGGGAGGATGGCTGCAGGGCAGTGGAGTTCAAATTGAGGGCTAGAGCAATCAGGGTGGGCATAATGGGACACCCCCCCTGGAGGCCATTTACTGTGACACAGCCAAATACAGTGTCTAGACTGATTTTTTTTTTCCCCGCTAAAAGTTTGGTACAAAAGCTCTGTGTCTAGCAACATGGTTTTATTTTGTTGCAAAATCAAGGAAAATGGATTGGCTTTGAGGGGCGATTGTAGTGTACACACCACTGCTGTTTTGGTATAAAAAACTGCCTTTGGTTGACAAAAATCTGTAGTATAGACCAGCCTTAAGTGATCCTTGGCACTGCATAATTTTGGGCTGTCTCCTGGGGTCATGGCAGGAAGCGAGCATCACTTATTTGTCTGCAACCAGAGTGACTGATTTCTGGCTGCCATTTCTAATCTTATTTATTGTCAGCATATAGAGGATCTGCGATGGCTGAGGTCTGGCCTACAATGACGGACAAATTTAGCAGCAGTCAACAAAAGATACTCATGCTACATAGAGTTGCTTGTGTATCTCCTGGTGACTTCCTAACTTTTATTTAACATAGTGTCTTTACTTCACCACACTGGTAAGAAATGCACTCCCATTGGCACAGCATCACTCTTTTTCCAAGAGTAGATTTAATAAATCAGTTGAGTTGGTCCTCACTTGTGCTCAGTCAATCCCAAAGAATCAATCTGATGGTTGTAAATTTGCCATCGTTGTGAAGACACATCCTAAGAAGTGGGTTTGCAGAATTGAAGGGTTTTCTTGTGGTGGGAATAAAGGAGTAATTATTTATGAACAAAAGTGGTAGTATTCTGTAGCTATTACTTGTTTTTCTTTTAATGGGTGGAGGAAGAATGACAGATTTATTTTCAGTCACTCTGGGCCCATAATTCTGTGCATAGAGGACTGTAGCCTTATGAAGTTAGGTGGAACATCCTATATAGTCTCTTCTATCAAAGTCCAATGCATATGCTGCTTCTTGAAGGAGAGTAATAAGTGTCTTGGGACTGGAACTGGATATATGTTCTTGTAGCCCTGGTAAAATAGGCTAGGTTAAGATTTTGAAGAGCAAGAGTGGAAGAAAAATCCCCCAAAAAGTTGTCCTTCCTAAAAGTGGCAACTACTGAAAACATATATTAACATCTATTAAACTTTTTAAAGTTTTGTTTCTACTATTGAAAGATCTCGGGAACCAGTTTAAGGTTTAAAATGGCTCGGGTCTAAAGTGTAGGACTGTTCCTGCAGATAGTAACCAGTATCTTGGCAACATCCCAGTTTATGAAACTTCTTGCAAGCATAACTAGACAGCAGGGATAGTGTTGCTTGTAGAGATTTACGGAAAGAGGAATTTAAGATATAAATAGGTAGAAGTGAACTTTTCTACTGCCTGTTGTACCAATAGAACAAACAAGAAGTCCTGTGACACTTAAAGACTAACAAAAAAAAATTTGTTAGTCTTGAAGTGCCATAAAACTCCTTGTTTCTTTGTTTTACTGAACTAGACTAACATGGCTGCCACTTTGGATCTTGTACTGATAGCTTGTTAAAAAGTGAAACAAAAAAATGTCTTTTGTGACAAGCTACTGCATAGAGGAGTTACTATTTGTTGAAAATAAATAAAAGTCTACTCCTGACTACAATGTAGTGCACCCAATACATAAAGTAAAGTACTCCACTTTTTAAATTATATTTTGTCATTTTAAAGTCTATGTCCTTCTGATTTTGAGCTGTTACTGGCATTAAGAGTTAAACTGTGAAGTCCACTTCTATGGCTATGTCTACATTACTCAGCATTTTCTAAAATACTTTTTTTGGAATACGTATTTTGAAATAATTATCTCAAACAAACTTTTTTTTCTTTTCAAAAAATGCTATTTTGGGACAACAGTCTGGGGGTAACTCGTTGTCCTGAAATACTGCAGCGCTTTTTTTTTTTTTTTTTTTTCTTCTTCCTGAAAAGGAAAGTCTACACTGGACTTTCTTTTTTGAAAAAAAGCCAAATCAATGGATGAGATGGGGAGGATTTTTCAAAAAAAAAAAAAAAATTCCCTGTCCCGCGATGGCTTTTTTCAAAAAAGCTAGCTCAATAAAGGCTTTTTTTTCTATATTAAACACAGTTTAATGATCCTGAAAAAGCCCTCCGGTATTTTGCGATACTGGAGCACTTTTTCGAAAAAGCTAAACCCGACAGGTTTTTCAAAATAAAAAACCTTTTTCGAGCTAGCTTTTTCGAAAAAAGCCATTGTGGGACACGGAAAAGGCTCTTTTTCAAAAAAAATCTTACCTATCTTGTCCATTGACTTGCTTTTTTTCAAAAAAGAAAATCCGGTGTAGACTTTCCTTTTCGAAGTAAAAGAAAGCTGTGGTATTTCAGGACAATGGACTGTTGTCCCAAAATAGCATTTTTGGAAAAAAAATTTTCAAGATAATTATTTTGAAATACTTATCCCAAAAAAAGTTTTTTCCAAAATGCTGAGTAATGTAGACGTACCCTATAAGTCTTAATCAAATATTTCACATATACAGAAAAATAGAAGAAGAACAATAATTTGGACAATAAGAATGTGACACAGTAAGCCATTCAACATAAGTATTAGCCATTTAAATAGCTAACTTAAACATGGGAGAACATGAACTTACGTGACTTCTCATGCATGCATAAACCCATTGCTAGATTGAGAAAGGGCAAGTTAGCCTCTGCTGCCTCCTTTTGCTATTTCAATGGCCAATATAGTTTCTAGGACACCAGTGTCACATCCAGACACACACAAAGTTTAGAACTTAAAAATGAAGACAACTCCAAGAGGAAAAGGAGACCAATTTGAAACAGTTTTTAAAACAACGGGTTATAAATTTCTGAAATCTGTAGATGCTAAAGAAGGCAGCAGAGGAAAACCATAAAGACCCATTAAAGTGTGTAAGGATTAGAGGTTTCAAATAAAAACACATTTCCTATGTCATACCAACCTTTACATGCATCACATGCTCTGTATCATAAAAATCTCTTACATTTGTTTTATTTCAGGAAGGAGAAAATTTCACCATAGCTACACACACGTACACTACATTGCATATGATAAAATAAGTGTGAATAGAAATAAAATAGATTCAACTGGCATTACCATGGCATTTCCCATAAGGTTTTATTCCTTTATTCCTATTAAGTAGTCACAGTAATGGTCTGTTTATTACTTGCTACAAGCTTTTGCTAGCTGGGCAATAATAACATATGCTACAAAGACAAGCTGTTTCTCATCATTATCTGTTTTCCACAGAATTCATTAGGATGCACTGTACTTCCAACCCTGATTGGTGGATGCCATCTGAAGAACAGATAAACAAGGTATTCAGTGATGCCGTAGGACATGCTCGTCAAGGACGTGCAGTGGGAACTTTCCTTCATAATGGTAACTCGTATTACGAAGGGATAGACCATCAAGGTTCACAAGAAGAAGTCTTCAGTAGGGGTATCCAAGATGGACCTGGAGACTGATATCATTGGAGGAAACCCATACTACACTAGCAGTCAGTTAATTAGAAGATACTTTATTAGAAATATTTTCCTTGAGTCATTTAAGAATCCAAAGCATGGTTGAACTCAAACTGCAAACATTCCAGCTTTTCCATCCTATCCTAGTGCTCCAGTTAATAGAGTGATTCATTTCAAGGCTTCCTTGGGATTCCTCAGTGCTTATAAACTGCAAACCTTTCATAAAAAGGTCAAAGAAAAGTTGTAGTTTCACTTCGTCAAGTCCTAAAGAAAAGTTAATTTAAAAAAAAAAATCAAGTGAGTAAAGAAACAAAAAGCCACTGTCTTGTCCACCTGCTGATGCTGGGTCCAGTTCTCAATTCCTGGGCAGGACTGACCTCTCGCAGAATTCCTGACTAGTATTAGTTTTGCTTGAGGAAGGGATTTAGCAGCAAACCCATAATCTTGTGACAAAGGAAAGTAGTATAGTAAAATTACAAATGTTCCCTTAAAATGTGGAAGATTCCATCTCACACTGTGTTCTCAACTATACCTCCTGAATAATACTTCCTTTGTCCAGCTGTCAGGGCTGGCTCTACCCAGGGGTTAAAGTAAGCTGGAACACCCTTCAACACACTTCCTGGGCCCACAAATCTGACAGGCTGGAGTTTCAGGGCCTGGATTCCAGAACCCAGAAACATCGGGCCCACACATGCATGAAGGGACCCCAGAGATTAGGAAGGTTCCAGGGCCCCTCAAATTATGTGTTAGCCACTGGCTCAGGGTGCTGCAAGTTAGGCGTGCTGGGAGGTGGGGTGGGCTGGCCCAGAAGCTAGACCCCATGCTCCCGCCTGTTCCTGAGCCAGCCACTCTTCCCCTGGGGGGTGGGGGGGCAGAGTAGACCAGCCCATAGGGCAGACTGCTCTCTTGCCCTGCTCCAGGCTGGCCCTCCTCACCCCTAGGACAAAAGAGGCAGCCCAGGGGAAGGGCAGGAGAGTGGAACCCAGCCTCTGGAGCTGGCCTGGTCCACCCGTTGGCCGGCTATTCACTGCACTGGGGATGGGGCAGACTGGCCCAGAGAAGAGGCAGGGTTACACACTCCATACACATGCACCCCCCCCAGGGGCACCAAACCAAAAGCTGGATGGGGTGCCACAGCCCCTTTAGCTGGCCCTGCCAGCTATACTAGGAGACTAAACTTCCCTGCCAAAATGCAATGCTCATTAGCAACAGAATGCTTTACAGTTAGGAGGTAGCAAAACAATAACAGGTATTTCTAAACTATTAAAAATGTCACTGTATAACTGATAGATACTATGTTTATTTAAAGAATTGTGCTAATCATTGCAGTTTTCCTAAAAATGAAATTACTATACCACAAATTGCCATTTCAGGAGACAATTAATTATTTTGCAATGGTATTTTATAGCTTTAAAGATTTAAATTTGCATCTGTTTGTGCTGCTCTTTGTGTTTAATGCTCATTGTCTGATCTGTTTCAAGGAATGTGCTGGTCCTAATATTTAGATACTCAGTAGCGCATGGAGGGAAGGATTCTATAATAAAAGTCCAGTATAGCCATTTGGTTATCAGGTACTTAAACATGGGATCCAGGACTGATTGAGAGTTATAAACAGATATTTGTGCTAGAAATGATGCTGATTCACAATGGAATACAATATTGGAAGCAGATACCAAGGTAAAAAAAATTCAATTCGAAGGAGATTTTTAGGATCAGGATTCAGGTACATTGTCACTATAGGAAAGTTTTGAAAAACTGATGCACTCTAGAAATATTTAACACCAAAGAAACAAAACCCTCCCCTCTCACTGTCAGTGTTTTTCCAAGCTTTCTGCCTCAGGTGAGTCAAACCTTTCCCATTAGCTTCTTGAATCAGCTTTTCTTGAGACAGCACTTCCTGTTTAGCAGGCTTGTTGACATGTTTGTGTGTGAGTGAATCTCCTCCATTTTTGACTGCCTCTATCTCTACCTCATCTTTGCCTGTTTTCCTAATTATTTTCCATGCCATCCCTCGCTATGGGGTGTGGGCCTACAGAGGATCTACTAACTACTCTCTTCACTTCTCCACACTATACGGGTGACTAGGGGGTGGGGGAAGCTAGACATAACACTCTCTGTAACAGCCATGGTGCTCCTATAACTCCTGCAGAACAAAGAATGAAGTCCTGAGGCATCCTCTCAAATATTAATTTCCCGTGCAATAATTTTCTCCTGTTGTCTGTCTCCTCTTTGCTTGCCCCTTCTGTCAGTCAGTGACAAGAAAAAGGCTGTACCTGGATGGTGTTACAGGAACCAGTCTTCTGGACATGCTTTTGTGGATACAGTCTGATACAATATAGGCTTTAGATCCTTCAACATTCAGTACCTCTTAATTAATTTTATTTTTTTCTAATGTTTTCAAAAAATTGTTAAATCTTTGCTTTAGAATAGCAAATTTAATTTCTAAAAAATAAGTAGTAACTAAATCGCATTGGGCACTACCATGCCATCAGTTTTTAAACAGAATCTTTTACTCTGGTCAAGAGGAAGTTCTGCTTAAAGATCAATGTATAAATGGTTCCATTGGGAAGAAGTTCAGCATGTATGTCCTTCAGCATACAGATAGTCTGTTGTAGCTTTTCACAATTGAACTTACACTTTTTAAAAAAAGAAATTGAATAGAAGATAGTATGTTGGTCAGACAGTGCAGGTCTTGCAGGTAATGTCTTTAGTATGGTGACTCTTACCAGAATTACTTGGTAAAACACGTCAGCATTATACTGTAAATGAGTATTTACAGCATTGTACTGTAAATTTGTCAATAGCACTATGTATGTTTGTAAACATTGTGATGGCTTCTTTCAAATGGTTACTTGTATGAAATGAAAAATGAAAACATTTCACTTCAAATAGCACAGAATATCACAATTAGCAGGCCCTTCTCACAAATAACATAGATATTTTTTTTTTTAAAGCAGCTGTGGGTATGTCCACACACACACTTTAAATCAAAATAACACTTATTTCGATTTAAAAAATGCTAGGTCCACACGGCATCTCCTTATCTAGAAATGAGGAGCTCCCTCATTTCGTTACAAGGAATGTTAAAGCACTATAGTAAAACCTAGTATTATATTGCTAGAACGGTTAAAGCAAAATTGTTATATTGATATAATGCAGTGTGGACCTGTTGTAGTGATATAACCCTTATAGGAATATAACACACTTTGACCTTCTTCCTCCTAGGGTGCATGGCACCCTGGAAGGAAGACCTCTTTCAGCACCCTGTCCAAGGAGGAGGTCAGGACCATGGCTGGGGGGGCGGGGGTGGGGGGGAAGGAACACCAGTGCTGGGCTCAGCTCTGGCTGGACAGGTTGGGGGGTGGGAAATGCACCCCATGCCTGCCTCCCTGCACAAGCCCAGGCTCCCCCTGTGCCAGCAAGGCAGTGCGTGCCCACCTCCCAGAGCCCTAGCTAGGCAGGGGGGAACACACCCCACTGCCCAGGTCAAGCTGCACTACCTGAGTGGCAGGGAATACATGCAACGCCTGGCTCCCCCTGGACTGGCCGGGCTGCAGGGAAGGGCTCCCCTCATGCTGGCTGGGGGGGGGGTTCACTGTGCACCCAGCAGCCAGTGCGCACAGATCCCTTCCCCACTTCCCAGCCAGCACGCAGGGATCTCTTCCCTGCCTCCCTCCCCACCACTTGGCCAGTGTTCAGGGGGAGCCGGTCATCCAGGGTCCTTTTCTTCCCACCTAGCAAGCCTAGGGGGAGCCAGGTGTGGGGTGCATTCCCCACTGCCCAGCTAGTGCAGCTCGACCCAGGTGGCAGGGTGCATTCCCTGCTGCCCAGTTAGGGCTCTGGGAGCTGGGCCCACGCTGTCTGGCCAGCATAGGGGGAGCCGGGCGTGTGGGGTACATTCCCTGCTGCTCAGCTAGCGCGCTTGGGGAGTCAGGCATGGGGTACATTCCAGCCAGCCAGCACTAGGCCTGGCACTGGGTTCCCCACTGCCTGGCTAGTGCCCGGGGGGGCAAGCAGGGGGGTGTCCCTTCTCCCCTGCCAGGCTCACAGTGCCCAGAGCTGGATGGGGGCGATTCTTTTTCCCACCACCAAGCTCACCGGGAGAGAGAGACAGGCAAGGGATTGGGTGGGTGACATGGCCCTATCATGGGGCCATGTTGTCACACTTCCCATGGTGCCCCTCTCCTGAATTGAACTAGCATGTATTGTGCCTGGACTTGGTTAGTTGATTTCAGTTATTTGGTGTGGACCTGTTAAATTGATTTAACTTGAATCGATTTAATGATTTTTATAGCAATTTTGTTAAATCAATTTAACTGCCTGTGTATAGCTGTAACCTGTAAGCTGATCTTTATTTTTGGTGTAAAGTGTAGTCAATCTTCTACCCTAAAATGCTGGTATAATTCATAATACTGCCCTCTCACATAGCACAATAACCCAACTGCTGGCTTGATCTATTTATATATATAAAGCAGGGGTGAACAAAATTGGCTCACAGCTAGGCACCAGCAATTTTACTTTTGATTGCCAGAGGGCGCACCTCCACTACATTTCTGCAGTGGAGCTAGGTGACAGGCAGCTAAAACTGGTCGCCATGGTCACCAGAAATGTATTATTTGTTGAGGCTTGAAGTAAAGCCTATTTATGTAGGTCAGTGGTTGCCAACCACTTTGCCGCAGCACACCAGTACTGGGGCTGGCAGTGATGGCGGGATCCAACCCTGGCCAGAGGCTGCCAGTCGCGGCAGGGTCCAGGGGCCGCAAGCGACAGTGCAGTACAGCGTGCCACAGCAGATAAAAGGTTGGCTACTGCTCATCTGGGTAAACGAGTTTTCAGGGTCAGGCCTGTATATGCCACCATTCTGCCCTCAGCTTCATGTGTGCACCTAACTCCTGAAGCAGACAGGAGTCACAGATGGGCATCAAAGGACAGAATTTAACCATGTTTTTTTTGTTTTGTTTGTTTGTTTAAATTTGTTTTGTTTAAGCTTTAGATTACAAAAACTGTCCAGGATTTATGATGTGAACTATAGGCCCTTAATCAAACTCATTTCAGTTACAACTTTCACATCTGTGTAGTCCAGCTGATCCAATGAATATATTCTCATTGCCACATAAATCCAAGAGTATTACTGAGAACACATCTACAAGAAACCTGCTATAATTTATAGAGAACATTAGGGACCAGAAATAACAAAGATAGCTTATCAGCCATTGCACCACTAGATATCTGTGTTAAAGCACTGCGTTTTGTAAAGCATTGCTTTCATTTATGGTGCTATATGTAAATGGTAAAGTTGGAACAGAAGGAAGATATTATCTATCACCTCACTCAACAAGTAGTCCTAAAATGCTTCTGAAAAATAGATTCTTGTCTTACATATTCTTTACTCTTGCTGGCATTTCTGTATCTACACTCTCTGTAGCCTGTACTGCATACCCATTAGTGCCAACCTGCCTTTGCTCTATTTTCTATGACAAATAATTGTGGAGAAACTGTGATTAAAAACCCATTAATCCTAATATTTTTATTGTTAAGGTGTAGTTAATTCTATGAATACTTTCTATTGATGGTTGTACTGTGTAGAATAAATACACATTAGGGATAGCCTGATACCAGATATTGTATAACAAAGTGCATAATGTAATATAATATAGATGAGTAAGGTTTTTGTGGCAATTTCTATAGGATGTGTGAAATGTTTTCTATGTGACAACACATATTTCTTTTAAAGACTTTAAAATGTTAGAGAATTTTTAAAACAGCCAATATTTTTAATTATTGAAAACATTTGTTACTAGAGTTTGCTATTTCAAGTGTTATTGCTAATTTGAATATTGATTTTATTATGACATACCTCCAATTCCATTTGTTCTGCTGCATAACAATGCACAATAAAAGTTAGTCTCTGATTAATGGTTTTCTCCGTTTTCTGAACACACCATTTTGTCAAAACTATGTTCATTATTCTGTCTAATTATTAATTAATCCTATTTCACCAGACACATGAACAGTTTCCATTTCATTTGTCTGGTGAAGTGGGCTTATACCCACAAATTCTTATGCATTAAATAAATTTTTTAGTCTTCAAGAGTGCCACAGGACTCGGTGTTTTGCTGAAATAAACTACACACAGCTACCCCCTGGAAATATATGGACTATATCCACTGGATCATCCTTGTCCACATGTTTGTTGCCCCCCCCCACCCCAAGGAATTGTAGTAGATTGGTGAAGCATGACTTCTAGTTCATCTTGCTTGTTCCCCATACTCCTTGCATTGGTATACAGTCATTGTTTCACCTGTCATCATCTAAACATTTGGCCTGTTTCTAGAAAGAAAAACAAAATGTGGGTTGAATCACAAATTCCTCTATTTTTGGCATATGGCTATTTGTTTTATGGTGAATCTAAAACTACTTGCACAAAACAGTGGTTTTGAAATGAAGATAAATATCGCAAAAGACATCTCAACCCTCTGCTTCTCGCAGTATCTGGAAAACTGAATCAAGAGGCAGATTTATTATTGACCCTTGCTAAAATATTATTTTTTAATTTTTATCCCACTTCCTTTATGTATATACCCCCTTTCTAATCGCTATTCATATTCCTTACCTTAAAAGTTAGAACATAGGTAATATTTCCATGGGTGCTTAAATGATCTACCTGCCTTTGAAAATTGGATGCCTCATATTTAAAAATTGCTTGTGGAGGGGAAATAAAGAGCACTCATGTCTAAAAAGAGACTATATCTGCCTATAGATGAAGTGCATTTCCATTTCCTAGCATTAGAATACATTGCAATGCCTTCCTCCCGGAATGGATCATTCAGTATCCAAACACATCACAATGTCCTAACATAGCCCCATCTAAGCTGGACCTGCTCTAAGCCTCATCCTGTTACTATGGGGTACCACACCTTAGATCAAGAATAATCAAGATTTTTGTCAAGGTCCATACTGCAGCGAACATAATAATAAACAAATCATGATAATAGTAAATAAAAAGATTTGGGGGTCTGTTCAAAAGCATCTAGAAATCCAGATTCAGCCCTTGGACGACCAATTGACCAGCCTTGCCTTAAATTGTCTCACCCCTTTCACCGTCCCCTACCCCAGGGAAGGCCCTGCCCATGAATGCAGATTCTGTTTTTAGCTCCCCATGGTGCAATCCATCACTGCAGCTGGAGTATGGACCTTGATTACCTCTTGATCGAGACCTGGTGTGCGAACTGCAAACAAGAAGAGGAAGAAGTGGGCAGGGAAGTCACAGGGAATGAGGCAATCAAAGGCCAGCATGCTGACTTACAGTGTGTGGTGACTCTCCAAGCCTCAGCCGGCTATGACTGAGACTCTGATTGGCTGACAGAGCACAATCAGAGCTGAACTAGGATTGGCTGGAGTGCTTCCTTGTTCCGCTGTGTGCTGCTGACATGCCGTCGATCAGAGGTTTCATTGGTGGCCAGAGAAATCTGACTGGCAGCACAGCATGTGAACTGCAAACAAGAAAAGGAAAAGTGGGAAGCACCCATGTGGGGAATGAGCCAATCAAAGGCTAAAGTGCTGACTGTGAGCCGAAGCTCAGTTGCAGCTGCTGTTACGGATATAGATAAAACATGGCATGTGGATCATGGACTAGATAGATACTGTCACTGAGCAGATGCAGATCCACATTTTCGCACCATTCTACACCTTATGCTTGAAAGGATTCTCCCTCTCAATTTGCAATATCAGCACCTAAAACTCTTCCAAATCCCTCCATAATATCTACTTTTGCTGTGAGACCAACAAATCACCATCATCTGGTATTAGGCAGGCTAGCAATCATTACAAAGACAACTGAGGCCAAGTCTACACTAACAGTGGTAAGTTGGCCGCCATCAGGTCGAACGCGCCAGTTTGACTGAGTGGTCAGTGAAGAACTGCTCAATCAATCCAAAGTTCAACTCAGTAACACACCACCCCCCCACACACACACACATGAAAAGAGTAGCACTGACTCAGAGACAGCATTTTCTTTCAACTCAGCACAGTGGCACTGTTGAGGTAAGTGGGAGTTAGAAAGTCAAAAGATGATAGGCAAGTTATTTTATATAGCTTGCATAGCTCCCTTCAACTGCTGCTGAAAATGGCAGCAAGTGTAGACCAGGCCTCAATCTCTACGTATACCTGTCTCTACTATTACCTTGTCGTCCTAATTCCTTACCCTGCAATCCTTTAATCCTCAATTTGTCTGTTTAGTCATCTATTATATGTTACCTAGTAAGTAGAATGTGAGCGCTAGGTGGCACAGACTAGTTTCATTATTTATTTATATATCACCTAGGGCAAACTGGCTCTAAATTCTGGTCTGGAGTACTTAGGCAATAGAAATAATCATATAAATAAATTAAATAAATAAAGCCAGGAACTCAAAGTCGATTTTAAATGTCCAAGAAACCCAAACCCTGTAAATATGGAAATGATCAATTAAGTAAATGAGGCTATTTTAACTCTGTTACTGCAGCAATGCCCCAAGAAAATCAGAAACTCATTAACTTATATATTCAAAACATGATCAATGCACCACAAAACACCTTTCAAGAGGCCTGAATCCAAGAGATATCTAGCACAATATGTGGGTGTACCTCATCCAATGTTCTAAATGCACTAACAGCAACTATCTGGGTGAAACCAGACACTGACTCATAGAAAAATGATAAAAGACAAAAACACCGTAATCAACACTTTTCACAACCTCATCATTGCATATCTGACCTCTTAATTCTCAGCCTCAAAGGAAACCTGCACAATGCCTTCAAAAGACGAGTTTGGGCACTTAAATTCTTAAGTTTGCTTGACACTAAAAATCATGGCCTTAATAAAAAGACACTGGATTTATGACTTCTTATAACAATTTGGAACCTACAAGCTGCCCCCACTTTTTGCCCTGTGACTGGAGGGATATTAATGGATCATGTCACCTGGAACAGAACCACAGAATGTGTGTTAACTATATGCTAAACTATTTGTTCCATCTTGTAAGACTGAGTACCTTTTCCAGATCTCAGGTGAATGGATAACAAATCAAAGCTTCCAAGAGAAACTGCAGAATTGGAATTCATATGCAGATTTGACACCACCAACTTAGTGTTGAATAGAGACTATGACTGTTTGCACATTAAAACAGGTAATTTTGCTTTCCTCCCCCCTCCCCCACCTCCCTCCTATTTGCTGTTCTCCACTGTTTGAATCTAAACAACTGCACTGATTTGGTGTAACAGTCTAACTCAGACATGGCCAAACTGCAGCTTAGGAGCTGCATTGAGCTCTTGAATGAAAAAGTGTGGCTTGTGGAAGAAAGTCAGCAAACCACTTTAGTAGGTAAAAGTATATAGCTATATGCCTCAGTGCAGCTCTTGAAGGTTTAATAATCAACTTGTGTGGCTCTTGAGTTCCATAAGTTTGGTCACCCCTGTTCTAAGTTAATGCTTCCCTGCATTTATTTCCTCCCATTCATCTGTAGTTCTCCATCTTCTAGCATCTGATGAAGTGGGATTTTTCTCCCACAGAAACTCATGCAATAAATAAATGTGTTAGTCTTTAAATGTGCCACCAGACTCCTTGTTTATAATGCAATGGTCACCCTGGAATCTGAGAGACACTTCAGCGTAAATGGATATGGATTTAGGCACCCTCATGAACAAACAGAATAAAACTAGGCATAATCAAATAAAACCAAACAAGTCGTAATGGATGTTTTGTCTCTAATTTACCAGAAAGTGGTTTTTGACATGCATTAGACTCTGAGGTAAGTAGTCAGGGCAAAAAAGAGGACATGTCCTCCTTTTGCTGGACATCTGGTAACCCTAGCCTGAGGGCCTCCACCACCATCAGACCCAGCCACCCCTGCCATTTCAAAACAGATTGGCCACCTTCCAACACCAGTGGATACTGGATACAGTGTCATAAGGTTATGCCATCCAGTCCAGCACCAGACCCCATGAAAGGAAACCACCCCCTCACCACCAAGCTGAGGACCCCTCCCACAAGTTTCTACCGGAGCTAGAATGCCACAAGCTCCTAGCGATGGGGGCAATAGAGAGAGTGCCCACAGAGGAAAGAGGGAGAAGTTACTCACAGTACTTTCTGGTCCTGTAGGCAAACAGTGGCCTGGGACTCACTGGACTTAAGAGCCGTGAAAAAGTTCATACAAAAAATAAAGTTTCAAATGGTTTCTCTACCTCAAATTATCCCCTCTTTAGATCTGGTGGACTTGTTCATGGCCCTCAACTTAAAGACACCTACTTTCACATCTCAGTAAGGTGAAAGCACAGGAACTTTCGCCACTTCATAGTAACAGGAGAACACTTCCAGTTCATAGCCCTCCCTTTTGGCCTCTCGCTGGCCTTGAGGGTTTGCACAAAATGCATAGCAGCCCTAGCAGCTCACCTGAGAAAACAAAGGGTCAGGATATTTCTTTACCTGGATGCTTGGCTAATACGGGAGAGGTCCAAGCACCAGATCCAATGCAGCGTCCGATCTGTCCTAAGACTGTGCAACAAACTAGGCTCCTCATAAACCTAGAAAAGTCAAAACTCAGTCCAACAAGGAGACTAGAGTTCATAGGGGAGCAGCTGGACTTGGTGAGGGCACTGGCCTCGTTACCCCATCCAGCTTTCAGTCCATGTCTACCATTATTGCAGCACTACACCACGCCCCCCACCATGGCAGCAAAGCGATGCTGGCCACATGGACGCCTCCACCCAAGTGATACAGATGGCATGCCTCCATATGAGACCACTACAGTCACGGCTGGCAGCAGTTTTCAGCTCCCAGTGCTATCCACTAAACCAGGTAGTTCCCATACTGAGAGAGGTCCTGAACTCCCTAATGATTTGGCAGGTCCCAGTCTTCACAAGCTGGAGTGTTCCATTTGAGACCCAGAATGCCTCACATACCTTGATCACAGATGTGTTGGACCTGGGCTGGGGCGCACACATCACAAGAGGATTCTCCACCCAGGGAACTTGGTCACAGGTAGACAACCATCTTCACATACATGTGAACGAGCTGAGGTTGATACGCCTAGCTGCGGGGTCCTCTTGGACAAAATAAAGAGCAAGATGATACAGGCCCTAATGGTCAACACAGAGACTATGGTTCACCTCACCAATGGGGTGGGTGCAGGGTCCACTCACCTGTGCTACGTGCAGAGACTGGGTTGGAGCACAACTTCCATCCAATAGCTGCCCACCTAGAGGGGGGGTGAGCAACCACCAAGCGGACAAACTCAGCAGACAATTCCTTCCCCAACAGGAGTGGTCCTTACACCCAAGGGTGGTGAGCCATCTCTTTGTGATGTGAGGGCCCTCACCCCCATATAGGCCTCTTTGTGACACAAGAAAATCGCAAATGCAGCCTCTTCTGCTCCCTGAGGGGCAGGGAGAGAGGCTCCCTATCAGATGCCTTCCTGATAAGCTGGGAAGGCGCACTGCTCGATGCCTTTCCCCCTGATCCACAGGGTTCTGCTGAAGATCAAACGAGAGGGGGCAAATGTGATCCTGATAGCCCTGATTTAGCCACGCCAGCCCTGGTACAGCACCTTCCTCGACCTCTCAGTGGCACAGCCCATAATATTCCCACTCAGAGCGGACCTGCTCACACAGGACTCCAGACACCTGCAACACCAGGACCTGAAATCACTACACCTAAGAGCCTGGAGGCTACATGGCTGAGCCTTGACAAGCAAATATACTCCAGAAAGATCCAACAAGTCCTGACTGAGAGAAGAAAACCCTCAAAAGGACCACAAACAGGGCAACATGGAGGCAGTTCTCCTTCTGGCTCACTGAAAGAAGGGCATCCCCAAAGTCCCCCTGATCCATGCTATAGTAGACTACCTGCTAGCATTGAAGTGGGGAGGGAGCTGAAGCTCCCATCCCTCAGGGTACACCTGGCAGTTATCTCAGCATACCATAATTCCTTCGATGGGGTAACCCCCCCCCCTCTCACCCCATGAGGACAAGGTTCTTCAGAGGATTAGACAGCCTCTACCCCCAAGTCAGAGACCTGGTCCCTCAACCCCTAAACGTGGGTCTAGAAGGCCTCACAAAACCTCCCTACAAGCCCATAAATTCATGCACTCTGCTGGTACTATCATAGAAAGTGGCATGCCTAGTAGCCATCATGTCAGCCAGGATGGGGGCCTGAATTAAGAGCTCTCACCTCAGAATCCCCATATACGATGTTTCATGCCAATAAAGTGCAACTGCACCCCTCACTTGGCCTTTTTGCCTACAGTGGTATCGTCCTTCCATATTAATCAGGCTGTCTGTCTATCAATGTTTTTCTCGGACCCACAGGTGACAAAGAACCAGAGAAGATGGCACACCCTCAACATCAAAAGGGCACTGGCCGTGCACATCGAATGTGCCAGACCCTTCTGCAAAATGGCCCAGCTTCTCGTGGCAATCGCCAAGCGTATGAAGGGTCAGGCAGTAAGGTCCCAATGCATTCCACCATGAATAAAGAGCTACATTAATGACTGCTACTGCACAACTAACACTCCCTTCCTGGGGAAAATCAAGGCCCGTTCAACTAGAGTGCAAGCATCCTCCAGAGCCTTCCTCACACAGGTCCTGGTTCAGGAAATATGCAGAGCTGCCACCTGGTCCTCAGTATGTACTCTTGCATCCCACTATGCAATTTGTCCCTCAAGCAAGAGGCGATGCTACTCTGGGCAGAGCCATTCTGTGAGTGGAAAAACTCTAACTCTGCCCACCATTGTTAAATAAGGCTTGTAAGTCACCTAATTAGCAATGGATGTGAGCAGCACTCAGAGAACTAAGGGTTACTTACTGTAAGCATCCTTCTTTGAGATGGGCTGCTCACATACATTTCCATACGCTCCCTCCATCCCGGCTTTTTGGAGTTAGCGGAAAGAAGGAACTGGGGGAAAGGGTAGGATCAGAGCCATCTATATACTGCATAGGTGCACAGGTCAGCAGGGGTGTTGGCCACTGACCCTATGGGGACAGGCTAGGGCAAAAAGCTTACAGCCAGCCATGCACTGTGGCACATAGACACTTAATGAGGAATGGATGTGAGCAGCACTTAAAGAATTGCTCCTATTTTAAGAAAAATCTAGAACAGGGGTTCCCAATGTTTTCAAGGGTGGAGACCCCTTCCCACCCTCCAAAATTTTTGCAGCCTCCCCCTCCTGGCTGCAGCTTGCAGCCTGCTGATGTCTGGGAACTGCACCACCACACAGCAGAGATGCCATGGGGAGGGGAGTCAGCGAAATCCTGCCACTGCCACAGAGCAGCAGAGCCATGGCAAGGGGACACCGGCACAATTCTGCCCTCTCCATGGAACGGCAGAGCCGCAGCACGGGAGGCGCCGTGGTGGCTGGGGGGAGCCACTCCAGCGAAAGCCTGCCCCCACCATGGAGCCACAGAGGGGCGCCAGCACAATTCTGCCCCTGCTGTGGAGTGGAAGAGCCGCGGTGAGGCAGGCGCCATGGTAGCTGCGGGGGGGGGGGGTGCCCCAACAAAATCCTGCCCCTGCCACTAAGCTGCAGAGCCACAATGGGGGGGGGATGCCATGGTGGCTGGGGAGAGGGGTGCCCCATCGAAATCCCACCCTTGCCGCGGAGCTGTAGAGCCATAGTGAGGGACTCTTGTAGAAACATGCCCCTGCTGCAATATGGAAGAGCCATGGTGGGGAAGATGCCCTGGCAGAATCCTGGCCCCCTACTGCAGAGCTGTAGCGGGGGCATCACTGGCAGACGCGGGCTCCCACCACAGAGTGGCAGCACCCGTGGCAAGGTTTGGCCCTGAGTCACCCCCCCCTTCATCCTGCCAGCAGCTTCCCCAGGGCCCCAGGGCCAACTCCCACCACTCCCAACCCCGCAGCCCTGCCCCCTTCCCTTGCTGCTGGAACTGGGAGTGGCCATAGCCCAGGCTTTTTCCCTCCCTGAGCATGCTCAGGGCAGTGTGGGAATTTTAAAAACTCCCAGCCTGTGGCAGAGCAGCTCCCTCCTGGTGTCATTGGGCCCCAGTTCCCAGCCTATCCTCAGACCCTTTTAAGTGATTCTTTGGCTCCCCAGGGGTCCACAGACCACAGGTTAGGAACCACTGGTCTAGAAGCATAATCTCACTGTGTAGACATGGGGCATGATGGTACATTATATATGGGCTGACTTGAATCACAAATCTTTCAATTCCTGTCTTTTAACTAAAGCGGGAAATGAAATATTGTCTTTTCATGATATGCTACCCTTTGATTGTATAAATTCTGTTTAGTCTAGTTGTTGGAAAAGTCACCATCAGCACACATATCTTGGAAGAGCGAGCAACTCTACTGTTTCAATCTTGTAAGACAGGGGTCTCGAACACGTGGCCTGAGGGCCATATGCAGCCCCTAAAGCTATTTCCTGTGGCCCACAACAACACTATCATTACCTATATTTGCAATATTGTTGTATGAAAAGATTTCAGTGATACAGCCCGCGGGCTAACATACTAGTCCTCATGCGGCCTTGTGGGTGGTTTGAGTTTGAGACTCCTGTTGTAAGGTCAGGGTGGAGGGGCAGGTAACATTAGCTCTGCTAAAGAACAGTGCTTTATGCAATGCCTCATCCCCTGCCCCTTGTTAAAAGATAAGACTTGATGACTCCTTGTGGAGTCTTATTTGTTATTTTGATCAGAGGAGCAGTCTCTGGTGTTCTCAAGTTTGGAGCTGAAATCACTGAGGGCTGAAAAATCCTTTCTAACAGCTGAATTCACTGAAGAGTGACCAGCAGTTAGTGCCAGCAGCCAGAGCCAGCAGATGGTGTGAACGGGGGTTAAAGCAAACCAGAACACACTGGAACACCGTTCCGGGCCCTTGAAAATAGAAACAGCGGCTGGAAAGCATTGTTCCAGTGCATTCCCCCACCTGCCTTCCCCAACCATGTATCCTCCCCGCTCCCTACCCCTACTTCCCCACCCTACCCACAGAGGCTGTGTTCAGACTTGAGTTTTATTTCAAAACAACAGCCGTTGTTTTGAAATAAAATTTCTCATGTCCACACGACGTACCGTTATTTCAAAACAACGGGACCCTTTGTTTTGAAATAATGGCCGTTGTTTCGAAACCTTTAAACCTGGCAGGAAATCGAAATAGCTGTTCTTTCGAAATAGTTGTTTCAAAACAATGGCATTTGGACACATTTCGAAACACCACCATTGTTTTGCAACAACTGTTTTGAAACAACATGTCCGAACGACCTTATTTCAAAATAACCATTTCAAAATAACAGCCATTTCGAAAGCAGGCTTTCCCTTCATTCGAATTAACTATTAATTCATTTTGAAATAAGGATTTTATTTTGAAATGGGTTATTTCAAAATAACGGTTACCGTGTAGACATACCCAGACAGACTCCGCTTCACCACGAGCTGCTTCGCATTGCTATGGCCACAGAACTCTTCTGGACGGGGCAGACCTGTTGTGATGACCATCACAGCGCATTGCTCTCCTCCTGCCCATGCCAGCTATGGAGGAAGCCGGGGAGCCCAGTTCCAGGAAGGCAGCAAATCCCAGGTGACCTTTCCAGCAGCCTCTCAGCCCCACGGCTTGGGGCTTCCCCCAAAGTAGAGATGGCGGAGGAGGAGGTGAACAAACCTGCTGAGGACAGCAAGCCCATACAGACAGACAGGCAAAAGAAGTGGAGGGGGGTGAGTCTGCCTGGCCAGTGAGTCTGTCTGTCTGTCAGAGATGTAGGGAGTGGACTATGAAGGGCTGGACTGGGGACTGGGTGGGGGGCTGGGGAGGTGTACAGGGGGTTGGGGGCTGAAGGGGGTGGACTGGAGGAATGGGGACAAGGGGACTGAAGGGGGCTGGGAAGGAGTTGGAGGGCTGAAGGGGGTGGAGTGAAGATGGGGGAATTGGGGGCTGGAGTGGGGACTTGGGAGCAGGGAGCTTAAGGAATGGGGATAGGGACTGAGGAGGACATGGGGAAAGAGGTGTTTGATGTAGGCACTAGTGGACAAGGTTGGGGTGGTATAGCTTTGAAGCTGTGCTTCATGTCCGAGGAAAGAGCTGGTGGGGCTCAAAAATGCCTACCTGGGGTAAGACCCACACACGTGCATAAAGGGGGCCCAGAAAACAGGGGAAGGGGGGCCTGTCAAATTATACGTTAGCTGCTAGCTGAGGCCCACACATGCATGAAGGGGACCCGGATGATATGGGTAGGGGGCCCACCAAATTATACTTTAACCAATGGGTTTGAGCAGCCAGCAGATGGTGTGAGTGGCCAGTGGAAGCTAGGAGTGACCAGCAGACAGAGCCAACGGATTGTGTGAGGCGCCACTGGAAGGTATGAGTGACCAGCAGGCAGTGCCACCAGCAGACGGTGGATGGTATGAACGGATCCAAAGGTGGCAAAAGACAACTGAAGGGGAGGGCTGAGGCCCCTCCCCTTTTGAGGCGGACACTAAAATTATGATGGCCAAAATGATGGTAATGGAGAAGTGAAAGACACACTCCACATACACTAGGATGGAATGAGTTCTGCTGACTGGGTTGTGTGGAACTTCTGCCCTCCACTGATTCTCCAAACCAGTGCTGGTTTTGACAGTGCCTCTCTATATTCTCTCATGCTACCATTAAAAGTTCTGTGTAGTACACTAAGACTTGTACTTGTGAGCGAGGAAACATTGCCCCTCTAGGGCACCCAGGACATAGTGCATGATTTCCCAGGAGACTGGGTGTGGGCTCAAGCTGATTGGTGTTGTAACATTGTTTGGGAACCCCTAGATATAGAACACAGCCCCTAACTGCTGCCATCTTGGCCTGGCAGAAAGGTTACAAGACTGGCTTACCCAACATGTAGTTCATATGTACCCATAGAAATGGATATTGGCTTGTTTTAATGACACATGCTGGTGATGGCAGTTTCCTTGTCTAGCTTCCTTTATTTAGTGTCCCATTCAGGATGACTAAAGAGGAAAGAAAACAGACACCTACTAAAATATGAAGATAAAACCAGCTAAAAGTGACAGGAGTTACAGTTGAATCCTTCGCAACCAAGGCCCAAAAGGCAGAGTCCTGTTATGTGTGTGTGTTTTGGCAGAGGGCTCAGCAGTGAATGCATTCATACTAAAACATAAGGTTTTGAAACAAATCAGTCCGGGATAAACTATTTCCAATGAGAAGGAAAGGAGAGAGCTATTGGGGCAACAAAGTGGAAAAGTTTCTCTCCACGTAAGTTGAACTTGCTTGTTTTACAATCCAGCAAAGCCCACTCATCTTGGACACAATATTTTGATGGGCAAATAAAGACCCAAAACCTGCAAACTCATGCTTATATAATCTCAGGGTTTGTAGGATCATGCCCTAAATACCTTTTTTCATCATCACTATGGGAAGGCAGGACAAATAGAATGGCACTTACACAAATAAGTTTTCATAATAATGTTGCAAGGCTGGTTTAAAAGGAGCAAGTAATTGTAATAGGATTTCATTCCTTATCATCAACAAAAGTGTTCTAAGTGTCTTGCAAATATGAGGAAGATACAATCTCTGCCCAAAAAAAGTCTGTCTCTATTGCTTCCCCTCTCGTGTTTAGTTGTTTAAATCCCCTAGAGTGTTTGGAAAAATCTCACTTCTGAATTCTTATTTAGGCATCTAAATAAGTGCTCTGATTTAAGTCAATAGGAGCTTCTCTGCACTGGGCATTTCTGAAATAGGACCTCTTCTGTGTGCCTAAATATGGATATAGCTCAACTTTTGGCTCCCATTTTTGAAACTCTTGGTTAGTGAATTCTCTTCCCTGAGCCTGATCCCAATAAAAAGAACTTAAGGAGGCTCTGAGGAGTCAGAAGCCAGAGTAGCTTAGTACCTCTGAAACTGGTGGAGAGTCTAATTAAAAATAAATTACTACAACTCTTGTGTAAGTATAATTTGATAGTTTCCATGAAGAAAAAAGTCATGCCTCTCTAATATGTTTTTCAAAAAGTTAATTAAAAGTAGGTAAAAATGAGAAAAACAATGAGTCTTGTGGCACTGTTAAAAATTAACAAATGTATTTTTCACGTGCTTTCATGGGAGAAAATCCCACTTTGTCAGATGCTTGAAGAGGGGACTTTACAGATAAAATCATCTTCAAGCATCTGACGAATGGGATTTTCTCCCACGCAAGCTCAGGAGATAAATAAATGTTAGTTTTTAACAGTGCCACCAGACTCCTTGTTTGTTTTGCTGAACTAGACTAACACAGCTATCCCTTTGGAACATATAAAAATGAGAGTTCATCTGGATTTTCAAAAAGCTTTTGCTAAGATGTCTCATAAAATAGTAAGGAAAATAGAGCCCACTACTTGTCCAGGAAAAAAATTGTTAGATAATAGGAAACAAACAGCAGCTTTTCAGAGTTGTTAAGTAAGGAGTGTTAAGGACCTATCCAGGGACCAGCACTGTTTAATTAAATGATTTAGGAGTAGTCACCAAATGGAAAGTCACAAATAGCCGTTAAAAAACATAGATAATTTCAAGCTACTCTAATTGGGCTTACACATGCTGAATGAAAGGACACCAGTAAATACAACTTGAATAAACTGTTCCAGATTGTGACATGTGATGGCAAGAAATGGTCTTAACTTAGCTCTTATGCTGACAGCCTCTGAACTCATAGGACCTTATCTGAAGAAAAATAATTTGGAATGGGATCTATGGATAGTTCAACAGAAGGGATCAAATAATATTAATGGAATAAATAATGCTCATATTGTCTAAATAAATTATCTGACCTTTTTTTTTAACATTTGCTCCACTTACAGAGCTGGAAAAACATGCACTCTGTGGAAGTTCAACTATTTGCCAGTAGTTTTTCATTTCTTGCCCAGCTCTGTAGCTCAGTGAAGATATCTGTCCAGGTTACAGAAATAAAACAAATGTGAACCATCTACATTGCACTGTGTATCATCCAGCATTGTAGAGCGGTGGCTTTTTGCCCCAAACAGCTTTCATTCTAACGACGCAATGAAAATTGGACCAAAAAGTGAATGTATAGAGTGGGATGAAGTCAATAAGCTTGCTCAATGCCCTGAAGCTGTTTGGAAATATAGGTGCTAATATTTTTAAGTATTATACGTTGGTGCATCAGAAAGGAAGAGACCATATCACCAAAACTGCAACACATGCACTGATGCTAGATTGTTATTTGGAACTCACCAAATCTTAAAGGCCTGAAAATTTGAGAGAGAAAATATAGATAAAACTGAGAAAATGAGGGTAATTTAGCCGTGAATGAGAAAAATTTGGTATTTAAGATGAAGGATAGGATAAAAACTGATCAGTTTGTCTATTGCCCCTTACTAAGAGAAGGGAAGGAGAGATGGTTAATGTATGTACTATATCAAAACACTTCAGAGCAACAGAAGGTAGAAAAGAAAAAAATCTGTAGCAGGTTAATTTGGCTAACAGCTGCAGTGAAAAATCTTGACTAATAGTAAAATGGAGCTATGAGTCAAGGCATTTGGAGATAATTACAGTTGTCAGGAAGGAGAATTTAGCTGATAAGCTTTTTAGGCATAGGGATGATCTTTTTACAATGTTTGTACATTGTACAGATGGGACCTTAATCCCTGGCTAGTGAGTGCCTTTGGACACAATTGCTATACAAATAATAATCCATCTTCTCATTCTCTCAACCCAAGTGCAATATTGCTGAAGACTTCTTGTAACCCATATGCCTAAAGAGGAGTGCTCTCTTTTAGGGATCTGTTGAGGTTGGGTTATGTTGCTGGGCAGATTTGGCTGCTCAGATCCAGACATCTCTGGAAATTGAGGGAGTGCTGGCAGAGCATGCGCCACAAGGTTTTTATTATTGTTGATGTGATCAGATGTCCTGACAGCAGCAGTGAGAAGAGTCCATGTGATCAGTGCTTATGAGAGAAGCTGAGCCAAGAGGGAACAGCAAGATGTTTGCTTCCTTCAATGGTGTCTTCTGCAGCAGAGTTTGTGCACATGCATAGGGGTCTGATTGCCGGTTAACCAGTAAACTGACTGCATGGTGCTGGCTCCAGAAGAGAAAGAGAAGCCTGCATGGATTCCTACTTAAGATCCCTGAAAACAAACCACTCACTTAATCTCCAGAAGCTTCTGGACCTGGACAGCCAAATCCATCCCGCAACATAGCCTCAGAGCCATAACTACGGCTTCTGGCACCCCGGGCAGGAAGTTGGAAAGGCGCTCCCCCCACCGGCCCTGATCTGACGGGGAGCCTGATCCATCCCAATGGGTGGGGAGGTGCCTCCCCTGCTGCTGGGCCAGAGTGGCCAGAGACCCAGCAGGGGAGTGCTTCCCCTGCTGCTGGGGGACAGTAGCAGAGGCCCAGCAGGTCAGGGCTCCCAGGGACATTTGGGGCAGGGTGTGAGAAATGGGGTGGCGGAAAGCAAACTGGAGGAGTGGAAGGCAGTGGCATAACAGGAGTTTCCAGCACCAGGGGAGCCAAGCCCACATTTGTGACCCCCAGTGCCCCACACTTTGCAGCCCCCCCCCCCCCATGTGGGATAGGAGTCATCCCAGTATAAGAGGGCAGGGATGGGGATTGGAGTTACAGAGGTGCTTCTGTTATTTCTCTTCCCTGCTAGGCGGTAGCAACTATTCTCACTGCATGCCATGCCTCTGGAGGCCAACTGAGCTAAGGATGGGGATGGGCATTGCAGCCCTCAACCAGCCCTTTGTCCCTGACTTCTTCAGGGCTGGAGACAGGCTGGCTAAAGGTTTTTTTGGCACCCTAGGTGAGATATTGGCACCACCCGACCCCCCCCCCCGCCATGGCCCAGGCCTAGGGTTACCAGAGAGAAGGAGGACACGTCCTCCTTTTTACCTTCATGTCTTCCAGCCAGCAGACATTTTAAAAATATATGATATTGTCTGGCTTTTTACTTAGAGGAGTTAAAGTATGCTGAAACATGCTGGAACACCCTATTTTTAAGGGGAAGTGTTCCAGGGCCCACTAAAAACAGAATATGACATTAATACTACATTTTCTCCATGTGTCCTCCAATGTCCTCCTTTTCATACTTCATTGTCCTCCTTGCCATTTTTTGGTATCTGGTAACCCTACCCCGCCTGGATAGTAGGCCCTTCCTCCCACACCTCCTAGCCGCCCCCACAAGCATGCCCAAGTGGCAGGTGGGAATCACTTGGGCTGCTGGGCCGAATCATGGTGACAGCAGCACAGGTCCCCACTGGGCCGGATCCCTGCCCGCTGTCGGATGCCGGTGGCGGTGCTGCTCACCACTGGGGCCAAATCATGGCAGCGCTCCCTTGCTGGGGCCAGGGCTGCACCTGTGGCCAGATGCTGGCAGCAGCAGTGCCACTCCCTGCTGGGGCCAAATCATTATAGCAACAATGCTCCCCAGCCTAGACAACCCCCCTCCACTTACTTGGAGTGGAGGCAGCCAGCCGACCCACAGTTTCCTGCCTTGCTCTGCCCTAGGTTACGTGCAGAGCAGGGCGGGATGGGCTTGCTGGCTCCTGCCAAGCCCTGTGATGCCCCCAGCGACTGCCTAGGTCACCTCTATGTATGGCCCAGCCTTGGCTGGAGGCAGATTCTTCAGCATCACTGACTCAGCTTCTGCAGCAGCAGACCCCATCCCAGCAAGGTCCATCCAGCCCTTAGCCTGTGCCCCCAAACCCTAGGAAGCCCCTTGGGTCCCTCCCCGCTCTCCCTCCATCACTCACAGTGCTATGCTGAGGGAATGGGAATCCCCCATCTGCAGTTGTGTTGAATCATCCAGCCAGGTAAGTCAGGGAACCTGGAAGCCCTGGCTGCTGCCTCCTATGTAGGCAGCTGCAGGAAGAGTTCACCACCTACCAGCTTTGGCCTGCCACCACTCCTTCAGGACTGGAGGCAGCTTTCATCCTGAGTGAAGTGGGAGGGGGGCAGATCCTCTCCCCCCACACACAGATACACACTCCTAGGTAACCCATTTCACAGAATCCAGGCTAGCCATTAGCCCACACCTCTGCCCAGGCCCAGGAATTCCACCCCCCATTTATTTACCATATTGCTGCTCAGGAAATCCCGCATCCCTCACTCCACACCAGGGCCATAACTAGGGTGGAGCAACTGGAGGTTTGCCCCAGGCAGCCCCGAGTAGCTCCATTTCACTACTTGATCGAAAGGCATGGTCCAGACTGCTTGCTCCGGGGCCCAGTTGTTCTAAGGGCACATCCCATTCCAGACGCGTCCCGGGTGCCAAAATTCCTAGTTCTGGCGCTGCTCCCTGTTCCCACCACCTCTCCTTGCACTGTCTTTTCAACTGCTTTGCCCCAGAAAGCCCAAGCAGAGCCATCTCCACTCCAAGAACAAACTAGGCTCTCAGAGGGAAGGGCTCTTGCTCCAGTGGCCAGCCACTAGCCCAGCTGCCCAGGAGGTGATTATCATCAGACCCCTGTTAGCTTCCTTTCCTTGCCTGCATGGGGGTGGTGGAGGGGGAAGCAGCTTGAGTGCTGTGCTGCAGTTGGGCTTCCTTTTTCTGTATGCTGGGCAGTGAGCACGCAGAGGGAAGACATCCAGCACTAGGGCGCAGGAGGCAGCACCCAACTGGCTCTGCTTCTCCATGAAGGGCCAGCCCCTCACTTACCTGCTTCCCCAGGCTCTGATGACGTGCACTTTCCCAGGTTTTCAAGAGGTTTTTGCATTTCAGTGAAACAAACAAGGAGCTCTGTGGCACTTCAAGACTAATCAATTAATTTATTGCATGAGCTTTCGTGGGAGAAAATTTTTCCCACGAAAGCTCACGCAATAAATAAATTGGTTAGTCCTTAAGTGCCACCAGGACTCCTTGTTCATTTTGCTAAACTAAAGTAACATAGCTGCCTCTTTGCATTTGGGTGGTGGCAACAATACCACTCCAAGCCCAGGGAATTGGTAGCCTTGGAGAGTTTAAGACAAGGCTTTAGGGCCAGTGGGTTTTAAGGCCTTTTGCAGGCCCCTACTCAAAATACCAGAGTAGGGAAACAGCTTTGACAGTCAGTGTTGATGATTGATATTGCAGTTGCAGGCATCCATGCTGACATCTGAGTCCTCTGCGCTATCAGGACAGGTTGGGCTGCCATAGCCTGTAGGGAGCATCTCGGTACTGTGTCTTCGAGCGTTTTCATAGCACAGAAGGTGGGCTTCTGTTTGCCTCTCAACTCTGAGCCTGCCCACTTGGGGTTGCTGACTCCCAGGGAACATGCAGTTCTGGAGGACCCCAGAGCCTTACATGTACTCTGCTGAGATATGGAGACACAGTAAGTGCAGAGCCAGAGACCACACCTTTTTCAGAGGCTCTTTCAAGTGAAGCTGATGCTCGTTTCCTCCCTTTTTGGAGGAGTAGGGCTTCGTCTGTGAAGAGGGTGAAGTCTCTGGAGATCATTATCTAGAGGGAGGTCTGCTGTCCTGGTTTGGATGCCACGTGCAGAGACTTCTCCAATTAATCTAAGTTTGAGATGCAGGTCTCTGTCCTTCCTGGCACAAATCTTTAAATTATTGTAGTGAGAGCACTTCTGTGGAATGTGTGTCTCACATAAGCATCAGATATATTGAGAGTTGGACGCCAGGACACCTCCCAGCAGGAAAGGCAGTACTCAAAGGAACTATGGCAGCTCAGCATTGAGGGTGAACATTATCTATTTTAAAGGTATAAGAAAAAATAAACAGGGAAGAAAAGGTAAATAAATTTAACTAATACACTAAAACTACCATAAAAAATAAAGTTATTGATTTTTCATACTGCTAGGACCTCCATCTCAGGCCCAGGACTGTTGAGAAGGAACTGAGTGTGGGGGGGGTCTGGTCACATGCTCGACAGACACCAACAGTGGTGTGAGATAGGGACAATGCATATGCAAACTACATGAGCACTGTTGCTCATATTCTCCAATCAAATGTGCAGGGATACTTATTTACTTGAAGTGAAACATCACTCCTCCAAGAACAAGAAATTATAAACAAGAGTTTCAGAACTTCTCCTAGCCTCTTCCCATCTTCACTGCCTGGCTAGGCTGAAAACGTGAACAGTAAAGGGTAAACCATCCCGATTCTTTTACATTATACTGTTCCTGTGGTGAAACACTCCCTGAAAGTAGCATCTTGTAAAACAAAACAAAAAACAAAAAAGTTGCTAACCTTTCATAACTGTTGTTCTTCAACATATCTTGCTCACATCCACTCCATGTTAGGTGTGTGCACACCCGCATGAATGGCTACTGGAGATTTGTGTCTTAGTGGCATTCATAGGACTGGCTCTGGTACGTTCTGGAGCCCCACACCCATGTACAAACTGCCACCTGCCCTGTGCCTTCTCAGTTTATTCTTGCCATCAACAGCAACACTGGGGAGGGAATGCAGGTCTTGAAGAAAATTATGAAAGATTAGTAACCTTTTTCTTCCTTCTTTGAGTACTTGCTTTTGTTGATACCATACCAACAGACTTGCAAGCAGTATCCCTGGAGATGGGCTTGGAGTTCATGGATGTGCTGTCTCCTGGACCTGTTAGGTGATGATCTGATGTGGAGGTATCAAATTTGTAACCCACAGTCTGCTCTGCTGCAGCCTGCATTTGGGGAGCAGGCCTGGCTGATGTTAGCAAGAGGCTTAGCTGACCCTTAGGCCAGCCAGAAGTGCTGTGCATTGTTCTCACCCTGCACCCTGGTCAGTGCCAGGGGGTGAGGCAGGCTGGTGGTGGTCTCTAGCATAGTCCTGCAAGGTGCCCTGAGGGTCTGTGCCATACAGCTGGCCTTCAGCATGGTCCTGTGAGGCATACTGTGGGTAAGTAGAGCAGCCCAGTGAAAGGGCTTTGGGGAGCAGGGAATGAGCAGAGCAGGATGGGGTATTTGGGGGCTAGAGAGGGAGGTGGGGGGCTTGGGTGAGTGGGAGTGAGTAAGGTGGCCTGTGGTGGGGGTGTTGAGGGAGTGGGGGCAAGTAGACCAGGAGGTGGGGCACTTGGGGGTGGAGTGGCCTGCCCAACTGAGTTGCTGGCAGAAATAGCCCCCAAGGATAAATGACTGACACCTGTGAAAGACCAAGTAGAGGCTCTGCAGATGCCTTGGATCAGCACCTGTGCCAGCAAGGCTGCTGCTGAGGCTTGAGCCCTGGTAGAATAAGCACCTAATGGTCACTGGTGGGGGTACCTTTGCCTGTGCATAGCAGAACTTGATGTAAGAGGTTACCCATGAGGAAATCCCCTGGGAGGAAACTGGCAGGCCTTCATCCTGTCTGCCACTTAAATGAAGAGCTGTGTCGACCCACAGAAAGGTTTAGTCTTTTCAATATAGAAGGCCAAGGCTCATCTAGCATCAGAGATTTGCAATTTACGTTCCTCAATAAATCTGTGTGGTTTCAGGAAGAACACCAGGAGGAATCTGCTGGTTGTGAAACTGACTCAAGCTTTCACAAGAAGTCTGATTAGAGTCACAGCTGAATCTTGTATTTATAAAGCACCATATGTGGCAGTTCCAAAGAGGGCACTCTGATCTCAGAAACCCTTCCCACTGAAGTCAGCACCACCAGGAAGATGACCTTCCTGGCAAGTGTGTCACCTTCCCAAAAAAAGTTTGGTGGCCTTGGCCTGGGGCTGACCCCACCCCCTGCTGTTCTGGCCCCTCCCTCAGGCCCAATCCAGCCCAGGTTGCTTGCTGGGGCCAGATTGGACTCCTGCTGCCACTGGTCCTGGGTCCCCAGCTGGGGTCAGAGCCGGCACTGGATCCTGCTGCTGCCAGCTGTCCCCCTGGTCCCTGGTTGGGGTAAAGGTTGGATTCTGCTGCTGGCAGCCTGGTCCCAGGTCCTCAGTCAGAGCTTGATTCTGCCACTACCAGCAGCCCAGCCCCAGATCCCCGGCTGGCCGTGGGTCGGCACCAAATTCTAAGTGCCACAGCTGCCAGCTCAACCCTAGGTCCCTGACCAGACTTGGGGAACTGGCACTGGAACCTGGGGCTTATGGTCCATGTGCCCATTGCCAGTGATGCCCATGCTTCCAGGAGAGCAGCGGCAATAAACAGGTAGTCAAAGATTCAAAGTGTGGACCCATGAATTTTGACAGAATTAGGTTCAGTTCCCAAGGAGGTATAGGATCCCTGACTCGTATTATGGGTAAAGTCTCTCCAGGCCTTTCGGGAACCTTATCATCAAGTTATGGGAAAAGACTTATGTACCTTGGGCTGGAGGGTGGAAGGCTGAAATGACCACTAGGTAAACCTTTAATGAAAAGAAGCCTTGACCTGGATGTTTAAGATATAACAAATAGTCCAAAATGGACTGAACTGAAGCTTAGTAAGGAGAGAGATTCCAGTTCGAAGCCCCACAGGAGAAGCTCTTCCATTTGACCAGATAAGTTGCTCAAGTGGAAGGCTTTCTGCTGCCTATCAGGACTTGCTGAAACTGAGCTGAGCAAGCCCACTTGTCTGTGTTTAGCCATGCCCACCACACTATCAGGTGCAGGACACTATGCCTGCATGCAGAAGACTGCCATGGATCTGGGAAAGGTGGTCCAGCTGTTGGGAACTTCCAGTTCCAGTTGTTGAGAGCTCCAAGAACATGTCAAACCAGACTGGTCACCACAGTGCAGGCGCTACTAGAATCATGTTTGTTTTGTCATGCTTAATTTTTATCAGGATCTTGTGGATTAGTGGTACTGGCAGAAAGACATACCTGAGCACTCCTGCTCATGGGTGAAGAAATGCATCCGGTAGAGCCACCTTGTCAAGTCTGTGGATTGAGTGGAAATTGTGGCATTTCCTGTTCTGCATGGACATCAAAAGGTCCACCTGGGGAGGCCCCTGCTTTTCAAAGATCATATTGGCAGCCCTGGGTAGAGCGACTACTCATGGCAAAATGAATAGATCTGCTGAGGTCTGCTATGCATTCCCGGTGTCTGGGACATGTGAAGCCATGATCTCAATTTCTTTTGCATACATAAGTCCCATAAGTAGAGAATTTTTTTGCACAGGGCTGATGAATGGGTTCTGCTTTGCTTGAATGGCACCAAGAAGAGCCAGGCATCAGTGGTACACTCAGCACCATCACTGACATACCTGGCACTAAGCCAGAGCAGGATGATTCTTAGTCTGGTCTAAGTGCTGCTTCCATTGACAGGGCTTCCAAGTGAATGTTCCTATCTTTCTTCATCCGTGGTCTGAAGACCTTACAGATTTTGCACTTATTTCTTTTGTGCATCTCTCCTAGACACTTGGAACAAACTATCATGGGGCTCATTGAACACAAAAGACTTGTGGCTAACAGAACACAGCCTGGCACCCAAGGAATGGGTCATACCCCATCCCAAAGCAAACATCCCTAGTAGAACTTGTAATACTTAATTTTCTAACTATTAACTATATACAAAAAAACTAATTTCAACCATAAGGCAACTTCCAAGTACATGTAATTACGAGAGAGAGAGAGAGAGAGAGCCAATAACATCATGAGCAGAAAGAAAGAACAGAGGTTGCAGGGCTGGTGGCACCTCATATACTACCATATAAATGTGATTCCAGAGGGTGCCAGAGCTAGCCCCACAGACAGTAGTATGGCAAAAATCTCCAGTAGCTAGGCAAATAGTTGCGCAGACACCTAACATGGAATCGATATGAGCAAGCACCGAAGAACCGCATGTTCATCATTTACATGAACAGTTGCAATATTTTCATACAAAGCATGCCATGTGAGAGGTCTTATGAAATGTCATGATCTACTGGAGCCTTTCGTATGTCCTCATATGTATATCATGATATGCATGGTTGTAATGAAATATGCTGTAAATTTGAAAGTCTCTTCTACAAGCATGTTGATCCCCACTCAGAAAGGTGTTAAATGACTATTATTCAGAAGACATGTTGTAATCTAGGTATTTACAATTAAATGACAGTTGTGAAAGCACAATAAAATGGTGATTTGCTCAAATGTGTAACTCAGTTGCATAGGACCACATCAGGTGGATTGCCTAACCCTGTGACTCTGCAAAGCCCACCAGAGCATGTCTGGGATAGTGTCTTCTACCCACATGGACTAAGAATATAAAATAGGAGATAGGCCAAAGCATGATGTCACTTTCTTCATCTACATTGCAAGCAACAAGGATGCTGAGAAGACAAAGAACTAAGATGACTTGTCCCAGGCTTGAGCGGGAAGCCTGTGTATTAATAAGAACTATAATATCGAGTAGCGTGAGAAAAGAGCATGATCTAATTTGAGATTTTAATTGTGCATTTATCTTTTTCCTTTGGTAACTCCCTCTGACCTTTTATACCTTTCATTTACAATGACTTAAAATAGACCTTTCCATAGCTACAAACTATGTTTTGTATTTCACCTAAAACAGTGTGTTTTGGTTGAAATGATTAGGAAATCTCAGCTCAATTTACAGATGGCTGTGCCATCTCCATACTGAGGGAAGGGTGGACAGGGTAATAAACTCACATTGGCCAGGTTTCTGAGTAGTGCCAGAGGGTACAGTTCTGGGGTGTAAAGTGGAAGATCCGGGGTGGGGAGGGGGAGAATTGGCGGGTATGTTTTCTTTAGTAATTTGTGAATGGAGCATTCCTGCAATCTAGCTGGGTGTGGGGCTCCAGATGCTGTTCTGTTAGTGATAGGCAGCAAATCCTTCTAGGTGCTGTTATCACCTAACAGAGCATTGAGACAGCAAACCAGGCTGCAGAGTTCAGAGGGCACAGCAGTACCACAGTTCCAGGCTGCAATCTCAGGATCCTGTCACTCCCCCTCCCAACCCTGCTGCTTCTTTTACATTGTATTGTCAGCATACTCGTACTTGTCACTATTAATGAAAAACTGTTCAAGTCAAAAAAGACAAGGGAGGAGATGGAAGGTACAAGCTTTTGAGCCTCAACAAGATGCTTTTCAGGTCTCAGAAGGTAACCAGGCTAAGTTAAACACAAACTGGGAGACTGTCAAGCGTATGTTCTTAATTCATGCTGCAGAGATCACTTACAGTGAAATGGGCAATGGAGGGTTAGTGTGTGTTCAGCATATGAAACTCCCAGATGCTGTAGGAGATGGAAGTGGTTGGCAATTAAGGGTTATCAGAAGCAGAAGGTGTTACAAATTGTTAGAATGAATCATAGACCAGTGTGTGTGTTGCATCCATGTTTTTCATTTCTAGTGGAGTTATGAGAGGTTCCCAGGAGATTCAGAGAAAAAATTCCAGGTGTTCCATGTCTGGATGCTGGTTAAACTCCTCCATCTTTTGCCTGATTTAAAATCAAAGATCTCAGGGAGACTGACTAAATTGCTTGTTCTCTCTAGATTATCTTACTCGATTTCTAAAATCCAAGCTCCCCTTTCCAATTACAGGTCTAATTTTCCATTTTTTACCAATTTAATACTTCTGTCCCTAAAGACATACTGGTTAAGGAATTTTAATTTTGCAAGCTTTTACAGAATTAAAGTTCAATGATAGAAAGCTTTTTTCACTAGTACCTCAGCTATTAAACAGATCAAGGAGCTCAAACTCAAATTACCATGAGGGCCCATGAGGACTAGTACATTACCTAAGGGCTGCACCACGCATGAGGACTAGTATGTTAGCTCAAGGGCCACAGCACTGAAACCTTTTCATACAACTATTTTGCAAATATTGATAGCAATAGTGTTGTTGCAGGCCACAAGAAATAACTTTAGGGACTGCATGAGGCCCATGAGCTGCGAGTCTGAGACCTCTGAAACAGATAATGGGGTTAAATGCCTTCTTGAGTCTTCTCATCTTCTAGCTGGTCTGTTTAGCAGTTTGCTTTGTGGCTGCTTTCCAACTAACTCTCAGCAAGTCAGGTAGCTCTCATACTCCCAATATGGCAAGTATTGAAATGAAACGTCAGGGTGGTAACTCTCTACTTCCAATATACTCAAGGCCACCCTCCCTGGCTCCCTAGCATCAGTCCCACTCTCCCTATCTGACACTTCAATAACTTTTTCCAGCAGCTTATTGTACCTGCAGTCAATTTCTTCATAGATTACCATCATGAGGCATGAGAAAGAGACAGACAGACAGAAAACCCTTTCTTGCTCATCTTGTTACCAAGACACAAGAAAGCTATTAAATTCTGGGCTGCCCAAAACTCCTGTTTCTCAAAGGCAGGATTAAAGAACACACTTTAAGAAACTTGATAAATGTCCTATGGCTGCTAACATTACAGATCAAAAGAAAATATCTGTCTGATGAACAGGTTTATTAATTCTTACTGAACAGGCTGATTTTCAGGTAGATGATACCTAGCTTTTTCTTAAGACCCTGGGAGAGCTGTGCTGGAGAATTAGTTTCCAGTCACATCAAATAAGGATTATTATATAAGACAATTGAGCCCAACTTCTGAGAACCACCATTCTCTTGCGTGAATACCCAAGCACAACCTATCTCCCCTACTAACTGTTCTCAGCTTAACCCTGAGAGGCAGAATCAGGATGTGGATATGGTTCACAATGGCAGTTCATGTCAAGGAGGGAACGAGGATGGATTTGACCTATGCAGGAAGTCTAAATGCTCCACTTTGCGGGAGGAATGTTAGGAGAGGGAAAGGGCCAGGACTGAGTGGTTAGAACTGAAGGATTTACTATATATGTGCTAAAAAGCTGCTAAATTACCATTTTTTCAAGTTACTTTTCAAACAATATATTAAATATAGATACTGAGTCTCCAGGTATTCCTATAAGTTGTGTTCAACCATTCACACACCAAGAAACCCAAAATTACTGTAATATGCAAAATGCTATTTTGGATTCGGAATGGCTGGCAAACCTTTTCAACCCTTCTCAGTAACTGCCTGAAGTCAATGTTCTCAACTGTTTGATCTTCAAAAAGTAAACGTGAATTGCTCTGCTCAAATGAAACCAGAAAATAGCCTGTCACCTGCAATTTATTTAACATTTTGACTGAAGAATAATTAGTTTCCAGATATTTTTTACAAGATACAATATGTACCAATGTTAAGCATACAAAATAAAATACATATGCTGAGATAGTTAATACGATGCCTATGCTTCTTACTCAGCATGATTCCCAGACTTACAGTAACAAACACAGCAAAATGAAAAGCGTCATGAAAAAAGAATCAGAATAATTAGAACATATATTTGTTTGAAAGATGGATGTGGTTTCATGGAAAAACATAAGATGCAAATACTGAGGTTCTCACAAGAAAAATCTGTTCCTCTGTTCCAGATATGTAACTGAAGAGGTCCAACATGATGGCTTTCAGAATTGTGGCAGTAGGTAATGATTGAACAGCAATGTATTTTCATATTCAATATAGCACATTTCCACTTCAGTAAACAAAAATTTTTTTTGCATAATCATCTTTCAAACTATAGTTATCATACTGTGAAAGGATGGTGGTTCTGCTCTAAGATTTGAAACAGCTTCTTTAATTCTAAAAATATCTTTTGTAAATAAATTTGGGTTAGAAAACCAACCTGGTCTTAGGTCAGAAGAGAGCACAGAACTATGCCTCACTATTTTAATCAAGTAGACTCCCTTCTCCAAATCTACCTCATCATTTTGTTAAATACTAGAAACACAGTATTTTGTGCATGAACCAAGTTTTTCCCCTCAACCAGGTTTTTCCTCTATGTTATATATATATAAATGAAGCATCCTCGAATGTGACATTTAGTACAATTAATGGTTTACAGGATTTGCAAGAAGTCATGTTACTGGACACTCTGTCCACAAAAAAGTTTAGTCAGCCTAAAAAGTTAAGGACTAGAATTTCCTCCTGTCATTCTATTAAATATTGGTGTATTTACAATATAATGCAATGATCTTTGGAACATTACACATTTCTTGCTACTGAGAGAAAACTATTTTTAATGTTTCCACAAGATGGTACTTCAGTTGTTTTGTTGCTGTAAAGTAAATATATACATATATTATTACCTTCTTCAGTTTATTACAAACTTCTTTTGCTGGACTGAGTTAGATGGTTTAAGTGGCTAGATCACATAATGCCAATATTTTCTTTGGTTTTGTATCCATAGTGAAGTGTGGTTTCAAGTTTCCTCAGCACAGTACCAATACTAATATCCTTTCCTACACCTCACTGGTCTTTATGTCTTGAAAAGTTTGCCAAGAGCTTTGAGAGAGGTACATTTCTACACTGAGATTACTCCATCACACTTAGCTGTAGGATCCAGATTTTTCCTTCCCTCACTGCTAAATAATTAAACCCGTATGACTGAGCAGACCACCTTAGACAATTTCTTGCTTTCACCAAACTTAGATTAAAAAGTATTTGTTTCCATGAGCCATTATTTTAAAGAAACTAAAAGGTTTCAAAAATTTTTCTTTGAGCAGATATTAACTACACTGCATTCTGTATGCTTGTCAGACAATTTATTTTTCCATTCAAATTGTCATATTTACCTTATTTCTATCACATTTTCTATATGGTCAACATTGTTCATATTTTCCACTTCCCAAGTTCCACATATCCGATTTTTTTGTGTCTGTTTCAATTTTTTTTTTTCATGTTACTGCTTATGTCTTCCATTCCTTTTCTTCAAAACACAGCCTGGTTTACTGTAGTTCCCACAGTCCTCATAACCAGTCAAAGCTAAGGGCAAACTTTTCCTCAATTGCATGTGCTTTTGAAAACGAGATCATTCCACTTGCAAGTCAAAGCTCATCTTTTCTTATTCATAATGAAAAAATACTCATTTCTATTTATTTCACCATATGATAGTCATCACTCCAATTCAACCATTGGTTTCTCAATATCCAGTGAATACACACACACAAAACTCAAAAATATACTACACAGCACTGAAGTTACAGAAGGATGTTTTCATTTTAAATTCACCTCAGCAATGTAAAACTTTGGGCAAGTAGAAGTAATTTTTAGCTTTACCACAAGGATAAATACTCTCCAGAACTGATCATTCTAGTCTGCTAGCCCTGACTACCATAAGAATAAGCTATCACAACAAGACAGACCTTTTTTTTTTTCTTTTTCTTTTTCTTTTTTGTGTGTCAAACCCAAGTCATCTCAGTAAGTTTTTCTGGATCCTTTTGTTGTACAGTTGTCTCGATCCAAATTCTGAATGAAGAGGATAATTTTAAATGAGATCTCAAATAAATGGCAAACCTTCCTCCTTATACAAAGATAACAACCTCTACTTTTGGAACCTACATGGATTTGATGATGCACCTATCACAGTATATTTGGGAGCATGTCAAAAAGGACAGATACACCACATTCTCTCAATGACTAGAACCAAAGCAGCTAGTTGGATAAACTGTCAGGAGATTTAGTTAGAAGAAAGCCTAAATCACATTCCAAATGTGGATGCAGTCTGGTTCATATTTTTCTGGCATGTGAGTAATAAATAGGAGGACACCACTGAGAACTGCACCCTTGCAACAGAAACAGCTCAAGAGTTTATGCTGAGTAGGAGACCACAGGTTTACAGTATTTTGGGCTTTATAGCTAGCAACATGCATCTTGAATTAAATTCCATTATAAACTGGGGGTCATCCAAAACCCAGAACACAAGCATTATATACTTCAGCCAGTCTGTTCTTCTCAAACATCAAGCACTGCAACACATTCTATACCAGCTAAAGATTAGCCTGAATAGCCTTGAGATTATAACAATAAGTGAAGATCCCACCTGAGACCAAAAAGATACAATCTTATGTTCACCTTCAGAGGATGAAATCTTCTGGGAATTTACACAGGAGTCCAAGAAGAAAAGATGACTCTAATGGGACCTCAGAGCTCTGAGCCCTCAGCTGGAGTGGTTAGATTTTACTCTTTCTTCAAAATGCCTTTCTGTCAATCAGCATTACTTTAGTGTTATCCAGACTGAACCTAACTCAGGTAGCATTTTATCCAGGTCCCTATCTCTACCAGATTGGGAAGGTAAGTCAACAACTCCCTATCAATAATGCTGTCAGCCACAGAAAGATTCATTAATATCCCAGGCATAATATGCAAGGTGACTATAGCAAAACAAACCAAATATCTAGGTAATAGTAGAAGATATTTTAAACAGCTAGTTCTAACTGCATACATGAGACAAGTTAAATGATTTGGGTGAGGGGGGTGATGGTAAGAAATAACAGGCATCAAGTGCTGAACTCCAACTGGAAAAGCATTTTGAGTGTGCAATGCAGATTGCTTGAGAAAGTCAACAATTCGATCATTCTTAGGAAAAAACTGCTAAGTAGGAAATGATGTTCTACTATAACACTAAGGAAGAACTACCACTGAATCAAAAAGAGAATCAGGGTTCACTGGGTTCTGCAGCAGTGAAATTTTACAGAATTATGAAATATCATGCACCTAATAAGAATTTACTATCCATGAAATAAATGGATATATTTGTCTGAATTCAGTTTTGCAAAATAAAAGTTGTGAGGTATACAAAATGTATTAAAATAAATATGCTCTTTGGCCTTAAACAATAGAGAAAGATTTCTTGAAAAGAAACAATTTCATTTTAGTGGATTTCATGCTCCACTGATTTTGCCACTACTTCAAATCAGAAATCATTAACCCTAGGATTCTATGATTCTAAGAGAAATATTAATGTCACATCTACAGTACTTGAAAAAAAAAAAAAACCACCTGATTTCTCAGTACTTTGCATTTACTTTAAGCCAAAATATCCTACCACAGAAACTGACTATTCCAAAAAGTTTCTCTCAAGAATGCTGCAGTAAAGCTAAACCAAACCCTGGACTCACTTCAGCCAGTTTTTGGAGCCGGCAAAATACTGTAGTTTAAATTTGAGTGAGCGACAGTTTTCATTAAAAAACTTAACTGCAATCTGTGTACATATTTAAACCTACTACCACATTAAGTGTGATTCCCTTCTGAAAGGAACTAAAAATGGCGTACTAGGTTTAGTATGTCAATTTCTGTTACCAGTTGTGTCAATTTAGGAGATGTTTTAATCAAATGCAAGTCAGAAAAGACCATGCTAAGCTTTGCAAATCAAGCAGGGGGTCCTTCTCATGCATCATCGCCAGTGAAAGTGGTCTGGGAGATCAAATTAGGTTTTTAATGATGCCTGTGCAAACTTACAACCTCCAATGGGTTTGCAAAAATGTAAAGAATTGGAACTTAGTAAATCCCATTGATGATAGAACCAAAAGAATCCTGCTCACTTTCTCACAGCATTCAAAAAGACCAATTAAAGCACCAAAATCTTATTTTTGTCACTACAGTTGGCAGATATAGTCAGAATATATGCAAGGAGTTATGTCTGAGAAAGTGCCATTTTTTCCACAGACACTTTTCATAGTATGCACTTTACGATTATGCACTAAGTACCTCTTTGCATTAAATAAGGGAACATTTAGTACATTTCTAATATTTACTGACCTTTGTGGATGTTTCAGGAACACAGAAAACCTCCCTTTGTAGACTGTTAAGTACCATTCATGATGACCCAACATGCATGTCATTTACGATGGCATGTCTACCAATGAAGAATGGAACCAGAGAACGTTCACACTGTTGCCCCTCCCTTTTCAGGCTTTTAAATTTTTGCTTTTCTTCAGTAATACTTTATACTTAAAAATCACACTCATTATGGGAGAGAGTGTGGGAGAGAAAAAGAGAGGAGATTAAACAGGATTTGCATTATTGGAGTCAAGTTCCAGGGTTCTTTCAGGATGACTATGTCATCAGCGGAGTGAGTGCAGAAAAGTGGCGAAGCTGAACTGGGCAAAAGATTAAAAAATTAACCATTTAGAATGAGCTAAAATGTCTCTCAATTATTTGGGACACCACGCATAAAGTTTTAACATTTTACAAATATCTGCTATTAACTTTAAAATATCACTTTTGATAAACACATTTCTAATTATAAAACTTAAATATATACTACAGATCTAATTAGCACAACAATGGGAGAACGCCACATAAAATCCAGCCTTCCCTTAAGTTAATCAGTAACAGGCTATAAACATAACTGATGAGGAGGGGAAAAATGGGAATTATGGGCCAGGGCACTATAAGACCCTTCATTCCCAGCTACGCAACAAAATCACACACTACAGTACATAAAACCTCATCTCAAAAAAACTAAAATTTGGAATGTCATCTACTTAAAATGCACAGCATGTGGTGTTTTGCAATTGTCAAAAGTTTGCTATTTTAAATTCTCCTAATTCACCAGCAAATGACATTTTAAAAAATACTACTACAAAGCATTTAACTAAATCTTGCCATTTTGTCCCTACCATTAAGATTTGCTGCAATGCATATGATTTAATCTTAAGAAATTGGTTTTGATGACGTGTTCCATATCAACATTTCTGCCCCCAGTTTGTCAGTCACTAGTCTACTCAGCAACAGAATCATCAGGATGCTCTCACTGCCACTTCTCTCCCATGAGCAATTTTCATGTCACTGAAACATTTTAAAGTGCATAAAGGATTTTTTCTTGGTGAAAGATTTATCTGTAATTATTCCATTAATATTTCAATTACTAGATTTGCATGATTTGTACTCACTTAGCCTTTATTAAAAGACTATTTCTTATAGTCTGCTATGACTTGGATACCTACTGCAGAAAGCTTCATTCTAGAAACCCATTTTGTGAAACACCAGAATCTTGCATTTCAACCATATAAGTTTTATATAATCAGTTTTGGGATTACTGACAGCTACTAACATACTTCAACACAATTGCTTTATTTCCCCCAAGGAAGGGGGATAGTCTGCAAAAAAAAAAAAAAAAAAAAAAAACACCCAAGGCTATCTACAATTCAGATTCATACAAGCAGTGCATGTGTAAATAAATTAATATCACCTTCACATCTGTTTAATTATAAATACTTCTACAGAATGTTAAAACTTCTACACACCTCTTGCTTCTGCTCGCAAAGATCATTTGCAGACTGCTCTCTTAGAGGTATAAAAAGCCAAATGAAAAAACAACAGAATACTACCAAGTACTATAGGTAATCATTCCCCATGCTACCATCCTCCAATGTTAGCAAGTTAAAGCAACAAAAAGATATATGGGTGGTAAAAGGAAAAAACCTGAAGGGGGAGGACACAAACACAAAACATGGATCCAGTTTGCTGAAATTTGTAAATCGTGTTCAGTAAATGAACATAATCTAGGTCAAGCACAACCCAGTTGCATTCAAGAGACTGCTGTGATCCTCTGAGATGTCAATAATTTGCTTCTGCCAGCATTAGTTTCCCAGTCACAAAACTTGAGAAAAAGGCAGTTCCTTTTGGAGGGATTGATCTCTGAGAGAAAAGACCATATAACTAGACTGTAACAACTGGTTCAAGACTGGCTGGTGGAACAAATGGAACACAGCCTGTTTTAGCATTAAAATATCTGTATCTTGCAAACACCTCTAATGGCTTCTAAGAAGGAAGCAGTCAAATGAGTGCATAGTGATATGCAAGCTGACAAAAAAACTGAAAATGGGAAACTATAATTTGTGTATTTTCAGCCATTGACATTTCTCTTATGCAAACTCAAGGACCTAGTTCCAAGTTCTAAATACATTTACCTCTAACAGTCTCCTGTACAAATTATACTAAGTAACTTTTTTCCAAAGTTATCTTCTGTGAAAGTTGTTGACTTTGAATCTAATGCTTTTCTGGAAACTGAATCAGTAACAACAGTTCAGGAAAACTACAGCATAAAGTAAATGAGGTATGATGTTGAGGTCACTGTAGTTTCAACAGCTGTTCCATCTCTGTGCAAACTTGCTTCCAGAAGAGAGTATTCAAAAGGATTTTTTCTGCTGAGTCTACAATATCTCCAAATCTACATGTCGAACATCAGGATTGCGTTGCTGAAACAAAAACAATAAATGTTAGTAGTAAGCAATAAAATTTACCACACTGATGCTGATGACAAGACCTGCCATGATGCTGGCCACCTGGATAACAAATTCCTTCTTGTGGTAACATAGTGACTGTTGTATAATGAAGACCAATACATTTAACCCATCCCACAAGCAGCTCTAGAGAATCTGTCGTCCAAAGAATATTTATGAACATGTATTATGACGACGACCACTTCATAGCTAAATTAGTTCTAATGCTTTAAAAAGCATGAAGCAGCTGTCATGATTTTAAAAAGGTAATTGATTAAGGGTAAAAAGTCAGAATTAAAAAACATTTTATAGCTAAGAGGCAGTTTCCTGAATGCCAAAAATGCATGAAAACAATTGGTCTATGCCACTAAAATGATTGTAATAGCTAACATGCTGACCAAATTTGTAGTAAAGAAATACACAACTTCAGGCAATGTAAAAATATCACAGGAGTGACATAACCGGTTATGTTTGCTTGAAGTAACTTGCATCACAGACATCAACAGGTAATTAATTTAGGTAAAGCATTTTCAATGGCCACATGATTATTAAAATCCTTACATACACTGAGAATAGAATTCATGTTATGAAATTTATTAGCCTTGAGCCTACTCTTAAAAAATCATGAAGGGCTGGCCTGCCAATCCAACTACAGTCAAAACACTGATCTTAATTTTCAGTGGCGCTACTTTGAAGTGATAAAATTAAAATTATATTTCTCAAAAATCCTATACACTTTAGGCAAGGACATGTTCTTGAATGGCTGCTCCTGATGCAGGAAAGATCAGCCACAAAGGCACATTTATCTGTACATTACACTTACGATCATGGCTCCATGCTTCCCTTGGAAAGTAGCACGGAAGTTACTTTTGCTTGTAGAAATATTTATCTGCCCAAATGTCTCATGTCTTCAGACAAGAGAAATGCTTAATGACACCAAAAAGCAGGGAAAACATTTAGAAAAAAAACCTCACAGCTTCAGGAGTACCCATAAAGAAAATGCATGGAATGGATATGTTCTGTATTTTAAAGTCTCCTTTAGGGCTTTTCACAAATTTGTAATATAAAAACGAACAGGTTTCCCATTTATTTCACGCAGACTAATAATTTATTTGTAAATATTATTCCCTTCTGCTGACCAGTCACAGAGAGCATGATACCCTGTCCACTTTCTCAACCTAGATGGAACAGACAACTCTTCTTTCAAGTATTCACCCAGATCATGGGAAGTAACACAATACAAAAAGAAAACTGGACTCCAAAAACAGAGCTGAATGTTGAACATCTGCTGCTTCCCTGACCTCTCCACCTCACATATGCTTTCAAGCTTTCAGGAATTCAGAATCTCTGCTTAAAACTAGGTGATTGCGCATCAGTGCATGAAAAACAGTTACCTTCCATAAATGTTTTTCTTTGAGATATGTTGCTCATGGTTTCAGGGTGGTGTGTGTGTGTGAGTCACATGCACAACTGTCAGAAGGTTTCTTCCCCTAGTCATAGAATCATAGTTGTATCCCCAGGGTTGGCTCCAGAGCCCCCTGGAGTCATACCTTCGTGATGCCAAATACAGGACTCTCCCAAGCTCCCATCTCTTTAGTTCCTTCTTGCTAGGTGGCTTCGAGAGAGTGGTAGGCAGGCATGTCTTGGAATGGTCATGAGCAACACATCTCAAAGAACAACAGCTACAGAAGGTTAGGAACCATTTTTTCTTCTTCTAGTGCTTGTTGATTTCAATTTCAAGTAGATGACACCCAAGCAGATATATAGAAGGAGGGGGTGGAGTTCAATGACAAGAAGAATACTGTACTTCTCTACCAAATGCTGCCCAGTTTCTGACCTGCTGTACAACAACATAGCACGCCACAAAGGTCTGAACAAACAACCACTTCATGGCTCTACAAGTATCTTGGATTGGGATCTGAGCAATGAATACTGCCAAGGACTCCTGTGACCTTGTGGAGTGAGCTGCCAGTGCTGAGGCCAGTATTTTCAGCAAGCCATAACACATCCTGATATATGATGTGATTCATGAAGAGATTATTTGTGAAGATACCAGAAGTCATCTCACTGTCTGCTATTGCTATGAAGAGCTATGTTATTTTTCTAAAGGGTTTAGTCCTCAAGATTTAAAAAGCCAAGGCCTGTCTAACATCCAGAGAAAGTAGTGTCTACTCTCGGCTGTTGGTGTGTGGCTTTGGGTTAAAAAAAATACAGAAAGAATATGTCATAGTTTGAATGGAATTGTGACACCACCTTCGTAAAGAAAGCCAGATGGAGGCACAGTTAACCCTCATGTTAGAATAAAATCATATAAGGTAGCTCAAATGTGAGGGCCCTGTATTCCAAAAATACTCTTAGCCCAAGGCTACCTTCCAGGACAGACAGAGAAGCAAGCTTATGTCACTAGAGCGGTTCAAATAGAGGACTCATCAGTCCTGACATTATCAAGCTGAGATCCAATTTGGAAGGTGGCTGTGCACTTGAGGGTGTAACAAAATAAGACCATAAAGGAAACGCCCCACCATGGGATTGGCAAAGACCAAATGACCTGAAAGCCAGGGAAGAAATGCTGAGATTGCAGCCAGGTGGACCCTGATTGACAACACCAATAGCCCCTGCTGTTTGAGATGTAACACATAGTCCAAGATGAAAGGCACTGATGACAATGCAGGTGGGGTATCCTTCTGCACTGACCAGATGAAAAACTTCTTCTACTCTGCTAGGTAAGTGGTCCTGGTGAAAGGTTTTCTGTTGCCTAGGAGGACCTCTCTGATTCATTCTCAGCACCCTAGTTACAGTGGGTTCAGCCATGGAGCTTCCATGCCGTGAAGTGGAAAGACTCCAGGCTGGGATGAAGAGGGCAGTCATGGTCTTGAGAGATCAACTGCAGAACCAGAAACAGACTGATAGTTTCCACTTAGAGGCTGAGAAGCATGGTGTACCAATGCTGGCACAGCCATGCTGAGATTACTGGAATTACGAAGAACCTTTCCTTCCTGACCTTCATGAGGACCCTGTAAATAAGTGGGACTGGCAGAAACATGTAGAACAGATGGCCTGTCCAAGCTGTTAGGAATGCATCCCTGACTGATCCCAGGCTGTGATTCTGGAAGGTGCAGCACTGCATGCACTTCCTGTTGCATCTCATCACAAAAACATCTACGTGAGGAATTCCTAAATGTTGGAAGACATTATCCACCATATTCAGGAAACAGACTACTCATGGTTAGAGAAAGATCTGCTTAGGAAGTCTTCCAACTTTTTCTACAACCCAGGCAGGTAGGACACCTGAAAGTGAACAGAGTGGGCTATTCAGAAGTCCCACAATTTGAGGGCTTCCTGGCCCAGGCAAAAGGAGCATGCTCCACCCTATCTGTTTCTTCAGAATACTGCTGGTGGATTGTCCATCATATTCAATATACATGTGACTTTCAGGTGGGCTTGGAAGATCTGACAGGTGAAATGCACTACCCTCAGTTCTCTCACACTGATGTGGAGCAAGAGCTCTGCCTGGGACCAGAGGCCTTGGGTCCTGAGTGTTCCGAACTGAGCTACTCAGCCCTATGCTGAGACATCAATGTCCAGGGACAGTCAGGAAAAGATGCAGAGAAAGGGATTCCCTGCACAGACCCAGCATGGACTGAGCAACCAGTGGGGGATTTCTGACACATAGGGGAGGAAGCAAGACTACCCTGTGTATGTAGTCTTAGGACAGATGACACATGAGGCAGCCAAGCCTGGAGCCATCTGTGAAATAGTTTGGCATGCTGAATGATGTATATGCATGCTGCTAAGTGCCCCAGCAATTTCACGCAGTTTTGAGCCATGGTGGTGGAGTTCCATTTAAACTCTTCTGTGATGGAGCAGAATTGAGATTCTGGAAGAAAAGCCCTGGCCTGGTTTGAATCTAGCACTGCTCCTATGAACTCTAACTGTTGCGTGGGAGTCCAGGTCGACTTCTGTACATTGGCTAGGAGACCCAACTTGGCAAGGGCTGACCTTATCAATTTTACTTCTGCTTCCATCTGCACCTTGGTGCGACCTTTCATCAACCAATCATCAAGGTATAGCTAGACTTTTACCTCTGCACTCTGAGGAATGTGGCAATGACTGTAATACACTAGGTTAAACACTCAAGGTGCTGCAGAAAGATCAAACTGAAGTACCCAAATTGGTAGTGTGGCTGGCTGATTATGAAATAGAGAAATCTTCTGTGACTTGGAATGAATGACCTATAAAAAACATATGTCTTCAAGTCGAGGGTGGTATACTAACCCCCAGATCCAAGAAGGGAATAATCAAGATAAGAGACCAAGTGAGCAGTACTGCGTACATTAGGTGTCCATCAGTGCCAGGGATCCACAATGGTGCCAGAGATCTCTAGACAAGAAGTCCTTCCTTAGTACAGTCTCTCTAACACATTGTGTTGTCTTCTGCACCAAAGCCAATATACCTAGTGTCAACTTAGCTGTGCTCAGCAGTGAGTGCATCCAGAGAGCTGCCTACATTAGGATAATCTTTGGTCTCTGGCTCCTCTCCTTTGTCTTAGGTCAGAATCCCCTGTGGATCTTACAGTGGTTCCTCTGATGGGTCTCCCTGAGACACCTTAAACAAGCAGCATGAGGACTGGTCCCGGGCATGGGCTTTTTGTAAGCCCCCGAAGATTTAAAGCTGGGGATCAATGCATGCCCCAGCCCTGGAGAAGGGTAGATGATCCTAATAAGCAGGGTTCTACCTAACTAAACTAACTACAATTATGGAATAACTCAAACTAGTTGACTATTTACAGATATCATTTCAAGAACCACCAGGAAGATGCTTGCAAAGCAAGAGAAGATGGATGCTCAGCAACCATCATGGGTCCTAAGAAGAAACTAAAAGGGTAGGGGTTCAGCAGGGCCCTATATACAGCACCATTAAGGTGCAACTCTAGGGAGTTCCACAGTTAACTCTACAGATACCACTGGGGAAAGATCCAGCAACTGTGCATGTGGCATGCACACACCTACTTGTAATTTACAGGAGCAAGCACTCAAAATACTATTGATACAAAACGAGAGTCACACTGCAACTGTCTGACTAGATCTTTATCCAGCCCAATAATACCATTTTAGAATTTGAAATCACAAAGGCAAAGAGTGTTAAAGATGTGGGAAACAGTCACCTTAAAGGCTCTTGATTCTAGCCATTTATAAAGTTACAGTTTGGTGTAATGGACCGACCACAAGCTAACAGAAAATGAAAGCCTGCCACACCTATCTATGAAGAAAAGCTGAAGGAACTAAAATTATTCAGCCTGCAGAAGAGAAGACTGAGGGGGGATTTGATAGCAACCTTCAGCTACTTGAAGAGATGCTCCAAGGAGGACGGGGCTCAGCTGTTCTCAGTATTAACAGAAGACAGAACAAGGAGCAATGGTTTCAAGTTGCAGCTGGGGAGGTCGAGGTTTGATATTAGGAAAAACTTTCTTACTAGGAGAGTTGGGAAGCATTGGAATGGGCTACCTAGGGAAGTGTTGGAATCTCCATCTTTGGAGATATTTAAGGCTCAGTTAGACAAGACCCTGGCTGGGATAATTTAGTGAGAGTGGTCCTGCTTTTTGGCTGGGGGTTGGATTAGATGACCTCACGAGGTCCCTTCCAACCCTATGATTCTATTATACCTCACCACAACTTCTCAGGTACAATTTTAAAAGCCAAAATGTAGCAACAAGGATGACACTCCTTTGCTATTTGAACTGAAAGGGCTCATCTTCACTGATGGCAGCAAATTCACTGCCAGCAGATCGATCAACCCACTCAGTCGATCAGCAAGTCAATCCCTGAGGAATATCCAGCAAGTAGCATAGTGGTTAGTTGATGCGAGGGCATTTCCCATTGTCTCCGTGCACTGAAGACACTGCGGTACATAGGCATTAGGCAGTCAAAGAGAGATGCCCAAGTAACTTGCATATATCCCTTCAACTGCCGCCAAAGCCCCCAATACTGTAGACCAGGGCAAAGAGAGAGTTAAATTCTGTATTGAAATGAAGGATGGATACCTGTTTATGTATCTGTTAAAGATGTGTCACATGGTAGAGCAGTAGTAGCAATGAGGGATACTCTGTTTCACCCAGAGCAAAACAAGGTGAAGTACTGGAGCCCTCTTCGTATGCAGTGAAATCACTTTTGATACAATATTTTGTGTATGGTTAAAATCATTTAGAAGTTGCTTCTCCTTATAGCTGATGTAGAGTCCAGAGGCCTAATAATGATGACTCAACATTTTGTGACCATTGTGCCACTTTTCAGAGAATGCAAACAGTTAATATTCTGTGGGAAATGCAATCAACAAGCAGTAATTATCTTAGAATGGTAAATGACTTGGACAGAGAAAACAAAATGCACCATACAAAACCAGGTGTCAAACATACCACAGGCAAGACAATGCTTGCTTTTAAGGTTACATTCCATTCAGTGAAACTTTTAATTAAAGTGTGAAGTTTGCCCTTCCATTTCTTAAGGGCAGAATCACAAAGCCCCTAACAGCAGCAAAATAGGAACACTCAGATTGACTACTTATTTTTTACCACCTGAATATTACCTTCAGCTCCTTTTCAAGCCGGTCTACTTCAGCTCCCAGTGTGTCAATGATATTCTCTCCATGTTTAAGCATGAAGGCTTCTAATTCCTCAAGAGTCTTCACCTGCTGAATTTCCTGGCAAGAAATGTAATTTGAGGTGTTGAAGAGGAAAGATTAAAAAAAAAAAAAAACAACAAGCAACTGTGTGACTAAATATAAAAAGTATCTTCATGTTTCTTAATGGGAAACTATTTTCCAAGGAACTCTAAAAGGAGGGATAATTTATTATTCCTGACTTTTCAGGGCAGTGAGGGTGAAGTACATGTGTAATATAAAAGCATAGATGGGGAAGACAACAGGCTGCCAATAAGCCTATACTATTTACATAAGCGTTTTTACTTTTGTCACAAACTAGATTTAAAGAAATGCACTGTGTCTTCCCCAAAAAATCTCTCTCAAAAAGGTTAGCAACTTCTCCATTTTCTCCCAGTACAGCAAAGCAGATACTCCCTTCCTGTTCTCTCTCATTCACTCTCAAAAACATAAGGCCAGAATGGACTACCATGACCATATAGTTTGACTTCTTCCATAGCACAGGACACAGAACTTCCTCAACATCATTCCCGCTTGAACTACAAAAGTTCATGTAGCAATACATCCATTCTTGATTTTAAAATTGATAGCAATGGAAAATCCACTACAATCCTTGGTAAGTTGTTCCAGTGGCTCATTGTTAAAAATGTACATCTTATTTCCAGTTTGAATTTGACTAGCTTGCATCTGCTAGATCTTGTGATACTTTTGTCTGCCCAGCTGAAGAGGTCATGTCATATATATCTGTTCTCATGTAGGTACTTATAAACTGTGATCAAGACATCGCTTAGCCTTTTCTTTAAGTTAAAATTACTCTAGGTGTTCCAACACAGAAGGGATGTTTCTAATCCTTTAATTATTCTTGTGGCTCTTCTCTAAATCCTCTTCAATTTATCAACATCCCTTCTTGAATTATGCACACCAAAATGGCACACATTCCAGCAGAGGTCTTACTACTGCCAAATACAGAATTAATATAACCTCCTCTCTCTTGTTCTGTATTCCCATTTATACATCCAAGGTTTGCATTAGCCCTTTTTGGCCACGGCATTGCACTGAGAGCTCGCACTCAGATTATCCACCAAGACCCCAAGTCTTTTCAGTCCCCCATTCTGTAAGTATGGCCTGTGTACATAATTTGTAGATATACAAGTTCATATTTGGCTTATTAAAATGCATACTTGTTTGCTTGTGCCCAGTTTATTATGCTATCCAGATCATTCTATAACAATGACAGATCCTCTTCATTTACTACTCCCTCAGTCTAAATGTCATCTGCAAACTTTAGTGGTGGTGTTCTGTTTTTCTTCCATGTCACTGATAAAAATGTTTAACAGCACAGGACAAGACTCAATCCATTAGAATTATGTACACTTGAAGACAGTTTTCCATTCATAATTACACTGAGACCTATCAGAAAGATTTTAAACCTTTTAATACATGCCATGTTAATTTTTTATCATTCTAGTTTTTTAATCAAAGTATCATGGAGAGCCAACTCAACTGGTAATAGAAATCTAAATAAACTATATCGATACTTTTACCTTTATCAACCAAACTTGTAATCTTACCAAAGTAGTAACAAGTTAGTTTGACAGGATCAGTTTTCCATAAACCCATGTTGATTGGCATTAATTATATTAGCCTCCTTTCATTCTTGATTAATCAAGTGCCATATCAGCTCTTCCATAATTTTGCTTGTGATTGATGTCAGACTGACAGGCCTATAATAAGCCAGACTGTCCCATTTACTCTTTTTAAATATTGGCACATTAGTTTACTTCAAATCTTCAGGAACTTCCACAGTGTTCCAAGACTTATTGAAAATCAACATTAATGGTCCAACAAGCTTCTTGGCCAGCACTTTTAAAACTCTTGGATGCAAGTTATCCAGACCTGCTGATTTAAAAATGTGTAACTTTAGTGGCAGCTGTATATGGTGACTTTCGCAGGTGGCAAAGTAACTTTAGTAATATCTGAAGATGCAGCCTGCAAAAAATATACATCCTTGTCCTCCCCCACAAAAGATCCAAGCAAAACAGCTGTGAACTGGAGCTAGGAGAAGCCAAAAGGACACCAAACAGAAGGGAAGAGGTTAAGAAAAACAGGATGTAATGCTCTCTGTAGAAATACTAGACACCTCTTCTACAAAGAAAAGAATTTTTACCAAATAATGAAACCTAAGCTAAAAACTAAGTAAGAACTACAGATGGTATCCCAGAACTAATAGTTTTCCTTGGCTGATGCACATCCTAGCAGAGCTGGCTTGATGCTTCTTAACTTGCAATATTACACCCATAAGCAATAATGCTGCAGTATATTTAAGACACAAATACTGCATCACTAATACAGACATGGCACAGTACAACATAAATTGTACTCTTTGGACATTCAGAAAAAAGACTACTTATATGAAGTTAAACATTTCCTGCAACAACTCTAAAAACATTGGTTAGTGTCTGAAAATCAAGGCCAAGAATAACAAGCTGTATGATCATAAACCAGACTTGAAACCATGCCACCTCTGGCTTTGATCTGAGCCTTCTTAATTTGTTAGACCTACAATGATCAGTGTTTGGATTAGAGAGCTCCAGAAAACACACCAGGGAATTCCAAAGGTGGTGTGGTATTTTCACAGGGTGAGCATGCCCTGCCTAGCTCCATCTGTATGGGTCTTCTCCAGATTCAGGGTAGTTCTTAGAAAAAGCACTTCAGAGTAAGGAGCAAGGAATTATACAGGCATATTTAGACAGAATGACAGCTCCTGAACGTTGGGCAACAGCCTATTTATCTAAAATTAGCCCTATAATTTGAATAGGCAACAAAGCAAGCAAGCAAGATATTCTCTTTTGGATAAGAAAGATCTTATCTTTTGTTGGGTTTCTGCCCCCCCCCCCCCTTTTTGACTTCCTGTTATACGCTACTGCTGCATTTGAGCCTAAAGGGGGAGGCTGATGGTGTGATCTCTGTATACTTTGTATCAGGGTGTTAAATATGTAAAGCCATCTGGGATCCTTGAGGAACAAGGCACTATATAAATGCAAAATAATGTACCTCATCTACTTGTAAATTTTTCTTGGAATATGCTTGATAATGAGAAAGAAAAAAAAACATGCTGAAAGTAACAATATTGCTTTATTAAACATACCTGTAGTAGCTGTTCAATGTCTTGCTTTTCCAGGTAAGAACGAGTCACTACCCGTCCATCAAAGTCTACTTCTGCCTTGAATCTCACTTTGCTGAGTCCCATGTCTGTGGCTTTAACATCATGAATTGCTCTGAAGCAGATAAGTTTAAAAACCGTAGAACAGGGTAAAGCAAAACAATTAGCTGATCTGAATTTTGGTGTTTACTACAGAGCATCATAATACAAAGATTCTGTAATTCCACATTACTTAATTACTTACTCCCCATGAAAGCCTCTGAATATTTCAAACCAACCCCCTACTTCATTACTACGTTTTTAGTATTAGTTTAAATATAGTTTAAAAGTTTCAAGTTTTACAAATATGACTGCTCTGAGCCTGCAGCAATAGTCTGATGAAGTAGGATTTTCTCCCACAAAAGCTCATGAAACAAATAAATTCATTGGTCTTTACGTGCCACAGGACTCCTTGTTTGTTTTATCAAGTTATTTGTGAGCCAGACAAGATTGCTGAGAACTGATTGTAAGAACATTAGGATCTGACCTGGGGGCTAGTTTGTTTTTTCCCTTTGTGGTTAACAGACAAGGAATAGTAGAGACCAGAAACTTTCCTATGTGTAACTACTGTTCTATGATAAGTTAATAGATAATCACTCCTACAACTATGCTTAAACTCCAAGCTCTCAGTTATCTGCTGCAGCAAGGCAGGTGTATGTTTGCTCCTGCCCTGGAACTTAAGTGATCCTACTAGCTCAATTACCACTCCACTTAGAGCAAGTGAGAAACTCATACATCCAAGTAATTTAAAATTATAATGGCGAGGGACAACTTATGTCTTCAATGAACAGCAATTACAGATACGTTTCTCCTCCTTGACTGCTACCATTTGAAACACATTCATTTTTGGAGAGCATGGGACTGATTCTACCAAGTTATATTTGATGCAGAAGTAGGGTGAGGTATCAGATTACTACACCATGATTTTCAAGCTATCCCAGCCTTGACATGGCAGCTCTAATTTACCACAGGTGACTATGAGCCTCAGGGGTGGTCTTAGGGATTCTGGGGCCCCCAAGCTCCCCTCCCTGGCTGCTGGTTCTATTCCCCCATACCTCCCTGTTGCTCACCCCAGCCCCTGCAGCCCTCCCGCCCCCCAACTCCCTACTCCCCTCCCCCCCCGGCTGCTGCAGACTCCCTGCCTCTCCCCCTGTCCGCCTTGTTGCCTCCCCCTGCTCGCTCCAGCCTCTGCCCAGGCCTCTTAAGTCTCTCCACCCACATCTACTGCCCGCTGCCGGGCTGTTCCCCTGGCTACTACACATGTGGAAGGTATAAGCAGCCAGATACTTAAAGGGGCTATACTTAAAGCAGCAGCAGTGCAGGGCCCCATAGGGCCTTACCTATGATGAGCCCTGTAAGACCACACACCAGCTGAAAGTTGCCACTAGGTGAGCTCTATCCTATCCCTTCAACAAGAAGAGAGACTACACAGCAAGGGTGAATGGGAAATTTGTGTAGGAGCAGGCACTACTACGTTTATGATAGTTGAGAGGCCCCAGCTGTAGAAGTGCAAATGTACTGCATTACCTCTGCTTCAAAACTGGAATCAATATTCTAGCTCTAAAGTTCCAGGAACATGAGGATCAAAATATTTAAAGATTTTATTATGTGATATGCATGCTTGTAACTTCCTGGAAAAGTAACACACAATAACTGGAATTTTATAATCATACAGTCCACACGGATGAACGTGAAACCTGGAACCTATGTGCACTTGTATTGACATATTAACAATGACCATAATATACTTAGAGAGTTATGTTACCCCTGTGATAGACCTTGCATATGCCTTGTAGTCGGCTTACAGCAATTCCAGTTCCAGGGCTGAAGTTGCTATGGAAATTCCCAGAGAAATTCAGTGGGTTTACACTGACCACTGAATCGCATCAAGATCACACTGACAGCGGCAATTTTGCCACCGTCAGTATAGACTTACACTCAGTTAATACTGCCTTCAAAATGAAAGCAATCCTACTAGGAAAAGGGTTCAAAAACTTTATAAGCAATTATAAATAAGCCTCCTTTCATATCCCTCCCAATCCTGCCTCACTAAAACTAATTTCATTTAATAGGAAAACTAATTTAAGAAATATCACCTCTATAAGCAAACTTTGAAGGATATGGGGGGCAGATCTGCATTAATTCATTAAATGTGACCAAGCATGGGAAACATTTTCTGTACAATTATCTTAGGATGTTTATTATGTGCTTCTGGTTTTGTTTTGGTGTGTGTGTGTGTTTTGGTTTTAATTGCAAGCTTCATAGGAAAGCAACACAATGATTCCAGATAAAACACCTCTTGATAAATAGGCCAAGGCTGACAAATCCATATCTGAATTATTAGCTGTGAAGATGCTAATTCCAAGATCTGGCCAAAGTTGCAGTTGTTTTGCTATTGCTAGGAACTAATAAATCAAAACTATGCCAGCTGGAGCAGACGGGAGGATTTAAATACAAAGGGATAAATATAATACAAACTCAAACTTCATGATTTATGAACAGATTGAATTGATGTGATGAACAATGTGAAGAGAAATTATTTTTCAGGGCCTTTCTATACCAGTGCTAGGAGTCTGGGTAACAAACAAGAAGAATTAGAAAGTTTCACTCATAAGGAGGACTTGGATAAAACTGGCTTTCCTGAAACCTGGTGGGGAAATCATAACAGGAATGTTAAAATCACTGGCTGTAACTTATTCACACAAGACAGAGAAAAGAGGTGTTTTTGAGCAGTAATCTATATTAGAGACACCATCCCTTGTATTGCAGTTCCAGCAGAATTTTGCATGCAGATGGCCCAATGTGCTAACAAACACAGACTTTGTCACAGAATCAAAACAGAGAATAGGATGAGCTGCTCCCTAAACACCTGTTTAAAGTGTGGAAAGAGAAACTGTGTTGTTATGGGGGACTTATTTGAAAGACCTATGCTGGGTGACTCATGCTAGTTGTCATATCACTTCTAAAAATACTAGATAATTTTTTTAACACAAAAGATACTGTGTCCAACAGGAAGTAACTGTTTTGAACTTCACTGGATAAAGATGAATTAATCATAGACTGAAAGCTGTTGGTTGCCTAGGGTTCAGTGATATGATTACATTTACTATGGACATAGAACAGTCCCAACCAGAAATGCATAATACTTGGTGTTTCAAAAGGGCTAACTTGCCAAAGATGAAGATTATGAGCAAAATTCTTTGCAAATTCTTTCAGAAGTTTATTAGGTGGCAAAAAAGCCATGACTCCACATTCAAGAAAGAGGCTCAGGTCCACTTGGTTCAGTGCTTCCTTCACTTTCGCAAACTGCTATATACTGGAGTTTATATTTCTAATGGCAAAGGGGAGAAATAGATAGCAATCAATATAAATTAGAAGTTATAAAGTGCAAAAAATTCTTAAGGGAAGCTGAAAACCTCAGGAACAAATCCATGGCTGGCAGGCCTAAGGACCTTAAAGCATTAGGAACAAAAGAAATCCCAGCAATGGAATAGGCCCATTATTAGACAAAGACAGTAAAACTGTTTAATGAATGCTGCAGAAAAAAAAGAATTCAATAAATATTTCTGTTTTATATTTAGAATAGAAGGATACTATATTCACATCATGAGGATATGAAAGTACCTTCCAGACAATCAATAATGAAGAATTATGTTAGACAAAATGCATTTTTAAGTCAACAAGCCCAAATGACTTGCACATAAATTTCTTGAAACTGTTGGCTGAAGAGATCTCTGGACTGCTGATGTTAATTTTTCATAGGTCTTGGAATACTGGGGAAATTCCAGAGACCAGAAAAATGCTAGTGTTTTACCAAAATTCAGAAAGACTAGTGAGATAACACAGATACTACGGGCCGGTTTGTCTCACATCCACTCCAGGCAACATAATGGAAAAGCCAATACAGGATCCAACTGTTAAAATATTCAAGATGAAAAACACAATTAACACCAGTCAACCTGGTTTTATTTTAAAAAAAAATATGAATCTTGCCAAACAAATCTATCATTTTCTGAGGAGATTACAAGTTTGGGTGATAAAGATAACTGCACAGATGTAAAATGTTTAGAGTTTTGTAAAATGCTTGACTTAGTGACACATGACATTCTGATTAAATAGATAAGTGGCAAGTAATACTGAGGACAAGGCATTCATGCTGAGTGATCTGGATTGCTTGGCAACCTGAGCCCATTCAAACAAAACATATTTTGATATAACTCACTGAAAACCTAGAAATCTAGGAATACAGGCCATAGCTACAGAATAGGGGTCTGTACCCTGGGAAGCAGGGACTCTGAAAATGACTTAAGGGCCATAGCAGACAAGCAGCTCAACATGAAGTCTCAATGTGATGCTGTGGCAAAAAGAACTAACGCAATTCTTGGATGTATAAACAAGGAACAGTGAATAGTAACAGAGGTGATTTCACCTCTGCCTATGATGCTTGTGAGACCAATATTGAAATATTGCAGACAGCTGTGCTGTTAACATTTTAAAAAGGATAATGGGGGCTGAAGTAGATGGATGCACAAAAATGACTTGAGGGCTAGAGAACATACTTTAGAGCAGTGGTTCCCAAACTTTTTTCTGCCATGGCACACCTTGATACCTTCAAATTTTTCGAGGCACACCACCATTAAAATACTCATGAATATTCAAATTAACTTAAGTTACTTGTGAATATTCATGAACCATGGCATAGTGTTTCAGAAATACTGCTATATTGGGTAGTAGGGGTAGCAGAGCAGGGGTGGCAAAACATGGAAGGTCAGGAGTATTGTGCAGTGGCAGGAGTGAGTGTGGGGAGCAGAGCAAAGCAGGGCTGGCAAAAGAGGACAAGGGCAGCCACGTGGGGAACAGCACAAGGGTGGCAAGAGAGGAGAGAGGAAGGAAGAACAAGAGTGGCTATGTGGGGGGATGGAGGAACCTGGGGAGTAGGGAGGTAGGGCAGGGGAGCATGGTGCAGCACCCACTCCCCCCTTCTCCACAGTGGCTCCCTGCCACCCAGGGCAAATCCTCATCCCACTGCTGCTCCCTCCCAACCCCAGTGGGTCCTGTTCCCCTCTCCCCCAGCCCCCTGCTGCCTGCAATGGATCCTCCTATCATCGCAGGGACCAGAACTAGCCCTCCAGCCCCCAGCTACACCCCCACACACAACCCCAACCAAACAGCCACTCCACAACTCCAGCTACACACCCTCTGCTACACAGCCACTTCCACCTACCTTTGCTACACACACACACCTGCCCCACACAACCCCCAGCAGCTCTCCCCACCAAAGCCCTTACCTGGGCTGTTTGCAGGCTGGCTGGCAGGAGCTGCTCTGTCCTGCAGGGGGAGGGGGTTCACACCCTCCCGGCCTCCCGCAGCCCTCTGCTGACTGGGCTTAAGGTGGAGCCACTGGAACTCTGTGTTCTGGCTGCTCCTGCTACTTTTAGGGGGATCCCTGGAACTCTGCGTTCCAGTGTCTTCCTCTAATTTTAGGGGGACCAAAACTCTGCCTGCCTAAAAATAGGGGGTCCCAGAACTGTGTTCTGCTGCCTTCCCCCTTACTTTAACCCCTGCTTTTTCCCAGCCCTGCACAACCCACACGGCTGAGCTGAGCACAGAGGGAACATTAATCCTAACTCTCAGGGATGCTCACAGCACACTTCGGGTGTTGCCCCGGCACACTGGTTGGGAACCACTGCTTTAGAGTGAGAGACAAAGAGCCCAATCAAAACAAAGGTGTAAAGCTGGTGGCTTGATTTTTGCGTACAAGCACCTTTATGGGGAGAAAATACAGAATACTAAAGGGCTCTTTAAGCTAATGGAAACAAACAGAAAAAACAAGGCTGGAAACTGAAATCAGACAAATTCAAACTAGAAATTGGGCACTTTTTTGTGTAAACAGTGAGAGAAATTAGTTACTGGAAAACACTACCAAGGGAAATGGTAGACTAACTCCCAATGTCTTCAAATAAAGATTGAATGCTTTTCTGGGAGACAAATGTTAGTAGAACATGTAATTGGGCTCCCTATAGGAGTAACTGGGTGATACAGACAAGTCAAACTTGATAGTCTAATAGTCCCTTCTGGCACAAAGAGGTGGGAAGAGAAAGAGAGAGAGATGGAGCAGTTGCCAACAAGCTGGTTACAAAAGAACAGGCTGACAGACACTCAGATTGGCGTGGCGAAGGGTGTCTGAAGCAGTTAATCTTTCCTACTTCTAGGGAGTAATTTAGGGGGAAGAAATGTGTGTGCATGGACTGTTCACTGTGTTAAAATTCTTCTACTCTTATGCTTTCCTGTGTTCCTTCTGGTAAGATTAAACAATACTTTGTTTTAAGAAAGCTGTCTAATCACCATATTAACCACTGACCACAGCTTCTTAAGATAAGACTTACAGATGCTGAGCCCAGTGACCTACCAAGAAATCACAACTGGCTTCCAGACATACCTTCTAAGACTAGGGAAATTTGCAGAATTCCTTGTCAGCAAGGTAATACAAAAAGACCTAACATGGGGGGTACAGGGGGATGACAAAAGGGTGGAAGGCACTGCTAGCTCTGTAACTGGCACACAAAATATTTTTAACGGTGCTTTTAAAAAAAGCAAAAAGCAACACCACTCATATTAATGTGTGGCTAACAAAGATTTCATTGAGTTAGTACCTGACAGATGAATTTTCAGAAAGGACTTTAAAGGTGAAGCAATATGTTATAAGCAAGGTTCCCAGATCTCTCTGACAGAGGCTTTCAAACTGTGGTCCATAGATCCCTTGCAGTTTACAGACTGTGATTAAGATATCCAAAGGGATCCGTACCTCACTTTAAAATATTTTTAAGGGTCCACAAATGAAAAAGGTTGAAAACCACAGCTCTATCACTATTGCAACTTTTCAGGACATATTATTAAAAGTTATTGTTTGCAACCCAAACGATACAGCACTGTGCTACTACAGGACTGAAACTGATGTTCTGTTGACCAAAACTGACAGTAACATATAAAAATGAGCATCATAAATATTCCAGCTATGAAAACACTGACTAAGAGAAAAGAATAGCCATGGGTAAAGGCTACTGAAAGCAAGAGTCAGTTCCTATTTTTTTTTAAATAAAAAACTAAAGGGTGAAAGTATTAGAATTTTAAAATAGATACTGAAAGAGAAAAACATTCTTGCACCAACTGTTAGTCAACAGCATAGCGCAGAGGTGTCCAATCTTTTTAGTTGAATGGCCGCATTCTAACTCTTCTCTCACTTGGAGGGGCCAATTTTCAATAGATAAGGCATAACAGAAATTGATATTACTAGTCATAAAATGTAAACAGTCAAAAAATAAACACTGGTTTACAAGTTGTTTCGTTCTGCAAAAGCAGAAACTCGCATTTCATAGCTAAATACAATTCTCAGGTAATACCCCGTCCTCCCTACAGTAACTGATGTAAATGTCACTTTCACAACTGTACATTTGTTAATTAAACCATATTTTGTGAAAAGCTGTAAAGGGCTCGTTCACTCGTTTTCAGGAGGCATCAGTGTATACAGATGGTAGGAGAGTGTGGCAGGGCATGAGGAGGCTGCATGGAGGCAGTGGAAAGCATGTGGAGCAAGGCCAGGCAGGGTAGAACTGAGAAGGGAGGGCTGGGTGAGGTGCCAGGGGTGCATAGCAGGTCAAGGCAGGTCACGGATTACTATGTGTGGTGACAAGGGGGAGTGTGGGGAGCAGGGCAGGGCACGGATGAGATGACAAGCAACCACTGCAGGGCAGGGGAGGACAGAGGTGGCGATGTGGGGTTGCAGAGAAAAGCGTGGGAAGCAGGGCTACAAGGGGGCACTGGGGATAGCAGGTCAAGCTGACAGCAGGGGATGGCCATGTCGGTGACAAGGGGGAGCACGAGGAGCCTAGCAGGGGAGGGCAGAGGTTGGGAGGCAGGAAAAGTGAAGGACCCTACTACTTTCCTTCCTCCCCCAACCCTTGCTCGCTCCCTGAACCCCTCCTCCTGCCCCATGCCACTCAGGCTCCCCAGCTCATTTGCCAATACACACAGAGCACGTTTCCCTGCTCTCTGGGCTCCCTTGTCCTGTGCTCCTTGGGCTCCCTGACCCGTTCTCTTCCCCAGCTCCATCAGCTCTCCCTTGCTCTGTTTCTCCTTTACCTCAGGCAGGCTCCGTCTTCTCCCCTCTTCCCTTCCCCCTGCATGCCCTGCTCCCCATACCCTCTCCTCTCCTCTCTCGCCTCACCTAGGATTTTTTCCCTTCCCCTTTCCTTTTCCCAGGCAGGCTCCTCTCCCCAACTTTCCCCACCTGGCTCCCTTCCTCTACCAAATCCCCTCTCCCCTTCCCCATCTTTCCCATGTGCCTCCCCTGCCCCACGCACACTGGCAGCTCCTCTCCCTCATCTGCCCCACCTTCCCTGTTCCTGTGCATAACATCTTTTCTTCCCCCCACCTCCCTGTCCTTGCCGGGTTCCTTCCCTTTCCCTGTGCACACACATCGATTCTTTCCTCTGTCCCTGCATGCGTCAACAGCTGCTCCCTCTCCTCAGTTCCATCCCTCCTCGCATGTGTCTCCTCTCCTCCTCTCCTTATTCCCTCACACGGGGCCAGGCTCCTCCTCCTCCCCTCCCTTTCCCTGCTGGGGCTCCCCTCCCATGGCTGCATATTGTGGGAGCTCCCTGATCCCTTTACTGCCCCTCCCCCCGAAAATGGGCTGAGTCAAGCCCCTGAAGGCAGCTGTCCAGCCAGGTCATTCCTGCACTGCAGCTCAGAGCAGGGCGGGAGATTTAAAAGGGCCCCAGCTGCTCCAGCTACCAAGCTCCTGCCGCAGCACTCCACAGGCCAGATAAAAGCTCTTGGCAGGCCAGAGTCTGGTCCACAGGCTGCACAAGCCTGGTATAGTGCATCAGAAAACAATCTGAAGATTTTATTTCAGCTAAGCCTGAATTTTTCTGTTTGTCAACTCAGTCAGTAAAATTTTTAGCACAGGAAAGCAAACCATGTTTCTGTCAAAACCCTGATCTTGCTACAGTTATACTGAAAAAATCAATGAAAGACAGGTATCTCTGCCTCTTTCCCCACCCCCCCATTACTTACTGTATTTGATGCTCTTACACTATTTTTGTCAGCATGACACTGACGGACTGGTTAACTGGTTTATCATCCATAACAACTTAACAGGTATCACTGAAATGGTAAACAAGGCTATTCTTTGCAGACAGTTATCATCAAAGTCATGTTAAGTAGACTAGAAATTTTAATATGTATGCCTGTATTGTTAGAGAATTAAAGAGTAAATGCTAATTGTATTTGTCTGTATCTCCCTATATCTTGTTAGAAGTTTAACAATGTAATCAAATTAACTTGTAAATGCTAAAATTTTGTTCCATCTCACAATGCTTCATCATTGCATTCTCTTGATTCAGAGATCAAAAAAAGGGTAATATCATATAGGGAACTTATGAGGTAATATTATTGTCCTTATTTATCTCTGAAACCTGTAAACTCCATATAGAAAACAGCCTGTGAACTGTGTAACTGGTTAATTTCCTTATGTTAATGAATACTATTAGTTACCTGTGTATCCATATGAAACAGATTAACTTCAAGGCAACAATACACATTTTACCTATTGTTCATCCAAGGAAGGCCCTAATGTGAGAATGATTTGCTTCAACTATAAAAAAAAAAGAGTCAGGTCCAATCCTTCTTCATTTCCAAACTGCTTAAACTTTAACAGGGGAAGTCTGTCACAAGACTTGAGTTCCCCAGGTTACTCTGGATTCCCCTTGGAATTCACATGAAAGAATCTGTACAGACTTTGCAAATAGACTGCCTATTGGACTATCACTTTTTAATTTGATTCCAGAAAGACTTTTACAGGCCAGCAGCTGCAACATCTCTGCTATGAAACTGACCCAAAACCTCTTCTCATATTTATGTGTATGCCGATCTTTTAACCACAGTGCATCTCAAAAAGCTTATGCCTGAAGAAATCTGTTAGTCTTTAAGGTGTGACAGGACTTTCCTTGTTTTAACAATAGTTACACCCTCTTTTTTTCCTTTATTACTGTAGCTTCGATTTAGTTAATAAGGACTGATTGTAAGCATATATTTGGGTGGAAATAGAAATATTCACTGATCTGGTAGGCAACTCTGTCCGGTCTCTTGGGATAGGTAGAATTTTATATATAGGGAATACAGTTTTTAATAACTCTCCATATATTAGGCTTAGCTGTCTGTGTGGGAGCCAAACGCTGGATTGCTTAAAAGAGACTGAAGTTTGGCTTCTTGATAACGAGTGTGATAATACAGAAACTGTTTTGTTATTGGCTTGATTAAATCTAACCACAGCACAGAATAAACCACTATTGTTGAGGACTGTCTGCCCTATTCCTTGCACTTTGCCCTGAGTAAGCATTCTCAGTGTGGTCCCTCCAGGCACCACAGTCACACGCCAACTAGTTTCCTGCTTTTTATCTGCTTGGTAGGAGACTTTTATACCACAGTTCCTCATCTTACCTTACAGCCGGGTCACTCTCCAGTAATTCAGTGAGTCGCTGTAATTGCTCAGGATGAATAGATCGTCCCAGCAGTGCTTCTGTGTTGGTGTAGATTAGAAAAGCTGATACAGCTCCCAACAAAGTTCCCACACCTAGAGACCCCAAGCTGTCATAGTAGGGGTTGCCTACACAAAATACAATTGAAGTTAACATTATAGAATATTTCTAAAAGTGTCAAAATAATCTCTCTGGAATATTGGAAAGTATATAGTATGCTTTCTGTACAGTTTCTTAGAGCATCTACTGCTAATTCTGTCCTTTTTATCCAGTTGGCAAAATAAAGTTGCTTAAAGAAAATATTTAAAACTGAAAATTTAAAGCAAAATCTGCCATGATCTCAATCCTGGAATCCTCCCACACATCTTCCCACCCTTTATGAATTTGTAGGCTATTTTGTTAGGCACTTAGATTCTTCTTCGAGCACCAGTCAGATACATTCAGTATTAGTTGTCTACGTGCCACAGCGCACGACTGGCCGGAACTTCTTTTAGCATTAGCCTGTCAGGACAGGGCTGGCAGCAGCCACCACCCCCTTGCCACATATATGGCCCCAGGCCTGCTCCTCCCCAGTTCCTTTTTTTCCACCCTCAGCGATGGTCACAGAACAGCCTGTTCTTGCTTTATGCATGGGCCTGTCTCTTTGCTCTGTTTTACATGTATTTTTCACTGGAAGATCTGTTTGCGGACTTCACCAGCGCTCCTTCTGCGTCCTTCCTACAGAAAACCTGAACACGAGGGACAACCCTAAGGGAGGTTTCTTAATGCCTGTGTGAGCTTCACCGGGTATATTATGCTCTATTTGCAGGTCTTTTAAATGAAGGACTCAGGAAGACAGGGAGTGAAGGCTGCATAACGCACCTAGGAATGGGCCCTGCAGCTGACACCGGGGCTAGTGCTGAAGACTTTCCAAGCTACCATGCGCTACGGCACATAGCACTCTCGGCGCCACTTTCCAGCTATGAATGAAAGCCATGATCGGCCTCTAATCTGATACCGTGTGCTCTGTCAGCACCGGAGCCCCCTCACCACCACTCTCTGGCTATGAATACACCCGCAATTGGCCTCCAACTCAGCACCGTGTGCTCTGTCAGCACCGGAGCCCTCTTGGCACCACTCTCCGGCTACGAATACAGCCGTGATCAGCCTCTAACCCCGCACCATGTGCTTGGTCGGCACCGAAACCCTCTTGGTGCCACTCTTCAGCTACAAATAAAAGCTGCAATCGGCCTCTAACTCGGCACTGTGGGATCGGTGGGCACCGGAACCCCATCAGCACGACTCTCTGGCTATGAATGAAAGCCACGATCAGCCTCTAATTTGGCACCACATGTTCGGTTGGCAAGACAGCCCTCTTGGAACTACTTTCTGGCTATGAATAAAGATGTGACCGGCCCGTCACCCAGCACCACGTGCTCGGTTGGCACCAGAGCCCTCTCAGTGCTGCTCTCTGGCTATGAATAAAAGCCACAATTGGCCTCTAATGCGGCACCGCATGCTGGACTGACATGGGAGCCCTCTCAGCGCCGCTCTCCAGCTATGAATAAAGAGCTGTGATGGGCATTATACTTACCAAAGAAAGGGCTGGAGCATGTGAGCTCCACACTTGGCAGCAGTTCCACTTGCCAGTCAGCATCAAGACTCTCTTGATGCCACTCCCCAGCGGAGCTCAGGTAAGCGTGCTTGGGGCCAACTCCGGTACTGAAGGGCTGGCACCACGTCTGGCCCTCTCCTCAAGGGTGAGTGCCTGAAGCCTATCATGGTGCCACCCACACTGGAGGCCTTTGAAGTGGCAGAGGCCCTTCAGCCCCTGAATATGCCGCAGGCCACCATAACAAATGGGAAGTCCATCTTCCTTCCTCCCTCCACTTTACCCAGCACCAGGGGGAGCCACTCACTTGGTGGGTTGGCGCCACTGTGAAACTACAGGCTCCAACCCCTACGGCACTGACACCCTTGCCTCAGCACCGCAAGAGATCTGACAACACATTCTTCAGGCCCGGCCCCTTACTGAAGGGTCCGCGGCACCAGGTTTTTCCCAACAATGCACTCAAAACTGGTTACCTCCTACTGAGGCCCCAGAAGGGGAATCCCTTCTCAGTGCCATGGCCCTGGTGAGGGCACACCAGTATTGGGGTTGTCCCTTCTCCCAACTACAGCCACAAACAGGGGCCAGGATCTTACAGAGAAGACCCTACCACTCTTGAACCCCTCCACCAGGCCACCACCTACCTGGGTCAGGGTCATACCCCTCGAGGGAGACTAGGACCCCCGATTCGACCAGGGATACGAAACCTCTCCGGTCACCATTATATTCTCCCCCTTCGTTCTCGTGTCCTTGACATTGCTGGGACACGCTAGCCTGAGCCACCCTGGGTCCTCTAGGAGTCCCAAAAGGTTTGACCTCCTGGTTTTAAAAAAAAGCCTATTCAGTTTTCAGTTTTTCAGCTGAGGGGTCCTAGCCATCAGGCCTTGGTTAAAAGATTCCCTAGACCTGTGGGATGCTATGAAGAGTTTCAGCAGCTTCCTCCCACAAGAACACTTGGAGGACTTGAATGCCTTTGCAAGGAAGGTGCCTTGGCCTCTCACCATGCCTCTACAGTGGCTGTCAATGCCTCAAATACGGCCAGCCGCAGCACTGTTATGGCCGTGGCTATGCGCTGAACAGCCTGGCTTCAGGATCTTGACCTCTCCCAGGACTTACAGTAGGCCATATTAGACTTCCCTTTAGAGGGACAGTCTCTCTCTTTACCCGCCCATCGACTCCCTGATCCGTGGTGACTGTGTCCGTAGGTCGGCCCGCAGAGCCCTGGGTATGCATGCTCCCCAGGCGCCTCAATGTTCTCTCTCTACCATGACCCCTTGAACGCATGGGGGAGGGGTCCTTGTTGTACCCCCTCCATATGCACAACCGAAATGGCAATCTTTTAGGAGCGTTTGGACCATAGGAAAATGGTCCCCTTTCCTCATTATAGATGATTAACTCCAACAGGGTTGTTTCTCCCTCCATCAAACCCTTGAACATCAGAGCAGAACCCTAAATGCTTTTGCTAAATGCTCCCTCACAATCAGCCTCAGGACACCTCTTCCTCCTCTCCAGTAACAATGTGCCTCCCTCTTCCCTTCCCATACCCTTCGGGTCAAGTAAGGGCCTGGCTACTGGAGTAGTCTCCTGACATGCACATGGTTCCAGTTGCATATGCCCTTGGAGCCTTGGTGGGAATCCAGAGGTCATAGAGGTATGTGAAGTGGACACACGATGACCCCACCAAAAAAAAAAAAAAAGCAATGGATCGAGGGGGGAGACTATTGCGGGATGATGCTCCCCACCCCATAGGTGACAGGTAAGAGGGCAAGCTCATACCCCTTTGTCCTCTATCTTCTCCTGCCTCGACTCCCCAGGCAGTGCCGCCTTTAGTATTGGGGCCATACTCTTCAGACTCGTATTAGGCTTTCGCCTGAGGGATCCTCGAGTCTCACCGTAGGGGTTTTTGCCTTTTCAGCTCCTACCCCTCCTCCCCAAGGACCTTCACCACTTTATACTGGTCCTTCTGTCCACGGGCAGACCTCAGTTTAACCCTCAACTGGAACCTCCTCTGCTCTGGCGCCTCCCTCTAACCAGGCAAGGGTCGCTTTCCCCTGAAAACCCTAGACAGCAGTCTCAGAGCTGCCTGATCTTTCTATTACACCCTTCTCCTCTCTAGAATTGCAAGGAAGGGAGATAGTAAGGGATAGAGCTCCTAACCACCAGTGGTATTCATACACCTGAGTGAGTCATTTGAGGACCTGCAGTCTTCAGATCAGGGTGGTTCCCCCGCAGAACTCTGGCCCAGGGAAACTTACAGACCCTAATAGGCTGGAGAGCCTGATGCCTTATGGGTGACGATTCCATAACATCCCCTCTTGCCCCTCTGTGTTCCTTAAACGACACAGTGGTTCTTCCTTGTTTTCCCTAAGTAGGGGTTGCCTTATGCTTTTCTCCTCTTCCTGGGATCTTTCCCTCTTCCCTCCTCCCACCCGGGACCTGCCCAAGCCTTAACCCTTCCAATACATGGGGTGGAGCACCAATAACATTCCTTTCCCTCGGAGCAGGCATTATAGACCACGTCTGACTTGTGTCTTGCCTAAGGTGTTGTCTTCTCTCCTCATCAGGATCTATGCAAGATCCCTCGTTGCTGGCCCGTTGTAGCCGGGACCCAACACATGTGCCCGCTGCTAGAAAGAGTCATCCAGCTATGTTATGAAGGTTGACTTCCACAGAAGTGAGAGGTGAGAATACTTTCCGAGCCACATGCTCCCTTCCCGCCACCCCCGCTACTCAGAGTAAGCAACTAATGGGAACAGCGCTGGGGCCATATATATGGCCGGGGGTGGTGGCTGCCAGCCCTGTCCTCACAGGCTAAGACTAAAAGAAGTTTCAGCCAATTGTGTGCTGTGGCACGTAGACACCTAATACTGAATGAATCTGAGCAGCCCATCTCGAAGGAGGACGGCTACCGGTAAGTAACCCACTGTTTCTGGGTATGAGCATCACATAATTAAAATACCATCAGCATAACTGCCTTCCATGCTACGCAATGAGTACAACCTTCAAAAGAACAAATATCATGTTAGCAATAAGGCTTGTTGGAGAAAAGGGAGAAAAATATCATGCATTTTTTTAATATAAAAACAAGAATCTCTCATTTGCCTATAAAAAAAGGACAGAATGAGAAACATATCCTGAAATGCATTACAGTGCTTACATAATGGGTATTTAACATTTATTTATATCTGCAACACTATAGTTTTACACAGTGTCCTATATATGAAGTATTGGAAAATATTTTATATAGGGGTCAAACATGTAACAAATCAAAAAAAGCTGTGAAAAAGTAATTAGTGAAGACTTGTAAAGAAAGATGTCGTGTTTAGTCACTTCTTACTAGGTCAATTTTAAGAGGGAAAATAACCAGCACATTAATGGAGAAATACCCTCCATCTCACAGCTATCAAGCCTCTCTGATTCTTGCATGATGGGGAAGGGAAAGAGACAATGCAGAGAACACACACATTCCTGCACACAGTTTCATTTTGCAACCGTTGTGTGCTGGTCATAATCTTTTACACAGATCATTCAGTTTTTCTTAGGCACCTTAGCAAACGGGGAGTATTTGGTCTACCAAGTATCTTTGGCCTAAAGTCATTGCAAAATAACTCCAAAGCTATACCCTGGGGGAAAGGAGCACCCCTTCATGCAGAGTAAAATAGTGCATACCACAATAACAAAGCTGTGCTGTTGCTGACTAGGATATGGATTTATGTAATCAGACTACACAAAGTAATTCACATGTTTCAGTAGGGTAGATTCCCTTTTATAAAAAGATTAAACCGCAACATGGCTAACTCAAATCCAATTAAAAGGAAATGACCTATTATAAAAAATATTAGTTCTGCAAGTAGCTGCACTGACTTCAATGCAATTACTGGAGCGAGTAACGGTTTGCATGACTAGGCCCTCTCGTCTTCAGGACTACAAGTCCACATGACACTTCACCAGCAACATCAGAGTTATTTCAAGCTACAATCTCTTCAATCAAAGGAGTTTGAAAAAAAGACATTCAAATATCCCCCAATTTCAAATACATTCAGCTCAATATACTTGAAATCAAATTGGAGAGTAATACATAACTGTGGAAGCTCACAACTGTAAAAGGTCTCTCCAAAAGATCTGCCAAAGTACACAGAAATTTTCATTAAAATATACTATTAGAAATTCACTCAGTTTTCAGTCCCAATGAAGACTTTAATGCAAGCTTTTTTAAAGTAACATGAAATATAACAGAACATCCTCATAGAGACAAACAATATTTTTGCAGGAATGGGTTGAAAAGCAGAATTATGCACAATCTTTGTGGCAGCACTTTGCATAAAGTGAAGCCTATGTAGTGTGTTACTCACCAGTCATATATCATATAATAATTAATTTATAAACAAGTAATAGATGAAAAAGGCAGACCTCAAACACAAAGCTTTTCTTTTTTTTCTTACCAATTGATTTTTTAGAGTTGTAAGATGGGGAGAGGTCCCACAATCCAAAGAGAAATGTGCATACATTTAAAGCAATCACAAAGGGAGTCAAAAGGTATATTCACGCCATGCATACAAAACATGACAATGCTCTCTCAAATATAGTCAGCCTCAATTTAACACGGAAATTTACCTGTTAAAGAAGTCAGACCCATGCAAGTAGCAGCTAACATCACACCCAAAACCGCTGCAGCATCCTCCAACAACACCACATTTGTACTGGGATCACGACTCAACCTGACTGAATATTCAATTTAAAAAAATCTTAGCTTTGTTATATCATTCTTAATACTGTGTAGACAATTCTAACTTAGTAATGTAAAAGATTATATATTTACACATACATAAAACCCTATACTTTACAGTTAAATTCTTCCTGTAACTGTTCATAAATACATAAAACATAGTGAACACCAATTACAGAAGATTTTTAAAACCAATGGGGAATTTATCCTGCAAAATGCAATGACTTTAGTACTCATTATGCCTAAGAAGCATTAAATAAAGTAATAAGTTTTCACTCAATTTGTAAAATATACCTGTTACTAGATTTCATAATCATAAGACTCATGTAAAGCAAAAGAAAACAGGTAATTACACTGTCCATATTTGCATGCAAATTCCGGTAATGAATCCTATTGTAAATAATAAGACATACCATGCTGAAATTTAAAAAAAAAAAAAAGAGAGACATACCATATTGATAAAATGGCAGGCCCTTGGCCCGGGCACTCTTTCGAATTTCATTTATAGCAACAAGAAGAGTAGCTGAAACAAAAGTAATATTGTTGCTGAAAATGGTTAGAGGCAAAATGACCTTTAAATTTCTACTATAGGAAGCGAGACACACAGACACACACACATACTCTTGCTCCTGTCATGGCAAACTAATTATGGTGCTCCTACCAACCATAAAGCAACAAATTTCTTTAGTAGATTATGCCCATAAAGTAAAGGGATAAACAAGTTCTATACACAGAGTACAATAACTTTTACCTATAATACAATGTAAATTGCAGTAGTATGAATAATTTTAATTTTTTTTCATGTCTCAAATGTGAGAAGTATAAATATTTTGAGAATTCTAATCTACACAGTATATAATGCCCTAAAACAAAAGTTCTATTAAACAAACATCAATGCACTATTATACATGATTGTCACCAGGAAAGTTTTTTGGTCCTCAGTATTGAGAGCAGTGGCAATCCATAAAAAGAAGCCCTTACACACACACACTTCTCTTCATAGAAGCCAAATCATTGATGAATACTATTGTCACATAATGGTAAAAGGTTCGCTACACACTTTCAGATTCTATGCCAGACATTCTTACATGTATTGTTCATATTCTATAAAATGAATAGAGACCTAGAATACATATATTATACTACATTAGTTTCTTTTGTCTGACAATAAACAGAAGATCAACAAGTAAATTAAAAGGAAAAAAAACTGTTCTCCTGAGTGTCAAACATCAATGCAACTGAGAACAGGGTTCAAAACCTTGCAGTTCTGTAAGCAAAAGCTCAATAAACTATCATCACAGACTGCTGAGCCTGCATTATTAGCTTAAGAATGCACAACACAAATATTTCACGACACTGCATACCTCCTTCAGACACCAGTGATCCTGCTAAGATACAATAAGCCTGTAAATATTAAAAAAAACAAGTATTTCGTTATTTTGAATACATCTAGTTTCACAGTTATATAGAAGTTTTTATCCCAAAATATCCACAAGAACTTTACATACTAGAATCACTTCACCCACAACTGCAAAGCATCCATGTCTAGATGAAAGACAGAAGACTGAACAACCAGCCAGATTGTAACACACTACACAGTATAAGCAGTGGGAGGGAAACTTTGGCTAAGCACATCAGGACAACCCTATATTCTTAAAAACTGAACAAAAGTATCAGCATAAATGCAAAGCACAGAGAAACCTGGTTTAAACAACCTCACACAGATACACCAAGTTGCATGGAATATACTACTCAGATGGCTTCGTTAACCCTATTAGGATTCAAACTTTTGATTTCAAGGAGTCTAGATATTTGATTGTGAGGTTTATTACTCTGTACCAACCCCACCACTCTCAGTTTTAAAACCCAACAGAAAAAGATACTTACCCAAAGAAGAGATTCTATAGGCTGAGGATGAAGTAAACCTATGATTCCATGATACCAGGAAAGCCCTGCACCCATCATGAAAATGCCAACTCCACTGATTAGAGAGGCAATATAACGCATGTTTGTGAAACCATACCTGGTTGAAAAAAAAGAAAGTGGTTTAGAAAAACTGTTGGTATAACTTTTAAAATATATTCAGATCCTTGATAAAAAATGACAAACCAGAACTCCTGACAGTTGACTGTCACATAGCTTGATAGCTAAGTAAAATATTGTCACTAAGATCAAATCTAATCCAAGAAATACTTATGAAAAAGGACATCCAGTTTCTTAAAAAACATGAATATATGACTGTCTTTTAATTTAAATTTTTTCTGTCTTCTCACACAGGCTATTTAGATTTAGCTTTATTACTTTATTATTATGTACCATATCTATTGACTAAATTAATTTAATCTTTTCTAAGAATTCGCTCAGGTGTTTAATGAACGGGCTAACATTTACACTGCCTTGCAATGTTGCTTCTAATTGAAATTTTTATGAGCAGTCAGTCTACAAATTTCATTTCCTTTACATTAACACTATAAAACTTGCTATGTGCTTTTTAAATAGTTCAGCTGACTTCCTAATCACTCGATGATGGATTTGTTAACGACTGTCGTTAGAGATGTACCTGAGACATCAAGACTCCAAAGAGAAACAGCTGAACTCGAATTAACATGCAAGCTAAATTCTGTGAAAGCAGGACTCAATCGAGATTATGGGTTCTTTTCACATTACAAAGGGTAATTTGACTTCAGGCTTCCCATTCTTTAAGTCTGTAAACTGCTCTGATTTGCTGTTACTTTATGACCTGATCCTATGTTTTACACCCCCTTGCATTTAGTTTCATTCCTTTCTGTAAGCTCACCCATCTTCGAAGCATCTGAGGAAGTGGGATCTTCTCCCACGAAAGCTCATGCAAAAAATAAATCTGTTAGTCTTAAAGTGCCACACAACTGCTTGTTTTTTTACTGGACTAGACTAACACGGCTATCCCTTTGGAAACTGCAAATCCCAACACTAATTTTTTTTTTTTATATATATACAATTAAAGTGGCACTTTTGGTACAATGAAAGTGGTATCCCATTGTGTTAAATGCCACTCCTGATTAGCAGCACTGCAAAAGAAATGATGGTTCAGGTGGTGACCCTCACTGGTGAAAAAAAGAAATTTTGGTTGGAACCATATTATATCTGTAAGACTACCATTTTAAAATTTATCAAGCAGTAAAAACATAACCTTAAATCCATTATTACTCTTAAAACTAAATCTAGTGTTTTTATGCCAAGAAATTCTAGTTAGTTACCATGTCATTTGGAACCAAGGCCTTCCTTGCTAAAATTTGTGTTTTTTCAGAAGAGGGAAAGAGCAGTTGCACTACCATTGCCCAAATCCTACCATTCACATATGGAAAAAAAAAAAATAGATGTGTGGATGGTATTCTGTACTATTATCTAGTGGAAAAGGTGCTAGGGCCCATAAAAACATACCCTCCAGAATAAAGGTGTAACAGCAATGAAAGCGAAATACAAATTACATAGTTTACATGTCAAAACAATATGCCAAGTCATGAGAGTTTAGAACTCTTGAAGTGTAGTACAAATCCACAATTTTCTTATTATGTCTACTGTGGAACTAGATGTTTATTCATTTTAGTTTAGAAAAAAATTAAAACCTTGGATAGTCACTCACAATAGTGAGTGCCACTATTTTACTTAAAAGAATTTGAGTTTCCTCAGTTAATTAATTAATAGTGGAACAAAAAGGAAACAAACTGTGGCTCATCTCTTATTCAGGAACAATGAAAAATCCTTCCATGAAAAACAGGATTACACACAAGCAATACAAGATTATTTTAAAGTCGTATATAATTACTGAAACTTAATTATTTATTCCACAAGCTCAAGTGAATAAAGACAATGCCCTTACGGGTGACTAGGGTCTGGTGTCCTTGCAGACTGACTGATGCCCAATGCTAGTAAAGCCTGCACAGTGCAAAGGAAAAACATATCAGTTGAAGTACAAAAACATTGAAATTAGTTCTAATGTGAAAGTATATAGTTAAATAAAATCAGATCCAACTTGCTGATTTTTTATTTATAGCTTTAGAAAGAAAACACATTAGCTCGAACTACACTCATTTCACAAGAAACATCCACTCTCAGAGGACAATGTCTTCCAAACCTAACTCACCTAAATCTGGTTAGTTCTAGCTGTAAAAAATGTAAAGCAACAATTTAAAATGGAAAACAACAACATATTCAAAATAACAGTATCTATATTTTTGTAGCATTCTCCACGCGGGTATAGTCAGGAAACAAATGCTGTTTAATTAAAAAAAAAAAAAATCTGCCAAAACAGAAGTTTATGCACACAGTGTAGCAATAAGTAGAGACCTGCAAATATGCGGATATCCATGGATATCCACATTACATCCACATCTGTGGATACAACACAGATATCCGCAGACCATTTCTTGCGGTTGCAGGTTGGATACGGATCCACATATTTGTATCCATGCAGGGCTCCAGCAATAAGCATACTAATCTCCATTACGTTTAACTTCCTAGGTGTCATTTAGTACAAGTCACCAAATTAGAAAAAATAAATTGTCTGTGCCCACATCTTTAAAAACTGATAGTATAGGAGCTGATATACTTCTGATAGTTAAAGCAGGTCTACATTTGTGCACTGATGTGTCTGTGACTCATAGCATTTACCTTGATGGCCGCCCCTCCCGGGCCATCACTAAAGTATAGAGAATGTGTGAAGGGAACAGATGGCCCCTTCACCTTAACTAGATGGCCCCCTTGAACTTAACTGGATGGCCGTTACCCCGCTGAGTGCCCACTGTTTTTGCAGGACTTGGTGTAGGTGGGCTCTACCTAACTGTAAGGTCCTGCAGGGTATGACTCACACCACCACTGTTTTCTACATTCCCTGTAATCAGGGAATGGCGGGAAACAGTTTAAAAGCTGAGGGTTTGGGGTGCTCACGCAGGACAGTTTTCAACATCTCGCCTGGCCTGATCACCCAGACGCCGACCTCCTCCGCTCACGAGTTTCCCCCAGAGCGTATCCACGAGTTACCCCTACGAGTGCAACCGCCGGCTGATTACGAGTCTCCTTCTCCTGCCTGTAATGCTCCTGCCACTGCTGCTAATAGGAGTGGTAAGAGTCTGCCCTGCAACCTCTCTCTAAAGAATAAAGTTATTCTATTTCTTTACTGCTGCTTTGAAACTGTTCTTCCCAGCTTTACAGGCTTATGTGTGTGTGTGTCTTTCTGTTTATTTGCCGCTCCAGTTTGTGTGAGGAGCTCCCGTGTCTGTAATTGCCTGTCGCTACTTTGTTTCAGTCAGTGTCTCTCTTTTCCTTCTGGGTTGTTTGAATTTGTTTTAAAGGTGTCATTGTGTTGCAACATTGTATAAGTTTAATTTGTAGCCTTAGTAGTATTAAGTTAGGCGATAAGATTGTTTCCTTTAGTTTGTAGCCCTTAGAATTGTTAAGTTGCTTTTGCCCTCCCCTCTGCAACTTCCCCAACTTGAATAAACTTTTTCTTCTTAAACTTCACTTGTCCCCTCTTTATTTCTTGAACCCCCCCCCACGTGCCCCAAGTTCACCACTGCACCCAGTTCCCTTTCCCGCAGTCCCTCCTTCCACTGCAACCCCCTTTTCGCCACTTCCTCTCCCCTCCGCTCCTCCCCTAAAACTGTTCCTTTTGCTACTGCTTCCTGCGGCCACCAGCCAGCCCTCCTGGTCTACTGCCACTCCTCCTGGTCCTCCACCACTTTCTACAGCTGCCCTGTCGGCTGCCCCAAGCCCTCCCCCTTTCCCTTTGTCTCCTTGCCGCCACCGCCGACTTCTCTGCAGCTTGCCCACCGCCGCCGGCTCTCCACCCCTTTTCACAGCCCTCCCAGTCCTCCGTCGCTTCCCGCGGCCGTCCGCCACCCCTCCTGGTCCTCCACCGCTTTCTACGGCTGCCCTGTCGGCTGTCCTGACCCCCCCCCCTTCCCTTTGCCTCCTCACTGCCGCTGCCGCCTTTCCCCGTTCCCCGGCAGATCCCGCCAACTGCCCCGCCACCACCGCCACTTTTCCCCATTCCTCGGCAGCTCCTGCCAACTCCCCACCGCTGCCTGCAGCTGCCCTAACCCCTGCTGCTCCTGCCTTTTTCCTTCTTTTTCCCGCCGCTGCTCTTCCCTACCAGTTAGGCCCCCCCTCTATTTCCCCAAGCCTCTGTTCAGCCCCTCTTGCTTCCCCAAACACCCACGTGTATCCCAACTCCTTGCGTGCCTCAGTTTCCCTGCCCCAACTCCCACGTCTCCGTCCTGCCATTCCCACTCACCCCCCCACTCGCTTTCCCTCTCCCCTAAGCCCCTTCCCTCTGCCACCGCTCCCTTCACTGCCACTCAACCCCCCCTTCTCAACCTCTCCCCCAAACCCCCGACTTGCTGCTCAACCCCCGTCTCCCCGTCAACCATCCAACCCCCACCTGCTTCCCGTCACCCCGAGCCCCCGTGCATCCCCATCTCATTGCCCCTGAACCCCCTTCCACTTGCCTTTCTTCGCCTTTGAGTCCCCCCAACTTTTGAACTCCTGCTCCCCCGCCTGCTTCCACTCTTCTCTGTCACTGCCCCATGCTAATTTTGTGCTGCACACCCCCTTTTCTTATAGGGTATTAGAGCACCCTTTAGGTTACAGTGAGTAGGGTTATAGCTGTAAGCTAGATTAATTGAGAAGCCCCATTGTTCCCTAACCTGCCCCCACTCCCCAAGGTTAAGTGCCCCTCCACACTCCACAAGAAACACCGTGACAAGCGCTACATATACACCACACTACTCACCCCACTCCCATACCTGTTTTTATAAAGTTTACCCCGACTCTACTCCGTACCCCACGGGTGCAGTGACTGCCCTCCAAGGTCCTCAAATTTTCAAACCTGCTGGCAGGGTCATGATGAAGACACTGTATGCCAACAGGTGAATCCACTCCTATCTATATAATTATCCAACTCTGTGAGACACAGAAGCTATGTTTGTGGACAGCACTTAGGTCTCTGTAACTTGTACTGCTGAACAGGTTGTTTTTTTCACACCCCTGAATGATGTAAATTAGACAGACTGAAGCAGTAATGTAGACCTGCTCTTACTTTAGAATGGATTCAATCCAATGGTGCAGTCTCTTAGTAATGCAGACACCTACCAATATTTAGGCATATACTTAAGTTTAAGCACATGAGCAGACTTAATTGCATTAACAGGCGTTTAAGCACAAGCTAAATCTTTCCAGTATTTGAGCCAGCATGCGCGCTCGCTCGCTCTCTCTCTCTGTAGGTCTAGGTATACATGTATATAAAAAAACACTCACATACAAATACTTGAACAGATGATTCATCTCCAGTGGGATAAATATTTAACTTCTCTTGTTTATTTCCAAATCAAAATTAGAAATGTTCTTTGGCATATACACTGGTAGACAATACCATTAAAGGCAAACTGTCAAAGATGGTTGCCTTAAACAGACCTACTCTGAAAAATTCATGTGTAAGATCTTGTCTTTAAGGCTGTTGCCATACATTTCTTTAAACATTAGGCAGCAGAGCTGGCAGTATCATCACTATTCTAGAGAGGAAGTACATGAAGGGGTGCACAAGATCACTTCTGGCAGAACTGGATATATAACACACAGGAAGGATTCTGTGCTGCAATTCTCCACAGAAAAGCTGCGCACAAGGCACAACCTGGGCAAAAGGGTGGCAGGATAATTTTAAGATGCTTTTTGTATGACTAATTTTGGGTTAGTCTCAAAGCAAATTAGAAAAGACCTTTTAGGCCAGGGGTGGACAAAACTGCCTCACAGCTATGCACCAGCAATTTTACTTTTGGTCACCAGAGGGCACTCCTCCATCATATTTCTGCAGTGGAGCTACGCGACAGTCTACTGAAACTGGTTGCCATGAAGACCAGAAATATAGATTTGTTGAGGCCTGCTTCAGGCTGCTCTAAATTATGGCAACCTCACCTCAGAAGATACCCATGGACCTCTCTGCAGTATAGACCAGAACTGTCGGAGGGATCCAGTCACTACTTATAAAATACATACTATCTTATCTGGGACATGTCCCTAGGAATAAGGTTGCAAAGGAAACAATGTGAAGGAACCACACACAACAGGTCTATACTGCTTCTGCACTGAAAGAATTCTCCCTAGAGCTACTCTTCTTTTTATGGCCCTTGCACATCAGTGGAGTAGCATAAAAGTACCATTAATCTGGATACAATTCTCTAATATGGCAGACTCAGCTCTCAATCACATTGCCATATTGCGTTTCAGAATAAATATAGCAAAGCTAAATGCATTTAGCTTTGCTATATGTAGCCACTAGCCACATTCCTCTGCTACCAAGCAACTAGTTGGGTAAGACAGAGGTACATTTCTTACAAACCCTTTTGGTGAGCCTTCTGCTGTTAAAGTGGTACACAGTATGCTGTGAATCTAAATGTCTTTAATTCAAAAACTCTGTTGATGACCCATGAAAGAGGTCAGTATGGTTTCACATGATACAATTCTTTTATTTATGTTTGCTTTTAAAAAACCTAGCAAATTATATTTGAAAAATTAGATTAAAAGGAATTAATATTGCAAAGTCAGACTATCAAATGATAGAAAATGCCAGAATAATGGTTACCTAAGCAGCCTTGATTTGGCCTTCTTAATACACACGTATTATGTCTGGGGCCCTACCAAATTCATGGCCATGAATGAAATCTAGGTACTGGATGGAAGAGAGACGGACAACGCTGGAGACATCCTAGCTCCTCCATGCAATAAGCTCCAGCTGCTATTCCTGGGTAGGCCAGGGAAGGACAGACCTTTTCCCCCCCATGCACAGCCACTCTTAGGGAAGATCAGACCTATCTCTGTGTACCTCTCCCAGCTGCAGAAAGCTCAACAGCTGTAAGAATTGTGATCCTGAAACACCCTACAACAGCCTCATGACCCCTCATCACAGCCCTCTTTTGGGACATGACACACACTGTTACAATGCCATGAAATTTCAGAGGTAAACATGAAACAGATCATTTTAAAACCTGCTGACCATGAAACTGACCAAACAGACCATGAGTTTGGCAGGGCCCTAATTGTGATACAGCCTTCAATTACATGAACACATCCTATTCATTCTACATGGCTAAGGCTTCATTCATTGGACCAGATAGACAATGTGTGAGGCAGACAGTTGCCTCTCTTGGGTTTAAGGCACTGGACTGAGACCCTAGAGAACTGGGTTCTATTCCTGGCTCTTCCTACATGATGCTGGATAAGATCTTTGTGTAACGTACACACAAGGTGGTCAAATTCAAGTTGCACGGGCATTGTTAATCCTGGTATTTCCTAACTTTCGAGTGCTTAACTTTGCACCCTTAACATTCTTTTAACTTTTCTTTAAAATGAAGTTGTACTTTATTATTAGACAAGCAGAAGATAAACTACAGACTCCCAGTGACAGAATAACTGAAGAACACAATTTTGGGGTAGGCTGAGCATGGGGAAAACACAGCCAGCAAAAAAAGCCTGGGAAGATGTCAGTAGCAACAAAGGACATGGAACACTGATGATATAACAGAAAGCTCCATCAAGAAACGTTTGAGGACAAAAGGAGCTGAACTCCAAGACCTACAAACCTGTGTCATGGATCAGAAGGAGTGGCAAAGAACCATGGGCACACCTTTTACTCTATGTAAATGTAAAAAGAGTAGAGAAGTGAAATGTGGTGTGACTTAGGCAAGAGGGAAAAAATAAGACTAATTTTTAGTATGAAACATAGTCAACAATCATCTTTGCTTTGCCCCATTAGTCGGGGTCAGTAGCACTGACCTATAATGCATGTGTCACTAGCACAATACTTTTAGAAATTGGCTGGCCAGGCCTGATGACTTTGGCTTGAAATTAGAGGTTTCCTTCTCCTTGGTGAACTGTTTGCCACAGTTGATGAGCTCCCCCTGACCAGAGAGAGGCACAGAGATGTAAAGGGACTTCCCAATGGTCACCCAGCAGGTCAATGCAGAGCCAGGAATGGAACCTAGGTCTGCGGAGTCCCATCCTCTGTTTTCTTCACTGAACTACACCACCTCCCCAAAACATGGTCAACAGAATGGGAAATCATTAATTTAGAAAGGAAGAGCAATACTTCCAAATGTCTGAAACATATTTAGACAAACACCAGCAAAAGTATTAGTCCAAACTTCACTAATCAGAAACAAAAAGATAGGTACAGAACTTCCTATTTCTCTTCATTTCAAGGTTTTGGCCTAGAATGTCAATATAAATTCATTAATAATTCTGCTATTAGTTCACAAATTGTCTATCAAATTACTCACATAAAAACATATGATACAACTCAGAGAAGCTGGCTACAGCAACATATGGACAGACCATCAGGTTCTGGGTAAAAGTGCTAAGTGCAGTAATGTTAATGATATACACTCAGGAGCTCATACTATTCCTGGAAGAATCACCAACTCAGGACTGCTTGTTATGTACTCCCATCATTCTCTGACAAGTTTATGCCTAAATCATCATTGACAGAATTTTGCATAAACAAATTAGCTACCCTTTCTTCTTTAAATAAATTTTCTTCTATATTGCAAGCAAAATATGTATAACACATACAACAAAAACTGCATTTCCCTACTATAAACCAACACACCCTTATCATAGATTAGTCATATCAGCATATGGTCTCTAATATGAATGCCTTGATTTGCAAGGCACGAATTATTTATTATGTTGACTGAAATATGAAGGTAATCTCTCCGAGATGTGGCTATAAGTCTAGGTAAATAAATTCTTCGACTGATCGGCCTTGACATTGTTAAAACAGCTGCTGAATTTGCTGAAATCCAAAGACTTTCTTGCTGACCTGCTACCTGCTATTACACTTAGAAAAGAAACACATGCAGAATTACAGAAATGACTACAACAGTGCCCACTGAACATTAAAAAAGGCAAAACCACTGCAATATGCAATAATTAGAGCTAGCCGGTGACTAATCTAATTATAAAAATGGAAATTACAAATTAACAATAGCAATGTAAACTAAAAGCCAAAGAACTCAAAGACTCAACTTTTGGTTTGCAACCTGTCTCTCCTCCAACTTCATAGTGTTATTTTACAAAACATGGTCAAAGAAAGCTTCCCAAAGCAGTACAGTGACACTGCAACTCAGTGTCTCAAAACTAAATGCAAAGTGCTACTTTCCCTCTATTTGTAATGTGCTCTACAGTTTTTCACCAAAATGATTTGTAATCAACTATCACCAGGAGTCAGACACTTGATTTCTGAATAAAGAGCAATCTTCCTATCTATTACCAACACAACTGTTTCAAGGGTCTGCATTCCTTCTTGGAAGCTAACTATAATCACTTTAACTTAAACAAGTGCAATGGAAGCACTACTTACCTGATTGCAAGTGTCTGCTAAAGAATGTATAGCTTCTGAAAACATGCTTGCGGAGCCCGTGTAAACCCAAGCGAGTAGTTTAAAGAAAAAATTTAACCCATTTCTAAGATTGGAGAGAAAAGAAAGCCAAGTTAGCAATATGATATGAAAATTAACACTCAGTAGTTAAAATAATCACAAGTGAAATCACAGATCCTTTGTACAACCTTATGTTATCATCAGTCTATGAGGAATCTAAATTTCACCACAAGTTGACTTATCAGTGATTAGTACATACAGTGAATTTATTAAATTAAAAACATTTCTAGTTAAGTGGGGTATGTAGGGATATAAAGTTTAGATTTTGAGGAAATGTAACTTTTTAAAAATAAATTGTATACAGTACTATAAGCCATTCATGAAATTTACAATCTTTCTGCCCTCACCTTCCAGACATGGCACAACTACTTCCCAATTTATAAATGTCATATCTTTTAGTTCATCCTTTCCCCCTTAGCACAACAAGACAAGCCTCAGCAATCTCTCTTTTTCCCATCCAGATTTTTATGCTGTCTTCTCTAAAGCCTCCCTTGAGCTTCAGCGTGCCAGCAGCAACCTCTCTACTTTACAAACCCTCCAGGACAAGTACCATGTTTATATTTGTATCTTCTATCAATCAGAGCATAGTTCTTGAGAATAAACAGTAGTAGTATAAGCACTGGCAAGTGCATTTCTAAAATATATGATCTAGTTAAACTGCTAGTGGTGGGAGTCACTGGGTGAAATTCTATGTCCTATGTTACACAGTCAATCGCACTACAGGATCATAATTGTCTAGTGCTACAACCTCATAAATCATTTTACCAGTAACGAAGAATGTTTAAAATCAGAAATTTGGAAAGGATGCTGCCAGGTGGGCTTTTTAATACTTTATAAATAAAAAAATTAAGAGAATAGTTTTGGTTGGAACCATATTATATCAGCTACCTGTAACCTGGAAGAGCTTCCCCTTGCCAGTGAGGACGGTCAACCCCACGGGCTGCGAGCTAGGTGAACTGCCCTTGGCTGAAAACTCCACCAACCTGCTAACTCTGCCGCCCCCCCCACCCCCCATGCTAAGGGATTCTGTAACCTACCACTGGAAAACTATCCAGACGAAACCAAGGATGAGAGTCCGAGCAGGTACCACCAAGGGTGGGGGGTCAGGAACTGGCCAGTGACTGGGTCAGCATGTTGAAGTCGGAACCCCAACAGCTCTGTGGTGAACCCCTCTACCACAGATAGGGACCTCGGCTGGGACACAGCAGAGTCAGGTGGGCCTGCGACCCCTTGTCATCCCCTTTCTGGAACTGTGCCAGAAGCACCTACCCGCTGAGAGTCATGCCCCCTCTCCCCCGTGATCCAGGAACAGTTGGTCTACCTGCCTGCCCTGCCCTGCCCAAGTGGCTAGAGACAGTTTGCCTGCAGACCTTCCTATGAGGACAGAGGTGCCTGCCTTACATACCAAGGAACTATTGTGATATTAAGGGCATCCTTATGCCAGAAGAAAAGTGTTCCTATGTATCTAACCATGAGTTTCGCTGACCTGAACAACTCAGTGTGCCACAATTCACCATCTTTATAATCTGCATTTAACAGATGTCTTGTATATCATTGGAAAATAAGTATCTTGCTGATTATTAAAATTCTTTACACACACGATCCACCAACAAAGGATTACACAAATATGCTGGAATTATGATGGAAATGTGTTTAAACGAGGCATGTCAGAGGGAGTTTTCCAGAGAAACCAATGTGGTTTTGCCTCCCTGAATGGGTCTCCCATGTGAGTTAAGCTGTGAGCAAGAACAAAGGAAAGAACATTTCCACCACAGCCAAACAAAGCCAGTGGAGGAAAAGCGATAACTTCACAAACTCAATGGGGGGGGGGGAGAACCACACCAATCAAGAAGCCTGCCTGCCTCTTGAAGCAGGGTCCGTAAACTTTGATAGAAATACTTTTCAAAGGTTGACTGGATTATAAACAGAGGAGCAGTGAACCCCTAAGTTATCCTTCAACTGAGGAAACAAGGCAAATCAACGTCTTGAACTCTGTGGATCCTAAGAGCTAGTCACAACCGATAAAAAAGAAAGACTAGTGAGGAAACTATCTTAAACAAAGACTAAAGCCTTTACATTAGGTCTTAGCCATCAGAAAGCTATTTTTACTTTTGTTTGTTTGTAACCCTGTGTCTTTTTCTCTTATATTTGAACCGACTTAAAATGTCTCTTTTGATTGAAGAAATTTCCTTTACTTTTTACCAAAACCATCCCTGTGCTTTGACTGAATTAAAGCAATTGCTATCTTCAGTAAAAAAAAAAAAAAAAAAAAAAAAAAAATAAAACCTAACTATTATTTCTCTCTCTTAAAAGGAACAGCAAACTCAGCTTCAGTGAGTGTTCCTGCAGGAGACTGGACATTGAAGAAACACAGTGCAGAGGAAATTTAGGACAATGGAGGTGTTGGGGTCCTTCAGCAAACAGTAATTGGGTGGTGAAAGTTTGGGTGTGACATGAATGGTTGTATATTGGCTTTAAGTGTCCAGGTTCAAAGTCACAGCAGGATATCACTAAAGCATCCAGAGTTGAAGTCCAGGCAATGACACAACCCCTTACTGGCCTGGTTCAAACCCCAAAATGCGTCAGCCATGCAGAACTGCCCTGTGTTTGCATGGCTATCAAGACCCATGTGTACTTAGCTAGAAAACCACACTAACTACAAGGAAAACAAGGTACAGCACACGCTTTTCACTTGTTCATGTTTTGTTTTTCAATTTTTTAAACCTTCATGGCAAACAGAGTCTTAGACACAAACTGAAAGTTAGATAAATAATGCATCTGGACATTTTTTAAATGAAAAATTGTGTTTTTCAATGCTGTGATAACTTGAAAATGGTTGAATATAATTCCTTCACTATTTCCAATATCAACATCTAGAATAAGAATACATGATACATTTCATCTCAATTGGGAAGATTCTGGAAAAGATTATAAACCATTGTAAATATTGTCTTAGAAAGTGCCATCTCAAACATGACAGTGTTAGCATGACAGTACAATAAACCTCTATGAAGACTGATGATAAAAAATTTATTTTCCTAATATTTGTTCCTTTCTATCTGGCAAATCTTGATTTTTTTTCTTGTTTCTCTCTGACAGAATTTGAAATATGGGTTTTCTTTGCTGTGAACATGCACAGGTAGCATCTATCATTAAAGGTCTATGAATGTAGTTGTACTGTGTCATCTCAGCTGGTTCTCCCACAAAGTAATATATTACCCTGGGGAAGACTATCCCACCCACAGTAAACACCTACTAGAAGGGGTTCAGAGGAGGTAAATCCCTGTAAGGATCCCTACTATCACTCCTCTGGTGGAGAGTATGATTTGCTCTCATTGAGTAAGAGACAGGGCTTGCCCCCAAATGTTGAGTCTAAGAGATGCACGATGATCACATGAAAGAGGATAGAGCGATTACAGACACCCTGTGCCTCTGCACTGACTCTAGTTCCTGGTTCGCAGTACCCAACTACTGTGGTTCCTGACAATCTAACAGGCTTTTCCCTAGCTTTTGCAGCTCTCACACTGCCTTGAAAGACCACCACATAAGAGAATTTAACTCCTATCACACTTGCGAAATATTATCTTGTTATAGTAATATACTAATGAATTAGTGTAGTATAACAAACAAGGAGTCCTATGGCACTTTTAAAGACTAACAAATATATTTATCACATGAGCTTTCGTGGGAGAAAATCCCACTTCATCAGATGATTTGAAGATGGCAACTTACATAATGGGAAGAAAATAAATGCAGGGAAGTGTAAGTCATAAGATCAGGTCAGATTGTTATAGCAAATCAAAGCAGTTGTTTAGAAGTGAAAGTTTCAAAGAGAAACTACAGATTTGATAACTTCTCAGGATTAAACAGAGATATTGAGGGTTTTTTTCTTACAAGACCAGGTGATTTGACCTCATTTGCTTCTATATGCTGTTCACCACTGTTTGAATCTAAACAACTGCTTTGCTTTGTTGTAACAATCTGACCTTATCTTATGGCTTACGCTTCCCTGCATTTATTTTCCTCCCATTCTGTAAGATCCCCGTCTTCAAGTGTCTGATGATGTGGGATTTTCTTAAATGAAGCAGATTTTGTCTCCCTCAGGGAACTGATGGGCAGGATCCCTTG
>ML681996.1:11978756-12025388 GCA_007922195.1 Podocnemis expansa
CTCAGATGCTTCGAAGATGGGTGATCTTCGAAGCATCTGAGGAAGTGGGATCTTCTCCCACGAAAGCTCATGCAAAAAAATAAATCTGTTAGTCTTAAAGTGCCACACAACTCCTTGTTGTTTTTTTACTTTCCAAGTTTGTTAATGAGAAGGTGATGTGATACAGTATCAAAAGCCTTACTAAAGTCTAGATACACCGCATCTACCACTTTTCCTCTATCCACAAGGCTTGTTATCCCACCAGAGAAAGCTATCAGGTTGGTTTGACAAAATTCGTTCTTGACAAATCCATGCTGACTATTACTTAACATCTTATTCTCTTCTAAATGTTTACTAACGGATTCCTTAACTATTTGCTCCATTATTTTTCCTAGTACAGAAGTTAAAATGACTGGTCTATAATTACCTGGGTTGTCCTTATTTCCCTATTTATAGACAGGCACTATATTTGCTCTTTTCCGGTCCTCTGGGACTTCTCCAGTTTCCATGATTTTTCAAAGATAACAGCCAATGGTTCAGAAATCTCCTGAGTCAGCTTCTTGAGTATTCTAGGGTGCATATCATCAAGCCCTGGTGACTTGAAGACACCTAACTTGCATAGGTAATGTTTAACTTGTTTTTCCCTATTTTATCTTCTGATCCAGTCCTGTTTTTACTGCCCTCCCCTACAGTAGGCATCCAGTCACCAACAACCTTCTCAGTGAAGGCTGAAATGAAGAAATCATTCAGTTCCTCTGCCATTTCCACATCTTCTGGTATTGTTCTTCCCTCTCTGATGAGTAATGGACATGTTTTTTGTTACTCTTTATGCCTTCAGCTAGTTTGATCTCAGTTTGTGCCTTGGCTCGTTTGATTTTCCCCTACATAACTGTGTTATAAATGCTTTTAGACAGAAAAATACTGCCCTTTCCATTAGAAAGCTACCTTTTAAAACTGTACCTCGAAATCCTTCCCACCACTCTCATATAACCCAACTTAAATAACTCAAATTACCAAATAATTTTCTTAAAAAAGAATTCTCTTACTTTGCCTCTACATCTGATCTCAAAAACACAGTAAAAGCTTCAGTGTCTTCATGGGGGCTTCGCCGTCTGATTTTCCTCAGCTGTTCTAGATCACTGTTAAAGGATGCAAACAGTTCATTGCAACAAAAAGCATGCTCATACTACACACAGTCATCACAAAGTTCAAACATATTGTCCCTTAAAAGGATTATATCATTATAATTAATCTACCCTAACATTTTCCTTAACTAGCCAGGTTTAAAGAAATTGACAGGAACATGTGGTTTTCTATTTGAACACAATCCAGTGGGAATTCGAGTGGCATAAAGTATTCTTTAAATTGGTCTTGAAAGGCATAATGTGATTTGCCTGAACTCAAAACCCAACCTGTGGGCCCACATAAACAACATGGCATTATTATACTTTAAACAACTGAAAGGAGGAAATTCTATGGTTGATAAATTAACCCATACTCCCTCTTTCCTCTCTGATGGCAGCCTGCATGGAAATTATGCCATGCTGAACTTTAAGAAAGCCTATAGAATTACTACCACCAATGCCTAGATCAGTGTTTCCCAAATTAATTTGGCCAAGGAACACTTTCGGGCTTGGAATATATAGACGGAACACATACATGCTGGTCTGGGAGGTGGGGGAGGAGTGGGGAGTTCCTTATCAAGAAATTTCTGTACATATTGCTCAAAAGCTGATTTATAATAATCTTGTATTTAGTATTTTACAAGGAATAATATCACTAGCATCTAAATTTTTTTCAAGGAATAGTTATTCACATTGCACAGAACAGTTTCGGATATGCTGACCTAGATAATTTCCCTCTATCATTAACACAGATATAAAGCTATGTAAAACCTGTTGCTGAGCATATGTATTTATGTTTGGATACCAGTTTCTTTTTACTATAATACACTTCATAGAGTCATAAAAATATAGGGCTAGAAGGGACCTCCAAGTTCATCCCCCCCAAGCTGAGGCAAAACCAAACATACCTAGATCATCCCTGACAGCTAAACTATTCTTAAAAGCCTCCAATGACAGAAAGGCCAGGTCTCCCTTGCTAATCCAGTCCAGTCCTTATCTATCTTTATAGTTAGAAAGTTTTTCCTAATAACTAACCTAAATCTTCCTTGCCGCAGATTAAGCCCATTACTCCTTGCCTCTTTTCAGTAGACATGAAGAACTTATCACCATCTTCTTTATAGTAGCCCTGTACTTACCTGAACCTTACCATGTGCCCCTCAGCCATCCTTCATCAAGATTAACATGCCTAGTTTTATTAATCTTTGCTTATACATCAAGTTTTCTAAACCTTATCATTTTCATTGTTCTCCTCTCAATTTTCTCCAATTTGTCAACATCTTTTCCTGAGTGTGGCACTAAAAACTTTTCTTAAGAAAGATGTTTCTTTCCTAGTATTCTGAATAAAATCTAGTAATGTCTAGAACAAGGCAATAAATATATTTGCAAATTAATCTACCTACAGAAAAAATAAATTATGATAAACTGATCTCACACAAAACCTTTGGCTAGACTCAGATAATACAGTGATAAGACAGACCCAGAGCAGAAACAAAATTCTAAAAAATGTAATTGCCATAAATGTCCTCAAACTTTAATAAAGACAGACACAAGGTAGGTAACGTAGTATCTTTCACTAGACTGACTTTTGTTGGGTGAAAGAGACAAGATTTCACGCACCATAGAGCTCTCTCTCAGGTCTGGAGAAGGTACCCTGAGTGTCTGAGACATACATCAGGTGGGACATATTGTTAAGCAGAAGGGTTTCACACATTCTGTAAAAGATCACCCTTCTGATATCAATATGTCCCACTTCGTATTTAACTCAAGACACTCAAGTTACCATTTTTCCAGACCTGAGAACAAGCCTTATGATCATCAACACCTTGTCCCTTCCGTCAACAGAAGCTGGCCCAATAAAAAATATTTATCATCTCACTGATCTTGTCTCATGTCCTAGCAATATCAACACAACTTCCAGTAACTTACTTAATAAAGGTCAGACAGATTTTATAAATGAGTCAATTTCCAAAGGGATAGCTGTGTTAGTCTTTAAGTGACACATGACTCCTTGTTTTTTTTAATAAATGAGATCTGAATCCATCAGCCACCATGATGAAGAGAGCTTGAAGCTTAGTTATCTTCAAATGAAGCATCATCAGCTCAATCAGTCTACAGTTTATTGTGTGTACTGGAGGGGTGCCTAGACCACTCAGTCAGGATTAGTATCCCACTATGCCAAATTATTCTGCACTTCTGATACACATATGGACAAGTATAAAAAATATATAGACAATTATACATTAAACTTACTTAAACTACTATACCTGGATTTAAGACAGAACTCATTTATTGCTCTGACACCAGTGATGAAATTATTCTGCATGTATTTTGGTCCATAATCTCTCTTTTTAAGAACTGCTTTAACTAAAACAGAAAGCAAAAGATATGTATTATCAAATGCAATTAAAAGTCTCATGAAGCACACTATAGGAAAGCCCTGAAAGACAAGGTACCTCTACATGAATTCATGAGAAATCATGATTTTAGCCTATTAACTTAAATGGAGACTTGCAAATTGTTATTTCCTGGCACAGATTCTGGGAAAAGGAAGTTTAATGAGAGATGTGAAAAAAAAAGGGTACTCTGCAGTTCATAATGGGAAGAAAAATGTATAATCTTCTAGAAAGTATGAAAATAAACATTAAGTTAAAGTACTCATTTTAATAATTTTGTCATTTAATATAATAAAAATTGCTATTCTGACAACAAAAGAAAACAGATATAAACATATGTTCTAATCAGTCACTGGTGGCCAAAGATTTAGCAAATTATTTTCTAATTTTGGTAGTTAAAAATCTTTTCACAATTAAACCAGAATTAAAACAGATGATACTTTTTTTTTTAAAATATGCCACCCAGTACTTTCCAGAGCTCGTGCCCTCTTCAAATATCCATACCATGCTTTGTGGACTGTCTAACAGTGAAAAGTCCACATTCCTTACCATTACGCAGTATCTATCTAGAAGATTCTACTCTTTTTCAGAATTTGATGCACAAGCAGGAAACCATGAAATACACACAATTTTAAATGCAGTTTTATCTTACCTCCAGTTGTATGTTCTTGGCTGCATGTCACCTTATATTTCTCTCACTGATTTTTAATTTTAAAATCACAACAAGCTTACTTTTGTTAATGTCAGACAGATTACAACTGAAAAACAATTACAGCTGCTGAAGATTAGGTGTATTAAAGGAGAAGACAGATCTGTGAGAACTTAAATTCCATTGATTGCAGCAATAAGAAATCTTAGGATAATCTAGTCTGATGTCCTCCATAACAGAGGCCTTCAGACTTCACCCACTAATTTCTGCATCAAGCCCATAACTTCTATTAGATCTCTAGGATATACTTTAGAAAGAAACAGTCCTAATTTAGAAATAGCAAGTGACTGAAAATCCACAATATTTCTTGATAAAGTGTTCCAAGGGTTAACTATCCTCAGTGTTAAAGTTTGTATCTTGTTTCTGGTCTGAATTTTGGAAGTTCTGAAGCAAAGTGTTTCAGCTGACAGTGCATTACAGGTATTATAGATTTAAGAATTTATTTACAAAAATATGGTGTATTTATAACACCCAGTAAATTTTTAATCTACAGTGTTGTTTTAAAGTAAATGTGGAGCATCTAATAGCATATGCTAAATCACGATCTACTTCCACAGTGCTCTTTGGAGCTAAGAGACATTAACACAGAGCTGCTTGGGCAGTAGAATGTTAAAGAACATTAGTTATATAGAGAAAATAGCTTTTGAATGCTATAAACAAACTTTTCTTAAACAAATACTTAAATAAATTTAACAACTTTCATGTTTTAGAATATACACTGACAACATTTTTATTTATTAAAACACTTCTCTTAACAACATGGGTAAATTTCCAGAACAGCAAAAGAACATGGGTTCATCATACTGATACACATGACTCAAAGCAGGATTACACTACAAGTTTGAAATAGTGCAGCTGCCCTGTCACCTTAATAAGCCCCACCCCCCCACCCCCCAAAAGGCTGTAGCTATGTCAGCAGGAGCGCCTTCTACATTCGTGCTTAGGTTGGTATAACTACATTGCTCAGAGGCGTGCCAGGATGTCAACAATGCTATTTCCATGTTCACAAAGTATCTGTTCAATATTTCAAAACAGAAGATAAATTTGAAAAATAATTTCAGTTACGTTTCCAAGGAAGCGTAAGTAAAAAAAGCTAGAGTTCTTTAAAAATAACCCACCAGAGATCATGGATTTTAAAGCAAAGAGTGCCCCTTTAAGAATGTTTGGTGTTTTATTACTATTTGTAATAGTTGGTATTTGGGATATAATTGTGCCTAAAGGCCTATATAGCCCAACTGAGCTGTGCATCATACAAAAATTCTTCCCCTGAAGGCCTCACAGTTGAGAGACACCAGGGCTGTGCCTTCACTAGGAAAAAGGTGAGCAAGTGTTTTGCAGTGTCTTAGCTATCTCATTATACAAAACACACCTTTCCTTATTCCCTGTCTACATTAGTACTTATATTCGCAAAGCTTTTGTGCCACTGGAACCTTGTAAGTATAGACATGAGCTATCAGTTCAATGTTAAAGTTAAAGCCAAAGCCATGCTTACAGCAACACTATTTCTAATTATTCACTTTATTTGAGTAGCACTTGTTTCACAAGACATTCCCTAAAATAAACAGATACCAATTGAAACTTGATATGTAAGCACTTTCCACAAACTCTATATACATACATATAGTACATCCTTAAAGTTATGAACATCTCAGGAATGGAGGCTGTTCATAACTCTGAAATGTTTCAACACTGACCACCACATTATAGTTGTTCTTTTAAAAGTATACAACTGAACATCCACTAAATATAGCTTTGGAATTTACCTACACAGAAGAAAAATGCTGCATTCCCTTGATTTCTTTTTAATAGTTTACATATAACACTATTGTATTTCTTCTCTCTGTACTACTACTACTAGCAGTAGTAAGAGGAGTAATAATATTAAGGGGGGGGGGGCTCTGCTGCTGTCTAAATTGCATATATCCAGTTCAAAATGAGATGTGTGACTGACCTCAGTTTGTAACCTGGTGTTTGTAACTCCACTGTTCTACTGTATGTATAAGTAAGTCCAAGATAAAAGCTAACACACATTTCCTATTTATTCATGGCTCCTCCTAACATTCAAAGGGAGCTTCCTCCAAGTCTTTTAACTTCTAAAGTTAGAAAGATACCTCAAAAGAAAACAATATACCTTAACAACTGCAACACAAACAGAACATACAAGTATACCTTTTACTTGGATCGGCTCTTGCACCAGAAGTGGTTTCTGGCCCGCACTGCCGGCATCTTGTGCTGTAAGAAATAAAAAACCCTCACTGTTGATACATGGGAACAATTGTAATTAAAGAAAATAAAACACTATTGTTAGCAAGGTCTACAGAAAACAGCATAAAGTTACATTACTGTCATGTGAATTAAAATTTGATCACTTTTAGGTTTTTGTATCGTATTTGTGAACAGTCTCAGATAATGAGAATTAAGACATTAATTTACTATAGAATGTTGCAATTTAATATTCAACAAAGTTGTTCAGGGTTTCACTCTATTGTAGGCTATTCTAAAATGGTGATGAATCAAAAATGCTTTCAACTACATCATAATTCTGGACAAACAATGCAAAATTTTAACATCTTAGTAGCAAGAATTCAGTTTTGAAGATACGGTACTACCCCATGAAGATAATGAAGTCTGACACTGTTTTCTGTCTGTACAAAAAAAAAAAAAAAAAAATCACAAATGCTTTGATTTACAGATTAAAAGTCATCCAAGGACCTGGAAACATTTTAAACAAAAGAGGAAGGATTCTAAAGAACCCAATAGTTTGTGAAAATCAAAATCCATAGATTTTTTTGTGTTGTAAATTTCTGTTAAAACTGGACAACAGAAGTATTTTAGTTTGTATTTGGAATTTAAAAATATACATGATCCTCAACAGAACATAGCAAATCAAACATTGTTTTACTAAAAAGAGAATGGGATACCACGTAGTAAAAGGGAAAAATGTGTATTTCCAGATATTAGTCTTATTGCAAATATTAACTTATAGTACTTTAAGTGTTCTAATCACAAATCAGAAGTGTTATCAAGTAGTTCAAATGCATATCTGAATACTTACTCTGCAAATCACCATCTTAACTCGCTGTATCATCAGAATAAAATCCTTATGATTCCCATAAACAGAAGTAACACTGTGTTTAATATTCTAGCACTGGATATTTGCCACACATCTGCCATCATTAGCAAAATTATAACTAATTTCATTGAAACTGAAGCTACTTGGAATATGCTAAAGACTTTAAGGATTCTTCAAGTAGGTTGTTTAATAAGAAGCTCCTGATTTAACATCTGATTTGAATTACTCAAAATCAAATATTCTTGAAAGCTTGGGCTTCATAAGTACTCTTTTAACCAAGAAAGTAGTCAAATTTATCTGACAGAAACTACCAAAAAGGTCTAGCATGGTCTGAGCATATTTTCTTGGAAAGACTGAGGTAACAGTAAGATAAACACACAAAAACAGTTTTTAATGCATTGGTACCAAATTTGCAGTGTATAGTGTGAGAGTTTGGAAAAGCCTAAAAATCACTATAGTTTTTCTTTTGGAAATGTTACCAAATCTCTGAAGACCTTGAAAAACAGCAATGATTTTAAAAAATTGTCTGAAATAAATAAGACACCCTTTGCTGTCTATTTCTCATGATATTTAAAACAATGGGCATTGATAAACTATAATTCTTCAGTAAAACAAACAAGTAGTCCTGTGGCACTTAAAGACTAATACGTTTATTTATTGCATGAGCTTTCGTGGGAGAAAAATTGCACTTCATCATACGCTTTAAAGATGAAGGAACTTACAGAATGGGAAGAAATAAATGTAGAGAAGTGTAAGTTATGGGATCAGGTAACCTGCATTCACTTCCTCCCATTCTGTAAGTTACCCAATTCCTGTTCTGTAAGTTACCTGATCCCATGACTTACACTTCCCTGCATTTATTTCCTCACATTCTGTAAATTCCTCAATCTTCAAAGCATTTGAAGAAGTGTGATTTTCTCACATGAAAGCTCATCCAATAAATAAATTTGTTAATCTTGAAGTTCCACGGGATTCCTTGTTTATTTTACTAAACGAGACTAACACAGCCACCCCTTTGGAACTTGGTATCATTCTTCAAATGCACAGGCAAAATTATCTGACATTTTCTCCCAGTTTTTCGCACAAGCCACTCTCTGTTGTACTAATATGTTTTTGAACACGAAAAAAGTTAATCTCAGGGACATTATTTAATGAAAAGTTATGCCACAGACATTCAAAGGGAAAAGTAATTATTTAACAGATGTCGAGATTTCTATTTAAGGGTTCAGGTAACATTAAGTACCCTTTTAAAATATATTATCTTGCACTGGAGGCTTGACAAAAACCACAATGAATCAATGAAAAAAGAACAGAGTATTACAGTTCAGAACTGCTGTTTTTTAGGCAAAAAGAAACTGAACATGAGATTGCTTTAAACATTAATAAAATCACCTTCAAAACACTCAGTCAGGCAGGAAAATATTATCCCCTTTGTTGAAACATTTACCTAAGGACAATCACTGAAAATTGAGATTACTTACCTGTAACTGGAGATTCTTAGAGGTATATGATCCCTATTTGTATAACACATGCGCTTCACGTGCCTGAGACAGATTTATGCAAGTAGTGTCTGTTGGTTCACACATGAGCAGTTGCTTTCCCTGGGCTCCAAACCAAAAGCATAAAGAGCAGAGAGGACTGACACCTCTTTAGTTCCTTCTCCCACCATGAATCAAATAGGATATGAAGCAGGAGGAGGGCAGGTAGTGGCCTACAAATAGGGGCCACCTATTTCAAAGGATCTCCAGTTACAGGAGTTAAGTAACTGTTGCCCCAGAATTTGACATTCCTGAGTATAACTCACAACTTTACAATACTGGGGTTCAGCCATTTTGTGCGTTCAACCACTGTCATCTGAAAACCAATCACCACATAGAACGAATAATTTTGTGTCTTTCTGAGGCAAGGTGAGATAGCTGCATGCTTGCAGTTTGCTAATTAGAATCAGAGGATGTGACAAAGTTATAGAAAAGAGTGACTGAACAGCAACCTTGGTTTTAAGTGCCCGACACATTGTTATGACTAGAAATGTTTTGATACAATGAATAGTTTGTTGAAATTAGTAAAACTGGTAATCCAGTAAAGATTTTTATGCTGACTCACTAGGAGCCACTATAGATAATGTCAAGTTCCAAAGGGGTAGCTCTGTTTGTCTAGTTCGACAAAACAAACAAGAAGTCTTGTAGCACTTAAAGATTAAAACATTTATTTTACACATGAGCTTTCATGGGAGAAAATCCCACTTTGTCAGATGCCTTGAGATGGGGGAACTTACAGAATGGGAGGAAAATAAATGCAGGTCATGGGATCAGGTCATACTGAAACAGCAAATCAAAGCAGTTAAGATTCAAACACTGGGAAACAGCACATAGAGGAAGGTTAGGTCAAATCACTATTGTAATGGGAGATGAATCCATAGTCACAATTTAATCCTGCTTTCACACAATTGAATTTGCATATCAGTTCCAATTCTGCTGTTTCTCTTGCAGTCTTGATGTCCTACTGACTTGCTTAAGCTCAGCTGTTAACAAAAGCAGAGTGATTAGGAAGATAAATAAATTTGTTAGTCTTCAAGTGCTGCAGGACTCCTTGCTTGGTTTATAGATGATGTGCTTAGCTAGATTTACCTACAAAAGAGTAAGTAAATGTAAATATGTTGGTCCTTATGAGACCTTTCAAGAATCAAAATCGGGGAGGGGCGTGGGGAGAGGGTCAGTGGCCTTCCACTGAAGGATGAAAGGCACTAATAGCTGAAAGCCCACCTGCAGAAAACTAAAAGCTATGACTTGTTGAAGATGTATAGAGACAGTCGAAAATGACAGGAAAACCTGCTAATTCTCATGATAGCTAATTCTGTTGTGAACAGGTACTGAAACACCTCCATTTAGTCAAATAGCTTTTTCTAGTGGTGCCTTTTTTTTTTGGCTGGGTTTAAGGATAGTTCTGAGAGCCAAAGACCATCAGTGTTTCAGAACTGATGTCCATCTAACTACCAGGCATGAGATTAAGAGGGTCTAGGTTGGAATGTCTGCCCCTTGTCCTGAATTAAAAGAACCAGAAAAGGTTTAATACAGATGGAAAGATAAGACAACAATTGCAGAAGGTCCAGAAACCAAACCTCCTTGGGCCAACTAGGTGTGATGAGGATAACCCTGGCCCTATCATGGCAAATTCTACAGAAAACTTGAGGTAAAAAGAATGGCAGGAAAGGCATACCTCAAATGATTTGTTCAAGACAACAGGAGGACATCACCTTTAGAGTCTCTCCTAATGATTCTCTGGAGCAAGAGAGTCTGAATTTCTTGCTTGTGTGGGAGGAGAACAAATACCAAGAGGGTATTTCACACTGGGTGAAGATTTCAGTTTAGACTCCTCACAGACAGGCTATGGAGAAGTGCCTGCTGAGACTGATGGCCAGATTACTGTGCATATCTATTAGATAAGTCAGACTGTGTGATGAGGTTCTTGATGCACTGGTTCTAAAAGTTCATGGCCTTTATACTTAGAGGCAGACATCTTGCTCTATCCCATCTTTTTCGATAAAAGACACCTTCCACGGATGCAGGGGGACCATATGAGTGGGAAAAATGCACTGTAGGCTAGACTAACTGCCCTTATCTGTAGCAGATTGATAAACAGTCTGGTCTCCCATGGGGACCACATACCTTGCATAGTGGGATTGTCCATATGTGCTCCTAATATCATGAGGGATGCACCCATGATTTTGTTTGTATTAGGAGTGGGTGGAAGAAAGGGGACTCTTACTCACACCTGGTCTGGTTTCATCCACCATACAAACAAGCACTGACTTTTGGTGGGATTATCGTCCTAGTATTCAGGTTGTCCTTATCCACTAAGCAAGCAGACTGAAGCCCTGCGTAAAGGTAGCAAATGCAGAGTCTGGCAAACAGTGTAATGTATGTATACACAGCCATGTAAGCTAGTAGGAAAAGGCAACCCTGATTGTGCTGCAAAATTTGGGGAGGACTTGATTTATGAAGCTATTTATATCCTGACACCTGTCTATAGGCAGGTAGGCTTTTCCCAAGGTTGAATGAAGGTTCACTCCTATATCTATAGTTCTTAGGAGGATCAAAGTGGAATTTTCTCTGTTTACACCCCCCACCCTCCTGGGAGATGTCAGAAGGAGCAGTAAGAACAGGGTCACAAACCGGACCTCCTGGCTTCATCTGCTCGTCAGTAACCGGTCATCCAGACACAGGAAGACAGTGCAGCCACTGCTCCTTATCTGGGCTGGTATCACAGAGAGACTTTCATAAACACCTTGAGTGCTGTTACCAGCTCAAATAAAATTACTTGAAATTGGTAGTGCTCTTGTCTTAGCAGGAATATACATGTAAAAGCAAGCATTATTCATTCTGAGGGCTGTGAATCACATATTCTCTTCCAGGGAGGGAGATATTGATGCCAGTGTTACCATGAGAAATCCTGATTAGCAAATAAAGATATTTAGTTGGAATAGAATGCAAACTGGTTTCCACTTTGTTTTTCTTCAAAAATATGAAATACAAGAAGTCAAACTTCCTCCTTTGATGTAAGGGTGGCCCTGCTCGATGGCCCTTTTCTAGAGGAGAGAACTCCTCTCCTGATGAAGGGTCTCTTTTAAGAGTGGTCCCTGAAAAGGGACCATGAAGAGGGTTTCTGGTGTGGAAGAGCAATAAACTTAATTGTGCGGCTGGAGTGGATGATCTCCAGTCCAGACTTATTGGGGTGTGCCCACGGTACAGCATGGCATCAATATCTGACATGGTCCTTGTGCATGCCATTAAAAGAAATCTGAACAGCCATTGGAGCCAAGCAGCAGAGGAAAAATGAATGAAGCACCACACTTGGGTCTTGGAACTCTGTTCTGTGTTGTGGTTCATAAGGGGACTGGTAATAAAAATGCCTGGGAGGAAGGTTTGCTTGTGATGTTTCCTCTTCAGCCCTGAAATATAAATGCCAAGGGAGCAGGAAATTGTCCTAGAGTCCTTAGGAGAGAGTAGTTTCCACAAAAGCTCATGGGATAAATAAATTCATTAATCTTTAAAAGTGCCACAAAACTCCTTGTTTGTTTTCCTGAACTAGACTAACCACAACTAGCCCTTCAGAACTAGGAGAGTTTAGTTACTCAGAGTCAGCAGTCTTCTCACTGAAAAGATTAAATTCAAAGGGCAAGTCCTGAATGGTTTTCAGGACCCCTCGCAAAGAACACATTCATGATCCACGCCTCATGACTACAGCAGTGGCAATGACTGTAGACGCAGTGCCAATCACATCACCTGGTGCTTGAAGTGATGTTTTAGCCACCAACCTGCCTTCATCCAGGATGGTGTGGAACTGAACCCTGTCTTCCCGTGGAAGTTCATCTCTGAATTCCATAATTTTAGAATCATTCAGAAAAACATTCAGCTAACAGTGCCTGGTAGTCAGCGACTCTGAACTGAAGACTAACTGATGAAAATACTTTCCTTCCCAAGAAGCCAAGGAATTTACCATCCTTGTCAACTGAGGTAGACTTTGCTATGTTGTAACCTGGACCCCCATGTAATCACCTGACCATTCAGAAGTCAAGGATTGGGTGGGTACATAAAAATCTTGCCCCTTTAGCCAACACAAAGTATTGTTTTTCAGACCTCAAAGTATACGCCACACATCAAACAGATCCAAAATGGTCTTCTTGACTGGGAGGGTCAGTTTCGGGGACCCAGAGGGTTGAAGGATGTTCAACAGACAATGCTGTGTGTTCTAGCACCTCTTCAAGAGGTATCTGGAACACAGTTGCTACTCTCTGGTCATTAGGTGGGGAAGTGGATTTTGAAGGATTCACCTCAGGTAAGGAGAATGACACAGAAGTCAAGACTGGAAGACCCAGCTCAACTTCTTCCTCAGCAAACTCTAACAGAGCCAGCTGGTACTGACTAGGAGGGGAGAATCAGTTAAGTTCCTGTATTATCCCAGAATGTCTGTTCTATGGATTCCACAGGGCCCAGTAAGGCCAGTAGTAAAGATCGCACAACCCCAGGGTGGAAGGAATGGCAAGATATAGGGTACAAACTATCCCCTGGGTAGGCATATCCTGGAGGAGGATGGAGGCTCCAAGACTTGCTATTTGTTCTGTCCAGAGTTGTTGCCCAAGGGTGAAACAAAGTGAGAGAGATGAGGCTCATCTGGAGTATCTGGTTCACACAAAGAAAAGACAGATTCCTGTTCTACCAGCAGTGCTGTCAGTACCAGTAAAAGGATGCTCCAACCTGTGAACAAAAGAGGAGTTTCCTCTTCTCAAGATGCTTTCTTTGGGCACAGAATATATATTTAAAGAGGACCTGCCTCATAAGAAAAGGAGACTGCAGTCAGGACAGAATGAAATATCCACCAGAGATGCAAATATTTCAGTTCTTCCTGAAGTCTGAGGAATCACTGAGGTGGGAATTGAGCCTTTACAAGATAGTAAAGGCAGTACAAATGTTTGTCACAGATGGAGAAAGGAGGACAGGAGAACGGTTCTTAAAGCCCAAAACTCTTAGAATAGTGCTTCCCTGTGGGAGTATAGAAAGATCGTGGCAGACACAGAGAATTTCAACACAGGCCATGCAGCACTAAGAAGGAAGTGAGAGATCCAGTGTGCACTTCCCTTTACCCTTCCAATTCAAGGAATAAAGAGGATAACAACTGCTCACGTGTGGACCAATGCACGATAATTGCTACAAATCTCCAGACTCGAGTGCATGGAGCAATGCACATCCACATATCAGACAGACACCAAGATCAGCACCCAAAAAAGAGCATGTTTCATGCCGTTACCTTCGGATGAAGGAACTGTCTTGCTTTTTTCATAATTCTACCATATTTTGTCATGAAAATAAATTGCAACCGGCTTAAATGTAGTATCTTCTGAAATCTAGCATCTCTTGCACCTTGTGAGCTACTGAAGCAAAAGTCAATGGAACTATAAGTGAAGGTAAAGAGGTCTGTTTCACCCAAACACCAACCAGAAACATCTTTAGGTCATGTATTTATGTTAATTATAAATTTACAATGGTCAGGTTTTTGTTTTTTGGTTTGTTTTTTTTTACTCCTTACAAGTTTTAATTTTTATCCCATAACAGCATGAAAAAACCAACCAAATCTTGTGTAATATTTCCTCTTATGGCAGACATCTTTGATTCCAGGTTTTCTACAAGCAATGAAATAATTTTAATCAAATAATTAGTCTCCTCTTACTCTGCAGCCTCTTAGACATTATTAAAACTGATGCCTGAAAATGTTGCTAATGTCATAAAGACTCAGAAAAGTAACAATCTTAGAAGACTAAAGTCACCTATATTCAAAGGCTGCTGCAAACTTTGGAAATTTACAAGGTCCTAAAGAAGGGTTTGAAAAATACATTCATCCACTTGCCAATAATAAATGTGAACTTTTCTTAGCAGAGAGGAGATTAAGTTATCAAAGTTCTTATGTTAAAATTCAGAATATGAAGGTAGCCTTCCCAATGTAAATCTATGCAGTGCTATTTTTCTAAATTGGAGAACAGACGGCCCCAGCAGCTCTGCTGATGTTCACCACTTTTCCAAGTAGCCACAGAGTGAAACTAACAAAATGCTAGTCAGTTCTGTTGCAACTCATAACCCTCCAAGGAAAACAAAGTCATTTCATTCACTTTGCTTGAAAAAAAAAATGTGAAAATAATTAGGTAACTATTATATTTACTGGGAGAACTATTCAAAAAGCAGAGAACAGGAAGGAGTAAAGTAGCAAATATACCACACATCTACCCATACCTTGTTGCAACCAAATAATAGGATAGAAACAGTGGGATACACAAACACAAGATAACGACTTGGGTGAGAGACTCAAAAGTGGTCAGACAAATGGGAAAGGGCCACTGAATTTCCCCCACACCCCAACTAGTTTAAGACGGATAAGCAAATAAGAACCTTCAAGCAACTGCAGGGAGAACACTCAAGTAGGAATTTCATTGCTGTCCAGTTTCACAGCAGCAAAAGTCGCCCGTGGGCTTCTCAACACATTAAATTTGTTATTTAATATAGCACTTGTGAACACTGCCATATTAACAGTTGTAGAGGGTGAAATCCTCTATATACGGAACACTTACAGCTTAAATAGCTGTTCACGCTTTACCACCATTTTGCCTAAAGCATGTACAAAATCAGTGTGGTCAGTATTTACGCTAATTCAGTCTTGAGCACCAATTCATTTTATACAGATCATCAAACAGCAGTCATATAACTCTTTGCGAATCTAGTCCAGGCTGGAAGGACAGACCACTAAATTGAGGAAGCATCCCATACCTATCCTTTGACCTACTCAATCTCCCTCCAATATTGATCATTTAAAATTTATTAAACTTAGCCACAAAATGTATCTGTTTTTACCCCCCACTTATTCACTGGAAGGCTTGATATATGGAAAGGACTTGTGACTATTTCCAAATTCTGCAGCTTTAGTATAATACATGTAATTGTGGTCTGCAATCAGCTTCTAATTGCACAAGGCAAACTAACAATCATTTGCTGAATAAATGCTCTAACAGATCTGTTTGTTTTAAATATAAAACAGATAAGAACCCTGTCCCATACATTTGCATTACAGAAATGCTAAGAGATAAACAAATGTAAAGCATGCAGACCTGTTCCAGCTTTGTGCACTGTTCCTTCAGGGCCAGATACAGGGCCTTTCTTCTGACCATCCGAAGTATAAACTCTCACTTGACTCAGTGACTGGACTGGTAGACGATTGCATGGCAGTAAGAAAGAAAGACTTCCACATTTCAACGAGCCTTGCCATCCTGATGGGGGGAAAAGGTTTTACACACACCAGTTTACGAAGAAGAGAGAGAAAGTTTGTGCCGACAAGAATTGCTGTTATTTGATGTGCAAATTAGCTTTTAATAAATATTTTTGTCCATTTTAGCTGTGTGGTAATTTCATAAGTTATAAACAGCTAAAATTAGTCTTTTCCTCATTTTCCCAAGCTTCTCCTTTCTTTCCTGGAAGCATTCTTTTTAACACACAAATGTGTGTTTAACGTACTGTCATTTTTTTCTATTTCTCACTTAGCCAAGCCCTCTGAAACACTGCACAAGATTCTCTTTTAAAGTTCTGTAAACAGAAAGCTACTTTAAGATTATTCTACCACTAGATTAAACCCTATTCTGACCACCCTCTGCACAAACCTATTTATAGTGAGCAAAATACCTGGTAATCACAGAAGATATTGCAGCAGAAGGACAATGGCTTATACTACAAAACTATTAGCAAGATAATCCTAACAGTTTTGTCCTTTTGTTTCACTTGCCACATCAAAAACACTCTAATGGATTAAATAAATAAGAGATGTGTTGGTCTGCAATTCACATGTAATGTCCCAACCCACTACATATAAGCCACACGGATTTAGTGTGATTTATACACAAATGCGTTCTCTATGCCTGCAAAGAGACCACACTTAGTAGGCACTGCTAGTGTTAAAAGACTGGCTCAAAGTATATCAAATTTACAGTTTCTGGCCCACAAGGATTAGCAGCCAACTTCTGCTATGCAACACAAGCAATCAACCAGAGCATCAACAAAGCTAACAGACTTTCTCACATGTTAATGGTATATCACACACCACTCCAGATATAACTTCATCCACCACTGAAACGCAAACATCTACTTAAAAAAAAAAGAAACTGGGATGATGTCTTTCAGAAATACTTATAAATCAAGTATTTCTAAGCTTACTTACATTGCATCCAAATTGCAGACAAGCAGAGGACATTATTATTAGACAAGTCATCTCACAACACAGTTATAGATATACGCATGGTAAAAAAGTGTGTGTTCAAATAAACACTTCAGTCTTGTACTTGTATTTTGTTCCACTTCAGCTAGAATAGGTATAGCTGAATATAAAGGTACTGTAAATAAAACTAAGTTATATTAACATCAGTGATTCAGATCATAAAAGGCTTTTACTACGATGCCAAAATTCAGTACCTTCTAAACATGTTTCATAAATTAAGAAATTACAGAACTAACATTTCACATTACTTGCCAAATGCCTGCTTTTAAACCCACCGTATTCTGAATGTGTCTACATGTTTATGGGCATTTCTTATTTAGCTCTGAAACACCATCTCCCCCACCACCACCCCAATTGGTTGACCATCATATTTACAGATCAGTTTAGCACTGCTGAGTTTGTAAGACTATTATCCAGAGTTTATATTTTAATGCAAGACAACCACAAGCTTATTTACATGTGTTCTGAAGACCACCAATGTATTTTAGACATATGAAGTAAATCCACTTGTTGTGGCCTCCATTTTAAGGGACAGAGGAAAGATTACTGCAACTATTTTAAAACAGACCTAAATATTTTTTAGTATCCATGCTTTCATTGGCAATACAATTTAAGGCTCTCATTCTGGAACAAGTTCCAGGTGGCCAGATCTTGCCTACTGTTCTGCACCGCCACAGTTTAAAAGACCTACAGCACAGCTTAAAGTTCCATATTCAGTCAAACAGGAAACCTCTCGACAGTAAATTTAAAAAATTCAGTTACTACTTGCTTGTTTCAAATTATCATCTGTTTATTTTCAGAACTGTCTGCAATATACACTGGAAAGTTTATTCAGGAGTACTAAGCAGCTTTATACATAACAGCAATACAGCACTGTTTTACAGAAAACAGCTATTTGGAAAGAACTACATGGATTCTAGGATCACAAGAAACCAGCTACTCCAGGGTGCTCTTTTCAGAGTGTCAGCAAGAGCCATACTACCCTACATCTCTTGACAAGAGTTGGGCCATGGGGATGATCACCTTAACTTGATATGTAGCTATACCTAAGCAGGGGCTTCTCCCAGTAATGACCACAAGGGCATAAAATTGACCTGCTGCAGGTTTTTATTGCTAATGAACTCATAAGACAAACACTCTGAGCCTCCTGCACATGAAGTCATACATACAGAAATATACATAAGCAATTTTCATGAAAAACACTGGGTGCAAGCAAGCAGCAGTGTGAACCTACACACCACACAGGTCAAGTACCTGCTCTACAGGAAGTCACGTAACATATTCAGCTACTTCCTTTTCGCAAAAGAAAGGAGGAGTCCTGTGGCACTCAAAGACTAACAAATTTATTTATTGCATGAGCTTTCATGGGAGAAAAAATCCCACTCCATCAGATGCTTTGAAGGTTCTTCAAACCTCTTCAATGCATCTGACGAAGTGGGATTTTCTCCCACAAAAGCTCATGTGACATATGTGTGAGCCTTTCAGCACCACAGGACTCCTCGCTTCTTTTGCTGAACTAGACTATCACAGCTGCCCCTTTGGAACTTCCTTTTCACAGAAGTTCAGATACAAAAAATTTTTTTTTTAAATCTTAAATCACATTAGGGAGTCCAGCTCCTTATCATTCAGTGTAGGATTCTCTTTCCTTCACTTTACTATCCAACACATCTATGCAGCACTTTTTGCCTCTTCCCACAGAACACTGTCAATTTAAGGTGGAAATAGGTGGGAGAGGCTGTTAGCACCATCCTACAGCAGCCAAGCCATTTTTAAGCAATAGAGATCAAGTTGAGGAAATGTGTGAGGGGTGCTCCCTTTAGCCCCATGGTCAGACAAAACTGAGCCAAAGGGCTGATTTATGATAGGCCCTTGCTGAGGCGATGAGCTGGTCAGGGGGTGCATCGGAAGTGTGAGGCTATGGAAAAATGAGAGCCTGCGACTGTAATGCAGGATCACTGTTTTTTGGCAAATGGCGAGGGGTGGGGGTGGAAGAGAGAGATTTTAAGGTCTCATAAATACAAGGCTATGGGTAGGGTTACCGAATGTCAGGTGACAGGAGAACACGTCCTCCTTTTTACTTCTACATTCTCTGTCCCACGAGCATTTTAAAACTACATGACTGGATCTGGCTCTTTACTTACAGGAATCTCAAACACATGACATTTGGCCCCTAAAGCTATTTCCTGTAGCCCACAATGACACTATCATTATTGACATTGGCAATAGTGTTGTATGAAAAGGCTTCAGTGGCATGGCTCTCGGGCTAATGTACTCATCCCCCTGCGGCCCTGGACTACTCCTCAGGCTGCCCTTGTGGGGTTGAGACCCCTGGGTGAAAGGATGCTGGAATGCCCCAGAACACCCTATTTTTGGGGGGGCAGCACTGCAGGGCCCCTAGAAACAGAAGAAAGTTCCATTAATACTGCCTTTGCCCTCCTTTTCGTCCTTCCCTGTCCTCCTTTCCACGCTTTGGCATCTAGTAACCCTGGTCGGGGGCGCATGAGAGGCGTGAGGCTGGAGAAAAACGGGAGCAGGGGAGTGTAATGCAGGATCACTGGTTTTTGGCAAGCGGGGGGAGACAGAGGCGTTAAGGTCTCGGCAACACAGGGCTATGGGGGTGCCGGCGGGCGGGGGGGCTGTGGCTCGGCCCCACACGGGAAGGGCGCGGGGAGGCCAGGCCAGGCCAGGGCGGCCTGCGGGAGGGAGGGCCCGGCTCGCCCCCACTCACCGTGGCAGGCCCGGCACCGCAGGTACAGCCCGCAGAGGCGGCGCCATCCCCGCCCCTGGGCCGCCAGCGCCGGCATCATCCTCGTCCGCGGCCGGGCCGGGGCGGACTGGCAGAGCGGGGCGGGGAGCGGCGGCCGCTCGCATCGGCCCGCCCCGCGCCGGCCGGCCGGCTGCGGAGACTGGCCCCGCCGGAACCCGCAGCCGCGGGACCCGGATGGAAACCCGCGCGCGCTAAGGCGGCGCCGGAGCCCCGCGGACAGTCACGTGCCCTGAGTCCCTGGAGAAGGCGCGCGCACCTGCCCCTCCTCTCCCTCGAGTGTCCGCGCCAGGCGCTGTGCGAGGGTGACGGTGATTGGGCGGCGCCGTCATTGGGGCGGGTTCTAGGCCAGGGAACTGGCCGGCGGGCGGGAGGGGGGGCTTAGCTCGTCTGCGGGGAAATTCGCCTTTCCGTGACAGGCGCTTGCCGCGCGGCCCCCCCTTCTTGCAGAACAAAGGTTCAGTCGTTCGGGTTTGGAGTGTTCCTGCCCCCCCTGTTCCCGCGCGCACGTGCTCTGCGCCTTTCATCAGTGGCAGGGCGGCCCGGCAGGTGGAAGTTAACGAGGCAGAGCCCGCTGCTGGGGCTGGAATCAGGTGCAGAAACATGTCAGGACTGGATCAGGAACAGCTGCCCCTTGCTTTCATTAGCAAAGCAAACAAGGAGTCCTGTGGTAGTTTAAAGACTAACCTGTTTATTTACTGCCTGAGCTTTTTCGCTGGGTAATCCCACTCCATCCGATGGTAATGAGTGAGCCATCCCAATGGTGATTGCCCCACCTTTAACAGTCTCATCTGTTACTCCCTACTAAATCAAAATAGCTTGTTTGGTTTGCTGGAAAAGACTGAATTGACCTTGTCACTCGCCCTTCTTTGTAAGGCCCCTCTGCCTTATATATTGGAGAAACAGGACAGTCTCTTCATGAAAGAATAAATAGGCACGAATCTGACATTAGAAATCACAATATTCTAAAACCAGTAGGTCAGCTTTTTGATCTTTGGCATCACACCATTAATGATTTGCCAATTGCTGTGCGCACACATGAATCCTAGCTCAAAGCTGATTAAATTTATTTGCAGATTGGGTTGCATTGCCTCAGGGTGTAATATAAGGACATTGGAGTTTTCTCTGGTTACAGCAGGTGATTTGACCTCATTTTCCTCTATATGCTGTTCCCCAGTGTTTGAATCTTTACAACTGTTTTGATTTGCTGTTACTGTGTGACCTGTTCCCATGACTTACACACCCCTGCATTTATTTCCTCCCATTCTGCAAAGCAACTGATGATGTGGGATTTTCTCCCACAAAAGCATATGCAATAAATAAATTTGTCTTTTAAGTACCCCAGGACTCCTTGTTTGTCCTTTTTTGTACATATTTATTCACCGGAATGATAGTTTCTGTTGCATGTAGTTGATGAAGTAGGATTATACCCCCACAGAAGCTTATGCAAGAAATAAAATTTGTTAAAAAGTGCCACAAGACTTTGTTTTGTTCACCTAAATTAACACAGCTACCCTTGTGGAACTTTTCATTAGGCATGCAATTCTAGATCAGTATTACAGCAACTTTTCTGATAATTAAAGTTACCCAAATATTTTTTCAGTAGTACAGAATTGCTTGTCTTGTATTGCCCTCAGTTGTATCCTCCTGGATTACAGTTACAATAGGCCTGAAGTTTTTGTCAATATTGCTGTCATGCAGGGTTTTCATATTTTCATGTTCAAACAGTAATAGCTAGTATTCAGAGCTATACACAATCTTAAATCATCTTCTGACAGCAGGTAAGTATAAATATTACAATTTTACAGCCTGGGAATCTTAAGCAGCAAATTTGTCAGGTGGCAACTGCCACAGAGGAAATCCATGTCAGAGACTGAATTCAAAGTGCTGTTTCTCAGGCCAGTCTTTGTCTGCCAAACTATTCTGCTGCAGATAATAATAACAACTGATGTATTTTGAAATATTTGGAATCTGCATAATTTACATACAAAAAGCCCAAAAAAAGCAGCTTTATTGATCTTTTCTGTTGTAGCTTCAGCTCATGAATTCTCGCTCAAAACTTCCTGTCTTAAGGTTACAGCTGTAAATCTAATAAAATGAACAAATGAATATAACCAAATTCTCTCTCAAGATGCATAAACTACACACCCTGCTGACTGCAAAATCATGTTGTCTTCACGCTCCTCATATCCCTTTTCCTCTCTGTTTTGGTGATGCCTCATTCACTTGGTCTCATTGTAAAATAAGTTCCACACTTGGAAATACATAAGCATGTCAGTAGCCCCACTGAAGTCAATATGAAGTCAGATTATATGCCTGCATGCAAACCTTTTATCAATTTTGAGTTAGAAGTGCCAAAATTTCTTAGATATTTATTTATATAATGGTGCCAAATAATTTTTGGTTTACTTCTCTTGATTTGCATCACTGTGGGGAACATGCCTCATTGATCTAATCAGAAGAAAAACTTGGCAATGAATGTGGAAAATTGATTTATCTGACAATCCACAACACAGTTGAACACTTCAGAGAATTACTATAAATACCCAATTTGATCTTTGAACAAGGGCATCTTTACTGGCATAAAGCTTTTTTCACTGTTTGCCAGTGGGTAGTGTTGCCAATTTAAGTATTCCTGTAAGTATGGTGGAGGCTGACTGAATTAAGATACTTAGAGAAATAATTATATTAACATCCATCTTCCCAATAGCCCAATTACTGCTCTACCAGGTGTATCACTAGTACTGCAACAGATGCTGTATCATTAAGTACCAGATGTACTGCAATGGCGTTAAACACTAAATTAGCTGTGGGTAAGATGCAAAGCAGTAAAGATGGTATTGGGTTTCTCCACTGTAGAGTGTAAACTTGTGCATGCTTATCTGGCTTCTTATGTTGGTAGGCATCTAGTAATGAAAATTACAAAGGAGAAAGCAAGGTTGACAAGAAAAGGTTCCCTACAGTGTGGGAAAACATTCCTCTATGTGTGAAGATTTATGAAGGAATATGATTGGCTAGGAATTGTTTAAACATGTGTGATCTCTGAAGGGTCTCATTCAAATTCCAAAAGAGATTTTAAAACATTTCTTTCTGATGTGCCATTTCCAGCAGTGCAAAAGTTACCTGTGGATGGTCTCATTCTCATTTTCTTTCTGTCTCTACTACTTCTCTGTTTGAACTTATAATTGTGGAGCAAGTAGGAAGAGAAAATAAGATACAGCAGCACAGACAAGTTAGTGGCTATTGCAAAAATGAAGACCAGCCAAGTTTTGCAGGATCATGGAGAAATATTGTTTTCAACAGATGAACTCTGAAGCCTGGTGGTGACTTGAGTCCCATCAATGGCCCCTAGACCATTTGGAAACCCAGGTGTTCAAAGTCATCAATAACCTCCTGCACATTGCCAAGCTTTATGACCCAAGACAACAGCAACACAGCTGATAAGTCTTGATTTACCAGCATCAGACTGGTTAGATACTTATGAGCTTCCACATGGGAATACCTTCCCTATGCTGAGAGGACCTTTCATAGTACGATTTGCTGCTGTAACTCCAATGTGAACTCTGCACAGATATACCTATAATCCTAGAGTGAAATCCCAATCCCACCAAAATCAGTGGCAAAATTCCCATTTAATTTAACAGAGTCAGGCTTTCACCCACGCTGCTCAACATAAATAATGGTTCTTGAATAGTTGTTTTAAGATAGCAAATTTATTCATCACATGAGCTTTCTGTGAGGGAAATCCCACAAGCATCTGATGAAGGGGATTCCCCCACAGAAGCTCATGCAATAAATAAATTTGTTAGTCTTAAAAAGCGCCACAGGACTCCTTGTTTGTTTTGCTGAACTAGACTAACATAGGTCCCCTTCTGGAATTTATTTTACGCTGTATCTCCTGAAATAAAGACTTTAGATATCAAAAACTTCTTTTGTGTTCAAGTTGTACCCCAACCAGACAGCAAACTGATTACTGCATGATTTGATCTCAGCAAATGTTCTCTCTATTGTGAGATGAGAAAGTGAAAGTTGGTGTTCAAGTCTTTGACCAATGCTATTAAAGAGTTGCAATATTCTATATTAGCAGTTCTCTTAGTGAGAGTCAGGACACCAAAATGGATCTTGATTCCACTTTAATGGGGTCACCAGAGTCAACAGGCTGGCTGGGGCCCAGGGTTGAAGCTGAATCCCAAGACCCACCATCTGGGGGCTACAATGGTCAAAGTACAATTTGATGGGCCAAGGAACCTTCCTAATACTCTGGCCCCCTTCTCATATTGTCCAGGCCCCCTTCATGCATGGACTGTGGGGCATTCTGCCCAGTTTTTCTAGATTCTGGAGGCTGGGACCAGAACTCTGGCCCATCAGATTTGTGGGGCCCTGGAACAGTGTCCCTAGGTGTTCCCACATACTTTAACCTCTGGGCGGCTAAAGTGGAAGACCGAGAATTGACAACTTTAGCCATGGGCAGGGGTACTCAAACATCAGCTTTAGCCCCAGGCAGGGGCCTCAGTTACAGCCTCCATACCCTGAGTTACAGACTTTGGGCTTCAAATTTGGGCCCTCTGCCTGGGGCAACAGGCATTGGACTCAGACTCAGGTTTTGATAAATGAGCATAGCTCCATGTTGATGATCCAGCCCTGTCTTTACTGACATTTGAGATTTTGAATTTCTTAACTTCCACCATTAAATAAAGCAATAAATTACAACAGCTCCCAGTACCTTGCACTATTTTGTAAAGAACAGAACATTTTTATGTAAAGTTTCCAACTAATAATTACACTGAGTTTAACAGCAAGTGGTCCTTTCCAACAGAACATTGACAGACTGCTTTGAATCCAGGAAAAATATATTTCACAATTTGATTTTGACATCATCAAATAATACCACAGATGTGACAATACAGGAGAGAGCAATTTAATTTGTGCTGAAATAAATATTAGACATACAAAGCACATACTGTGAAGAAAGGGTCACAATAAATTACAAGGAGAAGCATTTTGCTCATTCATTGAAGAAAGCCCTTGATATTTCCAATTTCATACCACTAAATTTATCATTCTTGCTGATTTAAGCAGAACACAAAACAAATATGGATCCCAGTACTTACTTTCACAGGTACTGGCATGGATAATTTACTACAGTGATCCAATTTGGAAATCAGCAGGGACCAGTAAATCGCTGCATAAAAGAAAGAGCGAATGAGGTCCTTTTTCCTTAGTGTCAGCAGGCTGTGATTATTATGTTTATTAGATTTTCTTGAAAGGGCTTCACGTTTTCTCAAATATGCAGGAGAACCGTATTTCCCCTCTGAGCCCTCCATTAGCTTTTGTGTGCCTCAGTCCCTGAGTACAGGAAAACAATGAAATTTTCAATTTATTTTAGAAATTTATACAGAGTGGATAGCACAGATGGAAGCAATAAAACTCTCTTACCTGTACAATTTTGCAGTTAAAAATGAATCTGGCTTTTGCAGAAAAGTTACTAAGGAATGCTGACATGCTCTGTAAAATAAGCTTTTGAATCTTTATTTTATTATATTGATAATGTATGCATGAAATAGCAAATTATTTTTCCAAGTCTTGTTCTTTTCAATTGTATGCTTTTCAGAACAGAAGGCTGTCTTCCTGGATTTTTGGAGGGGTTGTTTTTAGGGGGAAAGGGGCTGGTCTTGCAGATAGGCTATTTTTGCAGTATAATAGTTCCACAACTTTTGCATTCTCTCCAGAAATATTGTACACTTTTGTTTTAAAATGAGCCAGTATAAGTGATTACCTAAAATAGCATGATCTGATGTCTCATGCTTTAACATACCAGTATTGACACTGTGATGCATGCACTCCCATGATCACTCATAGTATAATTGTGTATTACAGGGGCCAGCAACCTTTGCTGACTCCTGTGCCAGCCCCTCCTCGACTTAGCCAATGCCAGCAGCTCCCTCCACAGGAATAAAAGCAGCGGCTGCCTGGAAATTAAGTGGCAGCCATGGCTGGAGGTTGGGAGGCAGAGAGGGTGGTGCATCTCTGGCATGCCGCTGAAAGGAGGCACTCATGGAAAGAAGCTGCCTGCAGTAGTGTCTCCCCTTGGCAGCATGCCTGGGGACAGGGGTCCCAAAGCTGCATGGAGCAGCTTCTCTTGGTGGGTCCCCAGGCATACTAAGGAAAAAAAATCTACCTAGAGTGGCTCTTTGGCAGGTGCACACCATGGAGAGAAGCCGTTCCAGACATCATCTTTCTGCACCATGCCTGGAACGTGGGCATGGTGAGGACCCTCCATGCACCTGAAAGCTGCTGCGTGAAGTGGCTGTCAGTGGCAAGGAGCCACAATTTCTGTGGCATTGCAGAGTATGCCACATGATGTTCCAAATGGGCTCTCATGCCACTGTTGGCACACGTGCCAGGGGTTGCCTACCCCTGATGTATTATCTAATGCAAAGTATATCATCATCAGAAGGTTCACAATGTATCAATCATTATTGTTACAATAGTATGTTGCTTGCAATTTCATGTGTAGAATTATGGGAACATTACATAGGGCAGTCTCAAAGATCTGTCTGCACAGTTTAAAACTGTGGTTGTCAGACTTAGGGGTGAGACCCAGTACTGGGACACAGACCCTTAAGTATTGGGTTGCAACAACCTTTGCTGCCATTGCCAAAAGACTGGACTGCATTGCTCCAAGATTTAAGTGATGGGTCGCAGCCATAAATGATATCTTTCAACTGGGTCCTGAGGAAAGCGGTTTGAAAACTACTGGCTTAAACTAAGCCCAAGGAAAACTCTCCAGGAGTAGAGGGGCAGTTTATACTTCATCAAGGTGTGTTTAGGACAAACCCAGCTCAGCCTTCCAGGAACAAAGGACTGCCCTGGGCATCAACCAAAGAAAAACTGGACTCTCAAGTAAGCTACCTCCCTTCCCTTAGTCAGTTTGGAAGCATAATGGGGTAATGGTCCCTGACCCTGGAGACAGCAAGGAGGAAGATAAAACCCCCCAAAAGGAAAAGGAACTTCATAAAAAGAGGAGACAGTTGCCATGGTTCTCTCTCACTTCCAACTACAAACACCACCAAGCAACTAAAGTACTACTAAAGGAGACAGCCAACCTGAAGGGAAGCCAGCCACCCAGTGGTGAGAACCACTTGTTTGTAAAGTAGCTGAAGCTTAGCTTTGAATATGTTTTGCTTCCATTTCTTTTGGCTTGTTAGGCTTTGACTTACAGTCACTTCAAATCCTTCCATAGTTAATACATTTGTTTGTTAAGCTCTGCTTAGAGCAATGAGTTTGGCTCCTCCTGTGCCGGAGCCTACACTCAGAGTAACAAGGCTGGTGCATATCAATTTCCTTTTAAACTGACGAATTTACAGTAGCTTAAATTGTTTAGTGGACATAACCAAACATTGTTCCTAGGTCTGTGGCGGGACTGGGGGTATAGTGTAATTCTGTTATATAATCCAAAGTGCGGCTGGGTAGAAACACTCAGCTGGGAATAGTTTACATACAGGAGGTTATGCACAAACATCCAGAACTGGGAGGGCTCTCAGAACAGAGCAAGATGGGCTCCAGGAATTGGGGATTGTGATGACACAACAATTCACAAGTCCAGTTTGCATCAGGAAATGTCACACACAGGATCAGATTCTTGGATGCACTTTGATTCTACTGGACCTAGCAAAGAGGGAGAGATGTTGGGGAGACAGCTATGCTGTCATTTTTCTAACCAGCTCCATGCCAGCCATGGCTCCCAGGGAGTTTAGTACAAGCTGCTCTAACTTCCACCAGCTTCCCTGTGGTCTCACACTCTATAGCCACTTCCCACTACTTCCTACATCAGCACTATAGGCATAGCAGTAGTCATACCAACAGGCTACACTTGCTCACTGGCTGCTGAGGAATTGCACTTTCTGCTCCCTTTGTGGTAGTTTCAAACAGAACTGAGATAACATGAAGTAGGTAACTTTCAGACCAAGCCAGCAGCAAGTTTAAACTTGAGTGCCATACAGACTAGCCTCAAATCTTCGGTTTAGGCACCTAAATCTCAGTTTTAGGTTTAGTGTGATCCAAAAAAATCCACTGAATATGGCAGTTGCCTAAACTCACTCAAAACATAAGTCTTCCTGTGTCTGAGCGCACACACAGTTCCTTCACTCTAAGTATCTGGATGCCTATCTCCTGCCTAAACAAAAAGTTATCCACACCCAAAGGAAAAAGAGAAAAAGTATAAGTCAAAGCCTGCCCACCAGATTGGGTTCCAGTCAACAAAGGAGGGGTGCTAACCGTCCAACTTTTCACACAGAGCACTCACTTCAGAGTGGGACACTCAAGTTCAATTCCCTCTTCTGCCTGAGGAGGAGACAGGATTTTCAGAAAGGTCTCACACCACTTGGATCAATGCTGTATCCCCTGGGCTAATATAGCATAAGATGATCTCCACCTCCTTCTCCAGCCATTTTGTGTTTCCCCCAGCCTAAGAGATGAAGCCATTGAGTCCAGGATTCAACTGAACTCAGGGCCAACAAATAAAAACAGACAGGCATGAGGGTTAAAAGGCTCCATTTTGTGTGGCACAAGACAAGCACCTAATCCATGCCCATAAGAAACTATTTAGATTCCTAAGCCACATGAATATAGGAAACATGTTCCCATTCATAAATCGCTAAACAAAGATAGGCCTTCTCTGCTGCCTGCATTTAAGCACCTATGGGGGACAAGGCTCAACAGAGACCTACACACATGCATACTACCATTATCAGCATACCCCCGGGGCAAGCTGAGGTAGTTCTCAACTAACCCTGCTTACTAGCTTTTGTGGATTGCATTCCAGAGTGATTCTCTCATTCATTGCACAGATAGCTTAAGCACCTAAACTCAGGCCCTGTAGTTTTCCACACTTCTAAAAGTCAGATATTGTGATGCAATAGCTAAGTCAGTTTGTAGACTCAGACCTTGATATCATTTTTGGAACAGAAACAGTATTATTTCTGTTACAGAAAAGAAAGATGATCCAGTGCTTAGGCCACAAGCCTGAGCCAGGTCTCCTGAGTCCCAATTCCCTGTTTCATCACAGACTTTGTGTAAGTCACTTACTCTCTCCATTCCTCAGTTCCACATCTGTAAAAAGTGGGGGACTAGCACTGCCCAAACTCATAGGATATTATGCATCAAAGACTGTGAAGCACTCAGGCACTACAGTAGTGAAGGCCATAGACATACCCAATAAGCGCTCGCTCGCGCTCTCTCTCTCTCTCTCTCTCTCTCTCTCTCTCTCTCTCTCACACACACACACACACACACACACACTATTGTTTTTGAGATGCTAAAGGCATAAGTACTGGTTGAGGGCAGAAATTGAAAATGAATTATTCTTAATAAATGAAACATAAAGTACCTTAATTTGTAGTGCTGCCCTTTAAACCCAGCAGGGAATATTTTTAATTTCTAATGTGATGACAATACATATACAGCTGAAAATACGGAGGGATACACACAGAAGAAATCCGGATCCAAAAGAATAATAGATAGCTATTTATTTTGTTTAAAAATAATTGCTCATTTTCCATCTTTACTTCAGAAACTTCTTTAGATCGGTCACATCTCTTCAGTTTATGCTTATTTAAAGATGAGAACTGAAAGAAAGGTAAAATGATGTTCCTAAGTCACTCTTCTACTCTCTATAGAGCCATATTATTTTTTACTGTAAAAAACTAAACCATGTAACTTATTTGGTCTGGGGCTTTGGAATACAGTTACTTAGGTAAGCACCATTTGTTTTGCCAGTCTAGGAGCCTTTCATCAAAATTAGATCTGAAATTTGTTATGGGTGTTATGACTGGAATCAGTTTCATAAGTTAATTGCAAAACTTCATTCCTACGTCACACAAACTAAAGCGCTAGTGAGATCTGGCCTATACTCACGTGTTAGGAGGCAAGCTCTGATAGCCCTGGCATGTGAAATGTATAACAGTCATAATTTAGAGGAAAAAGTTTGTGCATGGAGATAATCAGAGGCCGTCTCAGCCAGGTGGCAGCTTGGGCCATTCCCCAGGGTCCCATGCTGGGAGAGGACCCTGCTCGTGACAGCAAGGCAGGGTGGATGGGGGGCAGACAGCAGCCCCCCCGAGTCACTAAGAATGCCCCTGCAGATAACAGTAGGAAACAGGAAAAAAAATTAACTTCAACAAATATTTCCAATCTTATTTCCTTAACTGTGGGAAAATCCTTAAGTTTGTCAGCTAATAGGTATTATAAGAATTAACAAAAGAAGTCTGCAAGCAAACAGAGGAGTCAAAACTACTACTTCTACTTGACTGTCCTATAAGCATTGTGGACCACTGAACAGCTAAGGGCAGAACTATGTTCCTTGCAGTTTTGTCCAGCTTGGTCTCTGTACTACAAACTAAATCTGGGTAATACGGTAACAGAGTAATAAGGTAATGTTCTTTAAAGGATGGAGGCATGAATTAAGACAAATCCCAGGCATGGAAAGTTTAACAACCAATTTCTGAGCGAGAGCGAGAGAAAACTATTAAATCAGAATCAAGCCAAAACACTGAAGAAATCTTCAAAAGAAAGAAAAATCATTAAAAAAATCAATTTGCCTTCCTTAGGCCTCTAGCTCTGCTCTTTCTAGTCATTTCACCTGCTTTAAGTTCCCTATGCATAGCTGACATTCATTTATCCACCCATCTACCCTCCCATGTATTCATCCAGACATATAGACAGGTTCAAAGTATGTTATAGTGTTACTAGTATTGTAATAAAGAGGCTTAATTCATCACTGTATTACTCCTATTTTACACCAACATAACTCCACTGAAATCAAGTGAGTCACACCCATGTAAAAAAGAAGTAAGTGGTGAAGCAGGCTTATACCTTCCATCAACAGATATTGGTCCCATAAAGATATTACCTCACCTACCTTGTGTCTCTCCTGTCCTGGGACCAACACAACACAACAAGAACAACACTGCAAAGGACTTCATTCAGCTTTCACTTACTCAAGTGCACTCAAAAATAACTCCTCTTAAATCCATGGCATTACAGCAGTGTAAATGAGAGGTGAATCAAGCCCCAGGTATGAGCATGACATTTAAGAATAATATACAAGGTAGCTTTCCAACATTATTCAATAACATCCTAGACAACAGAGTGCTGCTGCAAACAGACAGACAGGCTCAAAAGCAGTTTCTGTTCTTCTGGCTTGAAGTCCTTGGGTCCAAAAGATGCATGAAGCTTAAGCATGGCAATTTAAAAGAAAAACTAACATTTTTCTTGAAAGCTGCTCTCGGCGGCTGTGAATACCAATGCTAACATAAGAAAATGAGATTTTAAAGTTAAGAAAAACGGTGGTTCCAGAATAAACGTGAGTGGAAGGATGTCTCTGGAGTCTGCTTTGTATAGCATCCAGGTTAGATTCATGCTTTCCAGTGGAAATAAGTAAAGAAAAGCTGGCATACACAACAAAATTGCACTCTCTGCTCAACTTCAGGACTCATCTCAGAATACTCCAGTTCCCTTACAGAAAGGAAATAAACTTGAAAGCCACTTACTAGTGAACTATTTTTAAACATTCACTTTATTGCTGTAGAAATTTTGGTTTTTGTAAAAACAGATCACAGGATATATAGATAGTGAGGCTAGTTGCAAATCTCCACAACTGTGCCAGAGTACAGTATACAGCTACTTCTGCAGTATGTACCAGTTCCATAAATAAGCTAATTATGCTCAAATAAGAGCAATCAAGAAAAATTATTCACATATTTTTGTTGTTACCTGGTGGTTGAGCAAAAATGTACAATGCATGGCTCCTGAGAGAAACTAATGACTGACAAGTCTCAAGTTACATCTGCAACATACATAAGGAAACTAGATAATTACAAGTATTTTGACTTAAGAAGCAACAGTTCTCTAAACGTTTGGTACAAGGTCTGATCAGATCATGCAAGGACACCAAATTATAAAGAAGCAACTCAACAAATAAAATTTAACTTCTATACAACTAAAGTATCAATTGTGTACAGTGCCTAATCCCTTACACTGCTTACCTAAATTTTAAGGAAACAGGCTAAATTCAGATAGATGTAATTCCTGAAAAAAAAAAAAACCCTTTAAATAATGAGGTATGCTGGGTGAATGTGTAATCAGCACTCAATTTTACATGCATTTCTGAAGTTAAGGTATTTAGTATCACTGCAGGAACAAACTGACATATGACAAATTTTCTCTACTGTAATTTGTTTCAATAGATGTCTGAACAGTGCAATCCTTAATGTAAATTCTCAGTGATGGTCTTAGAAACTGGGAAAAAAAAATCTATATAGTACTAGCTACAGATTAACCTATATTTTCTAAAAAGTAGCAATGCCTGAATTGCTGCAGTCTCACAGTATTAGACACTTGTATTTGCAATGATAATTTTACACACTGTTACATTACACAATGATTAATTCACTTGAGATGGATAGGAGTATAAACACTGCATCTTCATTTTATACAGAAGCCTACTGGTTAGTGACTTCACTATAACAGTAAAACTACATTCATCATGTAGAAATACAATCTCTCTGTTCAGAGAGTTTCAATTGGTTAGCGCTTTTCTCCTGAATAAAGGATATGGAACAATAAGGGCACTGGGTGATCCACTGGACTGTTCATTTTTAAATGACATTGGCTTAAAACGAAACAAAACAAAAACAACCCTGTCCCCAGAAATTTGTCACATCAACCATCACAATTCACAAGATTTTTAATCCATTTGGTTACTGCCTAAATGGACTGTGTTTGAATTCCCACGCTGACTACATGAATTTAAAACAAATGAAGTGTACTGGATATATTCAGATCATGGAAAAGAATACTGTCCAAAATGTACCGCACATGTCTGCATGGCAATTGCTACCTGTAACTGAATACAAATTAGGCTATGGTAACATCTTACAGTAGCTACAGATTCAGCTAAAATGTACTAAAATCCTTATCTGCTGTCAGTATGCCTATTTTATGGGAAAAACAGGTACAATTCTGTTAACCATTTGTTTTTAATATTCTGTGTAACTAGGTATTTCTTCCTTAAAATTACTTTGGTTAAGTGGCAAATAGATACTTTTACCAATAAGCAATACAGCATAGTAATATTTTCTTGGAAATTTAGGACTTGTTTCTGAAACGATGCACTGAATATCTCAGAGGGAAGCGTACACATATTTTTTTACAAACTAGAATGAAATCAGTGTAAAAACTGGAATTTATAACCATTAGCAGAAACACCAGCTGCTCATAATGTTCACAACATATACATACACATGCACATTTCTGAGAGTTAATTATGCAGCTGTTGGTGCCAATCTGCTTATAAAGGAAATGCTACTGAGGCACAGTCTTCTTACAAAAAGAGGGCATGAAGGTTTCATTATTAGGTGTTCGACAACAATCCTCAGTTCTGTGAAGAGAGTCCTGAAAATAATAAGATTTATTTTTTTCAGAAATGTATCTACATCAACGCTGTAATGATCAGCAGTTATGAAATACACAAAATAGATAAAGCATCCTTAAACAACTTTGTGTAGTATTTTTATACAGGGGCTTAACATACAGCATAGACCTGATAATTCTTGCTCCTGAAATTCTTCAGGTTTTTAATCTCTTTTGCAAGCTACTTCATACTTAAAAATGTAGCCTCAGACAAAAAGGGAACACCATGAAAGACAGGTGATAGTTTTTTGCAAGAAGAGAGAAGTGGTGGTGGTGGCAAAAGTGCAAAGAGCAGAGCAAAGACACACCAAGAATGTGGGCTTCTGTCTCCCTGTCATTCTAGAACCACATCCTCAATCCCTGGCAGAAAAACAGCAAGGCAGCACACAACAAAAACAACTCAAAATATCCCACAAATACTAAAAAAAATCCCAGTTTGTCTCTTCAAGGATGCCTATCATTAAGCAAATTATTTAAATATAATATTCCCCTGCTTTAAAGGACTCTAAGATGTCAAGGACTGAAATGCTTTCCTGGATTTCCCTTGAGACACACAACAGTAAGAAAGAATAATTGATTTCTATAGCATACGATGTTTTTGAGGTTCTGATTTTCAAACTAGTCTGAGACCACAAAACCCTTCTGGGAATTGTGGGGCTTCACTTCACAAAAACGCATCTAAAACACCCATGAGAAAACTGTTTACGATACATTACTTACAGAGCTACAATTTGGGGCCACAATCTCCCATTTATGGTACTGTTTGGAAGGGCGTAGTTGAGCCCATTTACATATGAATTACATTTCTAGCATGTAACAGTTTGGCATACCATGATGCAAAAGTTTTAATACAGTATTAATTCTCAAATCAATTTAATGCTTACCGGCAATATGGATTTCTACGGGAGGAATAGCGCAATGTAAGAAATCTATAGTAAATGAAAGGTTGCAGCAAACTCCCCTGCCCACTGAAAGGGAAAAAAAATTGTTCTGAGTTTTGTCAATACAAACACAATCTGTTCTGCAATTAGAAATAAGGAAATTCTATGTATTTTTATATTTTGAGTATAGTCAGATCACATTTGTTCAGAAAAATCCATGTTTGCAACAAAAAGCAGTAAAGTACCTAGAACTACCAGCACATCATTTCCACCAAGGCTGACAGGTATAAGATAAAAAGCAACAAATGTGCGCTATACCATAATTGAAACTTTAAAAACATAAAGAAGGAAATGCAGCATTAGCGTGGTCACATTAAACTCAGCATTTATAAAGTGCGTTATCTGCCCAATTTTCAAGATGTGACAAACACAGAAGAGAATGCAAATGCCTGTCTAGTTTGAACTGGAATTTCCATGTATGTGTTTGCAAACTGGTATTTAACTGACCGACTACATACATATGTATACAAATATTTGATGTGCATGTCTGATTATGGTAATTATTTTAAAAGATTAAGCATGACCTTTATGACTCCTTTCCAGAGAAACTATTTTTCACCACCGCTGCAACTGTCAAAATGCATATATAAAGGTTTAATAGTCAATACTATATATCAGATTGCTTAATGTGGTTTGGCAGTAGTTATTCTGAAACAACATGTTTACTAAACATCACAAACTGCATCAACTCGTTAATCACTGAATTCTCTGGTACTTCATTCAAGATGTGCTACGTGTCTACAGTGCCATATATCACCCGTGGGTGGCCTAATATCAGCTGACTTGGGCTTTCAGGGCTCAGGCTGCAGGGTATTAAAATTGCTGTGTAGATGTTGGAGCTCAGCTACGCTGTTATGTTACAGGCTCAGGCCAGCCATGGGCATTTTACTGCTGTGTACCCATATCCACAGGGTTTTACATAGTGGTAATAAAAGGGGCACCCTGACTGAATTTCACTGGCAGGAAAAGAACCTATCACATGTGTAACTCTCAAACTCAGTCTGATTTGTGCAGAGGTTGCTCATGTATTGTTATATTAAGAGGTCTGCTGAATATAGTGAACTACCTGCAACCTACAAAAAACACTGCACTTAAGGAAAACATAAGAGGGGCTGCAGCAGTTGTTTATACCAATTTTAAAAGGAACTGTGATGTTTCACAATGTTACTTTTAGTCCAGAAATGATGTTTTCTTTTAATCTCAAAATGATTTTTTAAATAATTTCAGCACCTGAAAATAGGGTTTCCCAGTTAGACAAATATGACTGTGACTAAAAGACAAACTGCTAATCTCTGCCTCATGTCCAGGCAAAGCTACATTAAGCACACTCCTTTTCTTTTTACTAGTCTGTGGCCACAAAAGGTTTCCTGGAATTGTAGAGCTTTAATTTCCATCTGCTTTGCTACACACTCCTATGAATACTTCACATCCTAATTGAACTTTTAAAGCTCATGAAATGATGCATAAAGTGCTTACCCAACAGGATCACTAGCTTTGATTTTGTAAAAAAAAATACAAAGATTTACATGATGGTAGTACATCTGTCTTGAATCTTGAGAAAAGTTTAGGTAGTAAATATGTAGGCTGAAGAATTCATCAAACTCTTGAGTTAGTCATTTGTTACAATCCTTTTCCAAACATTGTGCACCATCATGCTATGCACTGATTAACGTTCACAGTTTGTCACCAGTAATCTCCCCTTTAAAATGAAACTGCATGCTATAAACCTCAGAGCCGAAACAACAGAGATCATGACTATTTCTATTACAGCAGAACCCTGAAGGCATGCTCAGAAAAGGGCATCCATTGTGTTAGCAACTGTACAAACAAGGAATAAAGGCTAGTCCCTGCTACAAAAAAAGAGGTTAAGGGACAGCCTAAGGCCCTAGTCTCACAATGACCTTTATATAGACAGACCTCCATGCCTGCATGGAGCTTCGTTGAAGTCATCTATAATGGATATGCCTGTAACCTCTATTACTGAAGTCAATGGGGCTTTAGAGAGATGCAGAGAGATCACTGTTGGATCAGGATCATGTAGATATAACTGAAAAATCTAGGCGTTCAATCATAGAACACTTCAGTGCTGGAATCATGACCGCTTTTGGTCACACAGTTCCTTGCACAGTGCTGTCCAAGCCCCGTTCAGACTATTGAGCTTTCTACTTAAATAAAAGCATCAGTTATTTTGTTTTAAAAACCAAAATCCCAGCTTTCACAACTGTCAAGTATTCCATTACAGTGACTGAAGCTCATCTACTATACTCAATAAATTAGCATATGCCCAAATCTCAGTTTCTTGCACTCACTCACACTCACTACATATTTAAAAAATATTCTATGTTCAGTGATAAAATAATAAAAATTCATTTTGATATAGCAAAATGCATGAAATCATAATCTAAATTTGTCATATTTTATGTAGAAGGAATTAAATGTATCTGGTTTCTATGCACAAGCTAAAGGATAGAGCTTCACACAGGCTCCACACAGTGTTTGTACCCATGTAGCACTCGCAGCAAGATTGAAGAAAACGTTCAAGTGTGGAATATATTAGAAAGCGTTTTATGTAATTCTTACCTAAGAAGCATAAAAACTGTAGCTGGCATCAGGAAAATTTCATTGCAAGCAATGAATTTTAGAATATTCTGTTGGTTAGCATTTAGTTTCTCTAAAAGACTTCTCAGGAAAGGCAGACTATTCGAACCTCTTGCCTTTAGAAAAGGAAAAAATACAAAGTTAATTGGGCTGTACAGTTCTGTTATTGCTCTAGTTTTAGATCGAACACTTAAATGACTGTCTGCCATAGACACCAATAGTTACTTGAAAACTAGCAATAGTCTAGGATTCTTCAAGGATACTTTAAATACAGAGTTCTTGCAGGAAAGGCATTGCAGCAAAAATAGCCAACATTTACATACTTTCCAAACAATTCATCATACTACCCCCTGAGGAAGGTAAGCAAGCATCTTCCACTTTTCAGCATTATCCACAAGTCATAAGGAGAAGATGTGTGATCTGGGGGAAATTTAAAAAATCCAGTTTTACCATTTTTCACTTTAGTTCCAGCTGCCATAGGGATGGCCAATAGCCTTATTCTGCTAAGAATTAAATTCCTACCAATAGCACATGGAAAATTTGATTTAAAAAAAAAAGTTAAAAGGTGCATATTATATAAATAAAACCTAGTAAGAATTTGGGGCTAAGAAATAGCTTCATATATTGTTTTTAAAACAAGAGTCCTGTGGTACCTTAGAGACTAACAGCTGCGTCTGACTAAGCGGGTTGCAGTCCATAAATGTTTATGCCCAAAGAAATTTGTTAGTCTTTAAGGTGCCACAGGACTCACGTTTTTTTTTCCCTGCCTACAGACTAATAGAGCTACCCCTGTGAACTATTGTTTTGCTCTAAAACTTCATTTTAAGTATTTCACTGTTTCATCTACGAAAACAGCACTCGTCTAAGTGCAGCTGGAAGGAGGTCCAGAGCCATCCCTCCTCAATCAGTTGAATGCAATCAATTAACTCACAATATTTCTGCATAGGAGGCAAATGTAGAAGTCATTTGCTTGCATACAGATAGTGACTAGAGAAGAAAAGAAAGAGCACAAAATTTAAGTGGTATTAACATTCTACTAAAGTACTAGTATTGAATCAACACAAGTTGGCTAGCAAAATGAGCACCTCAGACTAACAAGAGCCTTGTCCACAAACACTGTGTTTGTGTGTCTTGAGGGTAGACCACCCAGCTATATTTTCATGCAAAAATTAAGTTAGGTGGTTCTCAACTTTACCATATTGAAACTCCCACACTGGAACATAAAAGCATTTCAAGACCCCTTTTCCATCTAATTACAATTAAAGAAAGGATTATTGCAACCCTCTGATATGCATTTATAACATATAGACACAACTTATTTTATACCAAAAGTACTGAGCAACATACTATGCCACACTTACGTCAAGAACCTTCTTTGTATATGTGGCTGCGTGAAGCAACGAGAACAGCAGAACTGGAAAAATACTCACTGAAGCAAGCAATAAGGAAAATTAGGGGCCAGTAAGAGCTTCAATCCATTTATTCTGTAAGATAAATATTATGCCAACATATCTAGATAATACGATTGTTCTAGCATGAAGCAAGGTATTACCCTCTGCAAAAAGTTTTCATCATCAACAGTTGTACAGAGCTGTGTGTGTATAGATATAAATAGATAGTAGTTCTCTCTATAGATATATTTCCTTGTGAAAAAATAGCATTGAAGAGTGCACAATCAGCTAGTAGCTTCCTTTGTGTTCTGAAGACTTCCATGGGCCAGTTTTAACAGAGAGAGAGACAGACATCAAACACAGCTGCATTAGTGGTGACCCAGACATTTCTTGCTGCATTTTGCTTCGATCTAAACTTTAAATGTTAGCTACAGCAGTGATTTTCAAACTTTTATTCTTCAGAGCCAATTGAAAAAAAAAATATTTATGCCCATGACCCAACAGTTACATCTTTGCAGCAGCAGCATCAAAAGGTACCACAACCCAGTATCTGAGGATCTACTGGGTCATGACCCATGGTTTGAAAACCACTGACCTACGGAACAGGTAGTTTCCTACTCAAGACATGTGAAACTTACTTGGTCATCATAATTCATCCCTTTCTTCTGGTCATATAGGTTTTATTCATAATGAAATAAGAAACCTGAAAGATGCCATGTCATCTCTGTTTTTCCTCGTTTCAATTCTTCCTTACCCAGTAAGGAACACAATCTTATGGCAAAGACACTGAAATGGGACTCAGAAGACCTGAGTTTGATTCCCAAGCTTGACCATAGGTTTCCTGTAGGACTTTAGACAAGACATTTAATCACTTCATACCTTGGTTCTTTACCTATGCCATGGGAATAATAGTCCTTCCTTTCTTCTACCCTGACATGTCTATTTACATTGCAAACTCTGTCTAGAATAATGCAGTTCTCTCAGCTGAGATGTCTACTCTAGGCACTTTTATCATATAAAAATGTTATCAGCTAGACAAAGTCAGGAAATGGAGCTGACCTCTTCCGTCATAAAGAGTCAATGGAATAAATCTAGGAAGACATCTAGTGCATTGTCACCACCACAAGAAGCTTGTTAGTATCAACTTCTGCAACAGATATTGAAAGGTAACAGATGTAACGGGCACGAGCTAAAGTCCACAAGGCCCTCATTTTCTTAATACTTAAGACAAAATATTACTGCCTGGCATACTACTGCCTGGTTCTCAACCACTGTGTTGGGACACATCACTGTGTTGCTGCACAGTGGTAAGTGTGTCCCGGAAGGCTGGGGAAATGACTGGATTTGGCCAGGGGTGGGTGTGCTGGTGCGTCCCATATGGCTGCAATATGCTGCCAGCTGTGTTGTGACCTGCAAAAGGTTGAGAATGACTGCTCTGGAAGTCCACTAGAATGTACAAGTAGAGCAAAACAAATTCCAGACCTACTTCCTGATACTACTGTGTCACAGTGCGCATTCAAAACTATTATTCTGAAACCAAGGTCACTGTGCTGCAAATTAAAATCCCTTGTGGAACTGACCAAGCGTCTGGCACTAAAGTGAAAGAGAGGGCACTTATTTTAGTGTGAACAGATTGCTCAAACTGAAGAATTGAAGTATTAATAAACAATGGACAAAGTACTGTTAAAGCACCACAATCCTAAAATATTGGTCAGAAAATTTTTTCCCCCATAAAAAAAGCTTACTTTGGTACATACTTGATGCTAAGAAACACTGCAACCTTAATTGGTAACAGTGAAAGCATGAAATCTCTTTAGAGAATACTTTACAGTGCTGTTTTAGACAAAGAATGGCATCACACTTCCTATTAACTTACCATACTTCACAGACCCCAGCTCAGAGTTCAAGTTAGATGTGTGAGTTAGAAGTGTCTGCTGCCAGGCACATCTTTGTACAGTGGAACAACAAAAAAAAAGAAATGAAAAAACTGAAGGAGGAGAGCCACTTACTAAATTCCTGTTGCTTGTCATCAACGTTCCTTGCTACCTGCACAAGTACATGGGCGCACAGCTCACCGCAGCTGCCTAGGGCAGGGCTGGCAGCCAGGGTGCCAGCTGAGAGCTCTTCTGGAGCTGGGAGTTATTAGAACTCCTGCCCAGAGAAGCTCTAACCGAGCATGCCCAGAATGTCTGAGCATGCTCCGTTAGTGCTTCTCTGGCCCCAGGAGCTGCTGCTCCGGCCCACAGACTGCTGGGAGAGGTCGGGCTGGCTGAGGCGTTACTGGAAGAGCAGGCTAAGGCGGGAGGAGGGGATTGGGTGGGTGGGGGGGGCTTATCAGGAAAGCGGGGGGGCCAGAAGGATCGTGCCTTTGGGGGGCAGGATCGGACCTGCGGGGGGAGCGCCAGGCAGCAAGCAACGCAAGTTGCTCAGCTGCCTCAGGCTCTTAGAGGGAACATTGCTTGTCATCATGCTGAAAGCTACTACTGTATTTCGGCAGCAAAACTTCTCATTAGCACAGTGAAAAGTAAACTTGTCTAAGGAGAAACCTCAAACATTCAAATCAGGGGTTTGATTTGATGCCCCACTTCTAGATATAATTCACATGTAGATCAAGCTGCTGGTGACAGAGATTTCACCACCCAATGGCTGTACAATGGATTACATGAAATGATTTGTTGCGTTACTGCCAAAGGTCTGGAGAGTCTCAGCTGCAAAAAAAGGAATGATTGCCTGGAAGCAGAAACTGAAATGTACTTTCACTGTAAAAGTGGTCCCTGCAGGTAAAGGCCAGATGCCACCTGGGAAAAGCTCATTATGTTGCCCATGCTGCATGTTTTACAGACAGCAGCTACACTTCAGTTTTAAATTTCTCAAATCACAATGACCACTGCGCTGTGGAAGAGAATTAAGTGTCACAATCTTCATACACGTAGTACTGTTCCAAGTAATAATATGTGAAAGAGCACTTAAATAAAAGGATACTTGTAACAGGATAAGAATTAACAAAGATGAGAGAATACAAAAGGTAGTGGCAGCTGTCCTCCAACAAGGCCTGAGCCAGGAACGCCCTGCTCAGCTGGAAATGTGGTAACCTCTGGTGTAGTCGAAGAGCACTGGTAAGTGCATTTGCTAGCAAGGCACGTTGATAAAAGCTAGCTGCTTCATGCAACCTGTAAATTACCAGAGGAGATGTTACCATACAAACCATCCTCCCTTAAGGATTGCATCATAACTGCACAATACTTGAAGCTATTTATTTCTACTTCCACAGACACAACGAAGATTAGTGTAATTTTTTAAAACAAGTTTTTTTTGTATTCACATAGCATTGCTGATGTGAGCTGCACTCAAGATTATAGAACTACTAAAAATATTAGTTCATAGCAATACAAGAAAAAGCAGTCTTCTGAGTCAGTTCCAAGAAAACAAAAGTAAAGATTTTTTGGGAAAGAAATTGAAAATAATTTAAACAAAATATCTAACAGCTTAAGGGCTTAAACTCTTCTAGTGATATGACAGTGAAAGTTGAAATCCAGCCAAGCTAAACAATCTGTATTCATTTCTTTACTACTTTGGGAAACTGAAAGTTTACATAAGCATAAAATAAAGGTTATTTTCTAAAATTCAAGGGACTGAAAATTATACAATACGTACCCTAGAAGGGGCAGAACAAATAAAGCTGAACAGTAGACTGTAAACAAACGGGAAAGCCACATTGCTGTGTCCAACTTGTTAGTCATCAGAAATTGCTAAATTTAAAAGAAAAAAACAAAGACCCAGAAGTTGATATCTTAAACATTTAGCTATATCCAAGTGTGACATTCTCCCATATGTTCAATAATGCATAGTTTGTCAGGTTTCCTTTATATGCCAGAACCAAATGCATTTGTATTAGCCTAGAGAATGTATTTTGCTACCTAATATTTTAACTCACTAGAGTCAGTCCTGCAATAAAATCTATTAATATGAATTCCTTAGCCCAAGTGACTCCTCCAGATCTCTGCATGGATACAGTCTATCCAAGAAAGTGAATGAGTGAAGTCTACATTTCCCATCTCTGGGGCCAACTGCTCAACCCAAGACTCTGAAGGTGAAAATGAGGGAAAAAAACTTTCCATTCTGGGGGACAGCTGGGGCTGGTCTAAATGGCTGTGTTCACACAGCACTCATTTCGAAACAACAGAGGTTGTTTTGAAATAAGAAATACCCTGTTCACATGACGCACAGTTGTTTCGAAACAAGTTAAACCCCATGCGGGGATGAAACAACGCCATGCGAACATGTTGTTTCGAAACAACAGTGACTTGTTTCGAAATAACTGTTGCCTAAACCTGCTATTTCGCTTTGAGCTTTTTTCCTTAATTCGAATTAACAAACTGTTAATTCAAATTAAGTTATTTCGAAATAAAGTGTTATTTCGATACAAGTTGTTTCGAAACAACCGTATCAAAATAACCCCACGTGTGTGAACACAGCCAATTATACCAGCAGTATAATTATAATTATACCAGCAAGTCTTTTAAGAAGCATTTGAGTGAGCAGTGACCACTGGATCACTGCCACCTTGTGCATCATATGCATGCCTTTCCACCTTAGATGTACTCAGTGTGCCAAGGAGACTGTAAAGAGGTAGTGTGAAGTTGACTTTATGCTACTCAGGTATTCCTATACATTGTAGGACTTCCCAAATGCCTCACCAGGGAAGCCTTCCAGTTGGAAAAGCACAGGCAAAGATCTGGCCTGAATATCCGTGAAGCAGTTTGGAGATTAGTTCCCATCTCCATGCCCTTGTTTTGGTTTGAACACTTAGACAAAACAGCTGGGACTATTAACTTTGAAATAAGTACTGAATATTTAAAAATTACAGGCGTTTTTATTCTATGATCTATTCACCTTATTGTACATAATGATTGCAAGATGCGTATGTATTGTCATATTTAAATTAAGAGATTTTGAAAAAGCATTTACAATGCTGTTTGGGACTAGTATTTTTGTTCCACTTTCAATGACAAGTTATTCAGATTTTTGCACTCCCCTGCAACATCATGACCTGAAACAGATTCAGAGCAACTGGGAACCAGAAAGTGAAACTTATTTCTTTTTCCAACCAAAACTGAGTAGGTGTATGAAGCAATCAATTAAAACAGTCAAATTAGATATTCATTTTCTTTTTCACCAATACGAAGTTCTGGTAATACAGGCGGAATATGTGTGAGTTGTGCATACATCTGCTGCCTTACCTGTCAGCAATGTTGCTGAAATGGCGATTTTGAAAACTCACGGCACATAAGAAAACTTCAACACAATGAGATGGAAATGGGATGTTGCCAAAAAAAAGTGCACCCAAAGCAAAGACTAAACAGCTTGTGCACATTAGGAAACAAGGTGTGCTTTTTTTTTCAGTGCCGTAGATGTCTGATTTTAAAGTCTTATTAGGAACAGGGCAGGCTGTAGTTTTGAACATGTTAGCTGGTCAAGGTGAACTCTTGGTTGAAAATCTGGATCTTGGCCAACCACCACCTGTTCAGGGCTACAACCTGCCTGGTCAGGATTTTTGAACACCTAAACCATCATGTTTTAAGCATGTCCCTAGTAGTTTCCTAGCACGAGCAAGGCCAGAGGCCTCTAGGATGCCCGTACAGCACATCGTGTGGTTCTGGGAAGCCTGGAAACAACATGAGCAAGGGACAGAAGCAGAAGGGCCTGAAGAGGGAAGGGGGATGTGCAAGGCAGAGAGAAAACTGGTAACACAGGCTGGGGGACAACAGGCCCTGCAGCTCACAGCTTGAAAGCAGAGATGTGTCTGTTCGTACAGCGCTGGGTGCAGCACTGGAACCAGTAACACAATACCCCAAGGCAGGGCTGTAACTAGGGTGGGGACAATGGCTCAAAGACCCGGTCAACAAAGTTTAAAGAGCACCAGACGACTGATCCCACCGGGCCCTGAAGACCAGCTCATCTCCTGTTCTTTGGGCCTTTCCCAAAGACCAGGTCATCTCCTGCCCTGCCCCTGTGCTGCACTCACCAGCAAGGCATCCCCACAAGACCTGGCTGCGATCTGCCAGCAGCAGGGAAAGCCGGCACCCTCCATCCGGCTCTGACTGCACTCGCCAGCGGCGGGGAAAGCTGGCAGCTCCCCGCCCGGCTCTGGTTGTGACCTGCTAGCAGTGGGGAAAGCTGGCGCCCTCCATCCGGCTCTAGTTATGATCTGCCGGTGGTGAGGAAACCCGACACCCCCTGCCCGGCTCTGGCTGCGCTCGCCAGCCGGGGGGGGAAAGCCGGCACCCCCTGCCCGGCCCTAGCCATCAGCTGCCGGTGGCGAAGCAGGCACTTGCTCGGCCAGGGCGCTAGGGTCGGCTGGGGCCCCGGGATGGGCGGGGGGCGCTTGGGGCTGGGTCCGGCCCTGCCCTGAGGCGGAGCGGGACCAGCATGGGAGCGAGCGGGGCTGCTCGCAGCGAGACACCGGCCGGAGAGCGGCCACCCGGCGAGGAGGAGACGGGCCGGGGAGTCTCTTACCAGCGCTCCGCCGCCGGCGCCGCCCTGCATGGGCCCGTTCTGCGCCGTCTCCGCCATGGCCGGCCGCTCGGGACGCGCTCTGCGGGGAGAGAAAAGGGCATGAGCGGGTGGAGCTGCGGGGCCCGCGCCGGAAGGGGTCCCGGGGAGCCGGGCCGGGCACGGCACCTACCAGACTGGCCCGACACCGAAAGCGCAGGCCGGGAGCCGAGACGCGCGGCAGCCAGCGGACGGGAGACGAGGCCGCAGCCGCCCCCGACCCGGATGCGGTAGCGAGTCAGTTCCGGGGCGGGTGCTGGGGCATGCTGGGTAACAGAGGCCGCGCCGCGCCCCGCCCAGCCCCCTTAATGCCGGGCGGAGCCGCCCGCGCGCCTGCCCGGGGAGTGGCCACTGTCCTCGTGACACCCCTGCCGCGCGCCAGACGCCCGTTTCGCGGCTACTGACGTCACAGTAGTGGTCTCGCGACGCTCAGCTCGAGCCGCTGACGTCACATTGGCAGCCTCAGCGCCATCCATGACGTCACCATGCTGGCTTCACCCCGCTGAGCTCACACTACTGGCCACGCACACAGCTCCATAGCATCTTAGCAGTTGCCTTATTCTGGTGACATCACGGTGATGGCCTCACCTTTACTCCATGACATGACAAGTGATCATCTCACCTCTGTGATGTCACATAAATCCACCTCTACCTCAAGACATGGCTGTAACTGTTTCTCCACCTTCACTGAAGTGATATCATGGTGATCATTTTTTCCCAGGGAAATCACGTCTCCATCAATCACCTCTCCACCCCACATCAAATCAGTCTCCTGGCCAGGCTGCCCAGGTGTTGTGTCTCCCCAAGCCAAATTTTGATTTGTCACACACACCCCTCCATCTAATTCCTGGAGGTTGAAAACCATTTTCTGAAGTGCATAAGTCTCCAGCGTCTACCTGCAGAGGGATTTAAAGTGCACTCTGCCCACCTGACTTAAGCTGCATGCTGACTAACAGTGCCTGAGCTGCTAGGAAAGAATTGAAAAGGCAGGAACCAGCCTGATCTTCAGGGGGGCTAGGCGCCCCTCAGAACTGTCAGCTGAAACAATGTCTGTCTCTTGCCTCACAGTAGAGCCAGTTCTGCTCCTGACCTAACATCAGAGCAATTGCCTCACCACCAGTCTGACCCTGCCAGCAGGTTCGGAGATTTGAGGACCTTGGGGGGCAACCACTGCACCCGTGGGGTACGGAGTGGATTTGGGGTACACTTTATTAAAATGAGTATAGGGTAAGGTGAGCGGTGGTCAGTGTATGTCGTGTTTGCCACAGTGGTTTCTGTAAAGTGTTGGGGGGTACCTAACTTTCGGGAGTGGGGACAGGTTGGGGAACAATGGGGTTCTTCAACTAACCTACTAACTCTATAGCCCTACTCACTATAACCTAAAAGCTACTTTAATACGCTATAGGAAAAGGGGGGGTACAATGCAAATTAGTGTCCGCAGTGGCAGAGAAGATAAGTAACAGGGAAGCTAGGGCCTGAAGAGGAGTAAAGGCAAGTGGGGGGGGTGTCGAAAGGCAGCGGGGTGAGGAGGCGCTTGGGGGTTGGGGTAAGGGGACAGAGGCAGGAGAAGGGCTGTAGGTGCGTGGGAGTGCGGGCAATGGGGAGAAGCAGGAGGGGCTGAAACGGGATTCAGGGGTTTGTGAGGGAGGCAGAGGGGGGCAAAATGGTAGGGAAGGCAGAAGGGTCTCGGGGAACAGTAGCTGGGAGGGCAGAAGGGGTTCGGGGGAAGCGGCCGGCGGGGAAGGCAGGAGGGGTTCGGGGGAAGCGGCCGGCGGGGAAGGCAGAAGGGGTTCGGGAAAGCGGCCGGCGGGGAAGGCAGAAGGGGTTCGGG
>ML681996.1:12030388-12103771 GCA_007922195.1 Podocnemis expansa
GGGGGGGGGGCTGGCGGGCTGCCGCAGGAGCTGGGAAAAAAGCGGCGGGGCTGCTAGAGAGTCCCGCGGGGATCGGGGGAACCGGCAGCGGCCGTGGGAGCGGCTCGGGAGCCAGGAGCCGCAGAGAGCCGCAAGGGTAGCAGGGCGGAGGGAACAGCTCAGGAGCCGGGAGCCACAGGGACAGAAGGAAAGTTGAGGCACACCAGGGATCCCAGAAATGAAGAGGGAGCAAGTAAAGTTAAAGAGAAAAAGGTTTATTTAAGTCGGGGAGGTTACAGAGGGGAGGGCACAGGCAACTTATCCAAACAATTCTAAAGGCTAGGAACTAAAGGAAACAATCTTAACAGCTAACTTAAGACTTCTAAGGCTACCAATTAACTTTATACAATGTTGCAAAACACAATGATACTCTTAAAGCAAGTTCAAACAACCCAGAAGGAAAAGGGATACAGTGAGTGAAACAGAGTAGGGGCAAACAGTTACAGACAGGGGAGCTCCTTAACACAAAATGAAATAGCAAGTAAACATAAAGGAGAAGACACACACAAGCCTGTCAAGCTGGGAGAAAGCAGTTTCAGAGCAGCAGTAAGAAAACCTTTTAAAGAGAAACTGCAGGGCAGGCTCTTACCACTCCTATTAGCAGCAGCAGCATTACAGGTGAGAGAAAGGAGACTCCTAATCCGCCAGCAGTGATACTCGTGGGGGAAACTCGTTGATACGCTCTAGGGGGAACTCGTGAGCGGAGGAGGCAGCTTCTGGTTGATCAGGCCAGGCTAAATGTTGAAGACCGTCCTGCCTGAGCACCCCAGAACCTCAGCTTTTAAAAACTATTTCCCGCCTTTCCCTGATTACAGGGAATGTGGGGAACAATGGGGGTGTGAGTCATGCCCTGCAGAACCTTGCAGTTAGGCAGAGCCCACCTACACCAAGCCCTGCAAGACAATGGGCCCCCAGGGTGGTAACCGCCATCCAGTTGAGTTCAAGGGGGCCATCTAGTTAAGGTGAAGGAGCCATTGTTCACTTCACACATTCTATGTACTTTAGTGATGGCCCGGGAGGGGCGGCCATCAAGGTAACTGCTATGAGTCACGGACACACTCCAGTGACATCACAGTGATTGCTTCACCTCAGTGACGGTGTGATCCCATCAATCAACTCACCTCAATGTGGTGATGTCACATTACCTCATGGGGTAAGGTAATGTCATATGATTATATATCAACACAAGCTGGGGATATTTGCATCACTTTGCACTGCTGTGGTGACAGAGTAACATCATATAAACCCACATCAACAGCTCATGCCACTGGAGAAGAATGACATGTAACCTCATGCTGCTGCAGTGCAGTGACATTATATTTTCTCTCACCCAAATAGTGTAGTGGTAACATAAAACTTTACACAGATACGGCATGAGAGCCCTTTGTTTATGCCAGCTGGCATGGTGGTATGAATACATCATTTCGTGAGAACATGGTGCAGTCCGAATACTTCATAGATGTGACAGATGCAATGTTTTGGGAGTATGGAATATGCAAACACAATTACATCAACTTTATAATGTTATCTGTAGCTTTACAGACTGGCTAGTAGTTTTATTACCCCTGACTCAGGGAGAGAGCTAAAAGATGTTTCCTTTAGGAACTAAAGTCCCTTGGAGGATAATTAATATAAATAGACTTATAGACTCCAAGATCAGAAGGAATCAATAGGATCACCTAATCTGACCTGCACAATGGAGGCCACAGAAGAACCTCTCCCACCCTCTCCAGTAATAAACCTGTAACCTATAACTGAGTTGTTAAAGTCATCAAATCATGGTTTAAAGACTTGGTTATTCTTCCATGTTCCCACCTACCTGAATGCCAAATGTAATAGAGAAAAGAGGCTAATGAGTCAGCCTGTATAAACAAAATATGTAGATGTCATTTAGTTCTACTGTGTTTATGGGTGTTTATCTTACCTAAGTGTTAATATTTAAATGGAAATGATCCATATAATTAATTTGTGAAGAGTCAAGAATATCAATTCTTTCTTGAAATTATATCCTCTGTTGAATGCTAGCAATGTATTTCTACATTAATTTAACTTTTAATAAAAATAATTTAAAATTAGGAAATATCAATCCCATTCACCTAAATGACTTAGCATATGAAAAACAGAAAGTGTATTTCCTTCCACTGAATTCCTGTACTGATGGTCAACTGGTATCAGTCAAGATGACAAGTATCCATCTGAATGTCTGTATCAAGATGATATGCTCTCCTCCATTACATGGTTTGGAGGCAAGCCAAATATTGGGAAATCTGCAAAAATGGGACTGGAGGGCCATGAGTACTTCAAAGAAAAGGTGAATAATAGGATGACATCTTTAAAGAGACATTTCTGTACAAATGGCAGCAATGGCCATTATAAACATTCTAGGGAAAAGACTGTCTCTTAATTTGTATTGATACAGGACTCAGCACATTGATATTTTAGTCCTAGCTGGAGCCTTTGAGCACAATAAAAAAGAATATCAGTAAAGGAAAGAATGACAAGACTCTCTAAGTAGTAGAGCTACCTGACTTTGTGCACCATTTATTGATTAGCAAAACAAACAAGCAGTTCTGGGGAACTTTTAAAGACTTAACAGATTTATTTATCGCATGAGCTTTCATGGGAGAAAATCTCACTACATCAGATGCTTTGAAGATGACAAAACTTACAGAATGGGAGGAAAATAAATGCAGGAAAGAGTAAGTCATAGGATCAGGTCACAATGTAACAACAAACCAAAGCAGTTGTTAAGATTCAGATACTGGGAAACAGCACGTAGAGGAAGATGATGTCAAATCACCTGTTGCAATGAGAAAAAAGAAATCCAAAGCCCTTATTTAGCACTGAAGAAACCATGTCAAATTTGCATATGAATTCCAATTCTGCGGTTTCTCTTTCAAGCCTTGAGTTCTTATTCGTTTGAGCACAGCTATTAGTAAATCAACAATGAAGTGATTACAACTGTTTTGCTGAACTAGACTAGCACAGCTATCCCTTTGGAACATTTATTGATTAGTTACCTCAAAATACTTTTCTGGTAGCCACTGCATTAAGATCATTCTCATTTTAAACTACGAAGCAGTTGTGGAAGTCTAACACAGAAACAAAAATGATTATCACTAAAAACGAATACTGTAATGAACAAAAATATGTGACAAAAACTGTGGCTAGTAAAAGCCATAATTTTTTGCTGGGCTTTCTCAGTGTCATTGACATTATAATTTTTTCTGGCATTTACAATGCTGTAATTGCATGATAACTTGAAGGAATGTTGTGGTATTTCTCAAAGACCATCAGAATTTACCAGAAATACACCCACCCACACATTCCACCCCACCAAAAAAAAAAAAAAAAAGAGAGTGAAAACTGTTAAAAGGACTTTCAAGCTTTTATCTGTTCTTTTGAAAGTGAAAAGCACATGCCATGCAATCTTGACTGCTTCGGATTCTGAAAAAACAATAAAAGAGACACATTGATACCCACTGAATAGAAATAGTTATCACATTTTGGATTTGATCTACTCTCGGTTTTCTTTGTAGTCAAATCATAATTTTAAAAGGCTGTTTTCATGAAAATTAGCATATTCCTAGTCACCAGCAATCTGATTTCATCCCACTCTGTTGAACAGTATGAGTAAAAAAGAATATTTCTTATGCTATAATTGATTATATATTTTAGATGTACCATAATGTGATCAAGCCTCTGTCAGAATGGAGATGATGTTGATTCCTAAAAGATTTTTTTCAGTAACGCTATCAATTGAGATCACAACAAATAACATTATTTTAAAAATATTATCAAAACATGTCTTTTTAAAGGAAGAATACAATTATCAAAAATACTAGTAGAAAGCTTGGCCTTCAGCGGTTATTCCCCCAGAACCTCTCACCTAAGTTGCAATCATGTTTAGGGTTCAAAAGTGAAAATCAATTTACTCTTCTCATCCTTTGTTCCCTTTAAATATTTGTGCAAGCCAAAGCCAGCACAAAATTCATTGTTTGTTGTTCAAAAAAATAAAAACTGCTAGAAAGTGCAATATGATGCTTTCTAGCTAGGTTAAGATTGGGAGTGCACCTTAATCTAGAAAAAGAGATTTGAAGTTAAGTGATGTAGATTTTATTCTTTGCCATGCTACTGACTTGCAGAGTGATCCAGGGCCCAAAAGTAACAACTAATTAGTGTCTTAGTTTTTCCAACTGAAAATGGGGATAAGAAAACAAATCTTTGTAAAGTGTTATAAAAGTCTCAGATTGAAAACACTGAGGGCAAAGATCTTAGTCCTTTGTGCCATTCAACACAAAGGGGCTATAAACTCAGCTTAATTGGAACAGACAGCATTGTCAGGTATGTCAAAGAACTGCAGTAGTGACTCCATACTGCCACTCCCTCGTAGAACCACATAAAGTATTCTCTGTATTCCAGCCTAACTGAGGCTGTGGGCAACTGAGCAATTATAAGCTGCTATTATTAATGCTAGAAACAAACTGGTCCTTGAGCAGCACTAGGACAAAGGAAACACAAACATGGGATAAAGCAATCATTCTGACTTCCACACCTCATCTTGTACTGAGGATATCTTGGCCATTTCAATAAGAGGACTGTATATAAATGCATACTAGTCATTATTTTTATTTGCAGCATTGTTGCAGCTATGTTGGTTCCAGGATGTTAGAAACAGAAGGGGAAGCAATATCCTTTATTGGATCAATTTCTGTTGGTGAAAGACTCAAGAATTCTGTCTACACAGAGGTCTTCTTCAGATCAAGAAGAGTTCTACACAGCTTGAAAGCTTGTCTCTTTCTTGCTCAGAAGTTGGTCCAAGAAGATATGACCATAGCCACATTGTCTCTCCATTATTTAAGGAGGGCTCTAGTCTAGTCTTTATGAAGATTAAACTTTGTTGTCTTCAGTAGAATTTCATCAGCACAACTCTCTAAGATCCAGAGGCAGGATACATTATTATTATTCTTAATTTATGCTACAGGAGCAACCAGGGCCCAACCAGGACAGGAGCTCCTGTGTACTTTGGTCTTCAGCACTATCTACAGCCCAAGGAAATTCAGTTCCTGCTTTAAAGTTTATACTGAAATTCAGCTTCTGAGAGGTATTTGGTTACATTTTAGTCAAAATTCTAATATTTGGCTTTAGCCAAAAAGTTTTCAAAGACCTATTCAAAGTTGAACAAGTAGAAAAAGGCCCTACTCCTTTCTCACCGTACCAGTAAGAAGGCTGGTCCAGTAACTGTTGCTGGCATTCACGGCCATTTCATGTCAGGGTCTTTCACTGTTGTTCTGTTTTCATCTCCAACCTTGTGACAGACCTCTACCTCTCACTATCTTACTTACTGTCATTCTTTTCCATTCTCTCCCTGGTTTCAGGACAGCATCCAGGGTCAGAGTGAACTGAAGAATGCAGTAGGTTTCCAGGGAGGCTACTTCTTGTATTGCTTGATCCGCTCTGTAAGTTAAAACAAACTCTTTAATATTAACAAACTTCATTTACAAGAGGCAGATAGGAATATGATGGTGTCAACTTTCTTAAGTTGTTACAGTGTACATGGCTATAAAACCACATTATGTAGCAAAATTTGATTGCTAAAGGAAGTGAAGCACACCTACTAAAAGAAAAACAGCATTCAGGAATACAAATACAATGGGAGGAACATTAGTTGTACATGCAGCTTGGAAGTACATGTGCAAATCTCACCACACAGACACCAGCAACAGGATAGTTACCATTAGAGTAACCTGCTACAGTAAATGTGCTGAGTATGGGCTCATTATTATTATTAACACAATCTTCACACAAACTGGCAAATATAAAATTTTGTGGCTGCATCCAAGATCAAAGTGCTGGTACCTGATTGACTATGTCTTTATACCACAAAGACACATCAGGGACATAAAGATCACCAGAACAATGTGAGGAGCAAACTTACAGTGGGATGATTAGAGCCATTTTCAATTTATATGTTGCTGTCTCTCAGTGAACCAATTCTGAACAAATTAAACCAAAATCAAACATAGTAGAGTAGAAACATCCATTACATCAAGACATACTGAGGGAAAAACATAGAGGGAAAAATTGGTAACGTTACATCATCACTCAGTCACACACTTGAGAAGTGGAATATGTTCAATTAAGTCATCCTTCGAGCCTTAAAAGAAACTCTAGGCAAAAATCAAAGGCAATACGAGGACTGATTTGATGAAAATGATGAGAAAATCAAAAAAATCCTCAAGGAAAAGAACCATATTTATGTCTTGGCAAAATGACAAAGAATAAACGTCAAAGAAAGACAAATTCAAGTACCTGCAAGCCAAGGCTCAAAGGCAGCTTTGTTTGTATAGGATAATTGGTGGAGAAAGAAAACCAAAGAAATACAGCATTATGTCAATACGAGCAAGAAAGTTATTTTATTACTCCTTGAATTACTTAATTTATGGCTCATCAAAATCAGGACCAGCTCCACTAAAATCTTCAGATGGATCTACATGAATTAAGAACAAAAGAGGCATCTCTGAAAGATGGGTGTAGCACTTTACTGAGTTACTGCTGAGGAAGTGCAAAAAGCTATTAGGCAAATAGACGAAGGCCACTACTCGGATATCTCGCTATCTGTTGATATCTTGCTCGTAGTTTGTTCAGTTGGCTTGTCAAAATAGTCTCAGAGAAAATTCTGCCAGAACCCCAGTATAGATTTAGAGCATATTGAAGCAGCACAGAAATGATCTTTGGTTTTGAGACAGATTCAGAAAAAATGAATAAAACATAGAGCTATATTCTGTCCTCATTAAGCTAAAATATGCATTCAATGTATATGCAGAAATTCCCTCTAGAAAATTCCAGGAAACTATCGCTGCCTCACCAAATACACTAACATGCCATTTCAATTCCATCAAGACATGACTGATCAAGTACTCTCAGATGGTGACGGCTGTGACAATATCAAGGGTGCAATCTGCACTGGTGAACAGCTGTGACACTTCAATTCTTCAGCCTGGGGGCCAAGTATGCTGCTTTGCTGTGTGAGCAATCACTCCTGCTCTACTCACACCCAGCCTTCAGCATGTAAATTACGTCCAGCCTTACAATATGAGTGTGATGGCCAGCCACTCTTGAAGTGCACTGCAAAGCAAAGCCAACAAATCCTCAGCCCCAAATGCTCCTCCAGAAATATGCATCCCCTGCACTGCCCAGCACTCTCCTGGACAACACAAGCTCATATAAAGCCCATACTTTTATTAACAGAAAATATGCACAAATCTTGTTACCTCAAATGGAGTTGCCCAAATACTTCAGCCCAAATCTGATGTCAGAAATAACCACATTAAAAAACCAATAGGGAAACATTTCAGTCTTCCTGATCACTGCCACTTTGTATCTCCTCAAAGAGAAACTGCAGAATTGGAATTGCTATGCAGATTTGACACAGTGAACTCAGGGCTGAATAAAAACCATGAGTTTTTTTCTCATTATAAGAGGTAATTTTGCTTTCCTCCTCCCCACCCCATTCTCTGCTAATTGCTGTATTCCACTATTTGCATCCTAACAACTGCTTCAATTTGCTGTGACAGTCTGACTCTGATCCTATGACATGCACCCCCTGCATTTGGTTTGATCCCATTTTGTGAGTTCTCCATCTTCAAGCATCTGATGAAGTAAGATTTTTTCTCATTAAATTTCATGTGATAAATAAATCTCTTAGGCTGTATTCACACACACACGGTTATTTCGAAACAAGTTGTGTCGAAACAACTTGTTTCGAAATAACACCTTATTTCGAAATGACAATGCGAATTAGCAAAAAATCAGTTCGAAATAGGGAAAAAAGCGGGAAACGAAATAGCACGTTCACAGTGTCGCGGCATCGGGGGAGCAGCCCGGGCTGCGGGCTGAGCCCGGCGCCCCTGACCCGCCCACGGTGTCAGGGGAGCAGCCCGGGCTGCAGGCTCGGCCCTGTGCCCCCGACCCGCCCGCGGTGTCGGGGGAGCAGCCCAGGCTGCAGGCTCAGCTCCGCGCCCCCCACCCACTGGGGGTGGCTCAGCCCCATGCCCCCGACCGGCTGTGGTCTCGGGGGGCAGCCCTCAGCATCCTGGCCAGGGTCCTAAGGGTTCCCTGGCCAGGGTGCTGAGGATCCAATGTTGTGTGGGAACACTTTGTTCCGAAACAACAGGTTCACACGCATTGTTTCGAAACAAGAGTTCTGAAACAAGGTTGTTTCGCCCCCAAGTGGGGTTTAACTTGTTTCGAAACAACACAGTTGTTTCGAAACAAGGGCTTCCCCTTGTTTCAAAACAACTGTGCATTGTGTGAACATGGTTTTTTTTGTTTCGAAACAAGGAGGTTGTTTTGAAACAAAAGTGCTGTGTGAATACAGGCTTGGTCTTTAAAAGTGACACCAGACTCTTTGGTTGTTCTGCTGAACTAGAGTCAGTGGTTTTCAACCTTTTGCAGGTTGCTACACACTTGGTAGCATAGCGTGATTCTACAGGACACACCAGCTCACCCATGCCCCTGGCAGACCAAATCCAGCTATCTCCCTGGGTACGTCCACACACACTGTTTAAATCAAAATAATGCTGGTTATTTTGATTTAAAAAATGGTAGGTCCACATGAAGTTTCCTTATATTGAAATGAAGAGCTCCCTCATTTCAATATAAGGAATGTCATATCAATACAATTAAACCTAGTTTTACATCGATATGGCAGTTAAATCGAAACCATCATATCTATGTAACACTGTATCGATTTAACAAAATTTGACCTTCTTCCTCCCAGGATGCCTGGCACCCTAGAAGGAAGGGCCAGGGTTCAGAACTCTGGCTGGAGGGGTACGGGTGGGTGGAAGGGACCCTGGCACTGGTTCCCCCGCTGCTCGCTGTGTGCAGGGGACAGGGAGCCCTGTGCTTAGCTTCCCTACAGCTAGCTGGGTGGCAGGGGAAGGGACCTCTCTTCCTCGCTCTCTGTGTGCTAACGAAAATAACCTACAGGTTGTCCTTGACAGATTCTCAGAGAGAGCTAAACAGATGGAGTCACCATCAGCTGGGCGAAAAAACCAGTCTTCTTCCAGCCATCCTCATCAACTTCTTCCACTTACCTAGATATCACTCTTGACATTACAAAACGAAAGAACATCACAAAACAAAGTATCAACTATTAACATCTTTGAAAGAGCATGAATCAAGATCACTGGACAATGATTATCAAAACTGTGCTTAGAGGAACACCTGGTATAGTCAGACTGGTGGATGATAGGCTCCCCCAAAAATTCCTCCTGAATTCAGGAAAGCACAAGGACGATCAGGGTAAATAGTTCAAAACCAGCCCCTTCATCTGAATCTCAGATCATAAATGTAAAATATTGATAGAATTTGAAGACAGGGTCAAGGATAGACCTGAATGGAGACCAACTATCAATAAGAGAAAGAAAATGAATGGGACGTGAAGACTCCAACGAGAGGCAGCCGAAACTGAACTGATATGCAGATTAGATTATGTGGAAAGCAGGACTGAATCGTGACTATGGCTTCTTTTCCCATTATAACAAGTTATTTGACTTCACCCCTCCTCTATGTGTTGTTTCCTCCAGTTTTGATCTTTACAAATGCTCTGATTTGCTGTTGCAGTGTGACCTTGTCCCATGTCTTACACTCCCCTGAATTTATTTTCATCCCATTCTATAAACTCCCCCTCTTCAAAGCACCTGAGGAAATGGGATTTTCTCCCACAAAAGCTCATGCCATAAATAAATCTGTTAGTCTTTAAGTGCCACAGGACTATGCTTTTCTCTTTTTTCCCCAATCAGTTAGAGGTTGTAAACACTCCTGGAAAGACAGATTGAAAAATTATCCAGGCACCAGGTCTACACATACCTGCGTGACATCTGCCCAGGGCTGGACCATCGCAGGGCGGAGCACACACAGGAGCATACACACGGGCTATGACGTCACCGTCAGGGAGGCCAGACAGCCAATCGGCGTAGGCGCAAAGCCAGCCCGCTGGAGTGGAATGTGCCCTTGCAGACTGGTCGAATTCGGATTCCGGCCATTGAAAGCGAAGCGGTTCGTAAACGCCTCTGGTTTCCAGCCCTGCCTCTCCCGAGCGCACTGCCCCAAGCGTCTGCTGCGCCATTTGGAGTGATTTATTAGCTAAGAAATAAAGCATGACGTGGGGCTATGGCTACCATGAGCTAATCACGGCCCTAGGGTGAGATTACACCAGACACGACCAAATCCGCCCCAGGGGTGTGATTAGCTCTTGACAGCCCTACCTTCTGCAGATGGCTTTCCACTTAATGTGATTTATTTATTTAATAATTACAGGTAATCGGACGGGCTATGGGGTTAGCCCACTGTGTCTGTTTTCTGTATATTCCAAGCAAATGTATGTTTTCCCCTGGGCCTAAGAAAATCTTTAGATTTGGTTCTTAAATAGGGAGATAAATGAGTCTGGTCCTTACCGTGCTCCGATCGAAATCAACAGCAGCTTTCCGAGAGAGGAGCCAACGATCAGGGCCGGTGGCTGTTCGTATAAATACAGCTATAAACCTCTACAGCTTTTCTAGCTTGTTTCACATTCGTTAAAGGAGATTTAAACTCCTTTCAAGACCTAAACCATCATGTTCTGTGTCTCTTTTCTGTTTCGAAATGCATTGTAACTCGGCTCAATAGGGAATGTTGATAGACACCTTGCCTAGGTAAAGTAAATTGCATTTATTTCAAGGGATTTTATGCGGAGTTGCCTAAATACGCATTTTGCTTTAGCAGAATTGGGCCACTCCCAGACTCTCAGGTCAGAAGGGACGAACATGATCATCCAGCCTGACACTGATGATGGCCGATTGGTTTTCTTTAGCTCAGCTTCCTCACACACAGCAAATTCCACTCTTGACCCCGGTGCAGTCTTCTGAAAGACATTTGTCATTCCTATAGTTGATTTGACCCAATTCCTCAGATATTTTGCGTACATACGTACCTCGAGTTCAGAAATCAAATAGAACCCTGCTCCACTTCGGGATTGCGCTTCGTTTATTGCCTTTCTCTACCTTACTGACGCTATTTTCCCCCCAGCGCCCCCAAATCTTCCTTCCACAAAGGAAGGGCACCCACAGAGGTTTTCCGTGGGGGGACGTGGGGCGATCTAACGGGAGCAGTAGGCTGGAAATATTTTCGTTTGAGCTGTTCTGGGGACACTGGAAGGTCGCTGCCCTAGTGGCTCAGAAAACAAATCTTTGTCTCCTTTTTAAGCCTCCTTCCCAGGTTTGATACCAAGCAAAAAGTCTGATGTTAGCGATTTCGTGGCCTCTGCAAGGATAACTTTCTTCGACACCGACCATTTTTTTTCTGACTTCAATATCGCAGCCATGAAGGGCTCTGTCTCGGTTCAGTCTGTCCGCCTATGTATCTTGCATTTACATGTACACATCTCACTACCTATGTGAGCATTTGTAAACTCCTAATGGGAAAGGCTTATTGGGAGCGAAATTGTGGAGAACCGTACACAAGTGTGTGTTGAGAGAGAGAAATCAGCCCCTTCTCTGTTGCTGCCTTTAATAACTACCCTGCCACAGCTGCGATTATTTTTACCGATAGTTTTCCAGATCAGCGGCCGCAGCCGGGTGTCTCTGTTATAAATAAATATGAATCCACCTATAGACTATTTTAAAATTAGCAAACACATTACTTAAAATAACAGAAATAAGCAATAATAAACGGACATTTTCCATTTTAGTTTCGGTAAATTCGTTTCCACCTTCAACCACAAGAGGGCGCCTCGGACCTCTCTTTTCTCCTGTAATTGATAGAGGCAGCAGAGAAAGATAATTAGTTTTATGTATATAATATTTGATCATGAAAATATTCTTTGCCTTATCCTAGCAAAGGGAAGCTGTAATATATGTTAAAATAGTTAATTTTTTTATTGTATCTTCGAATTGTTTCACCCGTCCCACCCCCCAAATTATTGTAGCATCAACTGAAAATGTAGGCAATGTAAGCAATGTTAAATCTAATTTTTCTGTGCAAAACCTAATTAGCCATTTTAAAAAAGGTTAACGCCAGCGCCTCAGACGGTTTTTGTTTAATAATCCTATTACTGATGGCTCATCATGTATAAAATGGTGCAGGAGGATGCAAAATTTCCACTTGTTTATAAGTGTATCTCGGAGAAATGTATAAAAATAATCTACAGCACGGGAGGCAGGGCAGTGCGCAGTGGAAAACAGCCACCTAAAACGTAAGTAGGCACCTTTCCTTCGGCTCTTACAGGCATTGTCTATAGAGAAAATGAATGTTATAACTGGCTACAGATTTGTTTCCAAATCCCCGCAACATTTTCCTCCACATTTGTATTCTAGAGGAACTCTTGCTTGATTTTTTTCCTCTGCAGCGCGAGTCTCTTTCCCTTGGAGAATAGGTCCCTTGGAGGGCTCCTGCTATTTCTTGCACTTTGGGGAGTTGGGGTCCGTATTAAAGCGCCCTCCCCCCAAGAAAAGGGATTCTTTGCAATGTCCTGCCAAAAGAAATGGGGCGGGGGGACGGACCGATTTAGCTTTCGGATCTTTTCCACCTTTGCACAGCTCCCTGGGCAGCCAGAAAAGGAGATCTCAGGTAGCAGGCACATGGCTCGGTTTTTTCCAACCGCCTAACATCATAATTTTAAATCCTGATTCCAGCCTTTTTTGTGGCTCTTGATATTTAATTATCCGCCAATATCCCGAGTCCTAAAAGTTACGACAGGCACGAGTGAGGGAAAGAAACGAAGATCGCTTGGCATCGTTTTTGCAAATAGTAAAAAAGGTGGTTTGATTTTCCATATAAAAGCTGTGGACTAGCTCTCGGTGCGGCTCCGTAACTGGATCTCCCTTGGAAATGGGGCTTTTCCTGCGCTCTAGGTGTAAACCCGTTTACTTCACAATCGGGTTAAAAGCCCTGAGAGTGACAATAGACAAAACCCAGGAGAGACTGCTCTTTTGGCTGGGATACCGTCCAGGGTAAACAACCGAAGTGTTATGAGCGACAAACATTTGCGGGGGTAAAAGAGATTTGTAATAACCCGGGAGAGCGATTTAGCTGGCTGGAGATCGGGCACCAGAAAAGTGGTGGGGACTCAAACTGTCCCCTTAGGGGTCGGCAGGAACCTTCTGGTTCCTCTCTCCTGCCATTTGGAGCAAGAAACGTTTCTGAGTTTGGCAGGGGAAATAAAACCTGCTGAGAATAAGGCCACCAACAAAGGTCGGGAGCGCAGAAGAAAAATCCGCGGCGCAGGGCACAATCCCTTGGAGGCGGCCAAGCGGTTTCTCCATACAAACCCGTCCTCTCCCACATTAGCCAGCGCTTACTGAAAAAGCAGCAAAGTCTGGGGAGGAGGGGTGTTAAATCAAAATTGCCCCAGTGTCGGAAACACCCCAGCGCCCCAATCTCTAGTCCCAAACGCTGTCACCCGAGCCCCTTGACTGGTGCGGGGACCGCGGCTGAGGAGCTTTGTTTTAAACCCCTGCTGCTGTTGTTGCTCCCAATCCTCCCACCTCAGACAAAATATCTGCATTTTCACCCAAACGAGAGCAATTACTAAGGAAACGGGCCTCTCTCACATTGCCTTTTCCTTCTGGGCCATTTGAAAACGGATCCATCAGCGGGTACCAGGCGTTTAAGGGGGAATTTCTTAAAGGGCATGTGGGACGGAAACAAAAGGCTGCCATTCACAGGAGAAGTCAAAGGCACTAAATAGGGACATCAAAAGGCTCCCAAATAGGAATTCGGATCCAATCGAAAAATAAAAGAACCTGATTTCTTTTCTTATCTGAAACACACGGATGAAAAGCCCTAAAGCAAACAGCCAAAGAAAGCGATTTTTTCTTTTTAAAGAGCAAGAAAAGGGAAGAAGGAAAAATAAAGAAACAATCTCATGAATGCATTTCCTTGGACTTTCAATGAGATGCCTGAAAACATAATATCAACAGCTTCCACGAGACAAAATTTATTAGATTAATGCCTTTCATTGCCTCCCTTTTGCGCCTTAAACTGTTCCCGGGACAAGCCCTGATCGCTAGGTATAAACAGGAGTAATATGGGACAAACAACCCTCTCTCTAGGTAGACAGACAGATAGCCAGCTAGGTGGCTCTTTCTGCGGCTTTAGATACAGTTTCTATTTCAGGGCTGGAGTTTTAAAATTGATCACTGGGAATCAATTAAATGTTAAAATGCCAGTCCTGACCTATAACATATATTTTTCTATTTTTCCACAACGTTTCGCACTGCTTCCATTAAAAAAAAAAAAAGCCCTGGAATTGTCAAAAGTGAATGCAACAAATTCGCAGTCGCCGCCTCTGCCAGAATTTCTGTCTATACCAGACGGGCGTGCGTGGTTATGGAGATGGAGGCAAGCTGCGTCTAATTCGGGGGCAGTGGAAAGAAAACTGGTTGAAAACGTTATCTAGAAGGAAAGAGTGTCCATGCTGGTCCCCTGTGCTCTCCCCCCACATCCCTTACAAAGCACAGATTTTCGCGGCTGATTTTGCGGCGTGGCTAGTTTTGGGAGCCCCTTTGCGCAGCCTTTTAAGAAGCAGGCGCCCTCCTTGCGCGGGGCGCGGATACTGCGCAGGCTGGGACGCGCATTCAAAGGCTAATTGCCTCCAAAGAGGCGGATTCACCCCGCGGCTTTCCCGCCTTGCAAGACAGGCTGCGGGGCCAGGGAGGGATTTGCTCGCCCTGCCCTGGCCCGGGCCGTTCAGGGCTGGGGCAGACTCGGGCGTTTTGGCTCCAGCCGCATCCCTCGCCCCCGGCCCTGCGCTGGGAGCCCCTCAGCGGCGCCTCGGGGCCGCTTCCCACCCCCAGCCTGGGCTGCCGCCCGGCCGGACAAGGGGGTCGAGGAGGGAGCCCCAAATGCAGGGCAGGTGGCCTCCAGCCTCATTCAGCACTAGCGCCATGCAGAGGGCCAGGGGTAGGGTTTACCAGATGTCAGGGAAAGGGAGGACGTGTCGTCCTTTTTACCTTCAAGTTCTCCATCTGGCAGGCATTTTAAAATCCATGATTTTGTCTGGTTTTTTACTTACAGGGGTTAAAGTATGCTGGAACACCCCGGAACACCCTATTTTTAGGGGAAAGCATTCCAGGCCCCCTAAAAACAGAAGACTATTACATTAATACTCCATTTCCTCCATGTGTCCCCCAGTGTCCTCCCTTTCCTACTTCTCTCTCCTCCTTTCCATGCTTTGCTATCTGGTAGCCCTAGCCAGGGACCGGCAGCGGCCGCCCCTTTAGATGGGGTCACCCCAGGCGCACAGGCTCCCCGAGACTGGGAGGGGGAAAGCAGGGGACTGTCCCCCCAGCTCTGCAAACTGGGCTTTCTTTCCTGATGGTGGCTGGGAGGAATTAGAAAGGCGCCTGGCCACCGTTAGAGTCTAGGCCAGTCGCTCCAGGTCAGGACCACAAGTGACGCCATGTAAACACGCGCTTCGCTTCGCTTTTCTTCCCGGAGACTACTTCCGTGGGGGTGGACGGACAGACAGCCAGCCACTGAAAAGACTGCGGGCGGGGGGCTCCTCCGGCAGCCTTTTGTTGGGGAAGGCGCGATCCTCATTGTCCGCCAGCGCTGAGAAGAGGGGAAATTAATTGCAACCAATTAATAATTAATCCAATTGAAACAGCTTTATCATCTCCCCAGAACTAGGGGGAATTTGTCAGATAACCCCCCGAAGACCAAATGTCAAGTTTAACCAAATAGTTATTGCTTTATCAAACAGAGGCTGCAAATAAATTAATCAAAAGCAAATCTGTCCTGTGCGCGGCTCATTTGCCGGTAATGGATGGATATGAAGATTTGCCGATATTATTGTCTGTCATTCAGGCTAACAAAGTGAACATTTATTGCATATATATTAAAAATTATCGCTTAATCGAGTAGGGCTGGGGTTGCAGTTATTGGAGTCTTCCCAGAGGTGAGGTCCCCTCGGATAGAGGCAGGGCGGGCTCCTTCCCTTCCCCACACATTTCCAAATTGCTTTAATCCCCCGCTCAATTGAGCTGTTTTACTAACTGTCCGCAGCATCATAAACAGTTTGAGGAGCTAATGGACGGGATGTTATAAAAATAGTGGACGTAAGGCACAGAAGAGGCGATATATTAACCCAGGAATGAGGGCCCAGGACCCAGCAATGGGGAACAACTCCTCTTTGTCTCCCTCTGGCTTACATCATTTTCTAATTAGGCATAAAATTGTCTTCATACACTGGTAGCGCTGGCTTCATAAACATAACCATTATGGTTCATAAGGATCCCATTGTGGGAAGCCCTTCTCAAAATAGAAAAGGATTTGGAGAGGCCCAGAGAAAAAAACCATCCTCTTTGTTTTTCCTTTTGAGAAGATGGATGGGCAATGTCACGCAGATGATTGCTTTGGACTATTAAATTGTCAGAAAGGAAGAATTTCCCTAATCATAAGGGTTTATGGGGAATTATGGAGTTTGGTTCAGGAGGAGACAGATCGGAGACTAATAAGGAAAAACATAGAGGGGTGGGGGTCAGGTCGTAAAACTGATGGGGAAGGGAAATAGCCTGTGTAAATTATTATTTAGGAAGATAAAAGGAATTAGGCGAGGAAGACCGGCGTGATTTTAGTGCTAGAGCTTCCTCTGGTAACTTGATTTTCCAAGAAGGATTTCTCTCCCACCCAGGGTTTTGGAAGGGAGCTGGAGGAGGGAGCTGAAACACATGCCTTACAAATGCTTTTTTGTTGTGGTTAAAGCAACAAAGTCTCTTCCCTTTTCCCTAACCAAGGCCCAAAGTGTCTGGGAAGTCTCCTGCCTCTCCCAGGGGAGCTGGGCTGTGCCCACCCTGAACTCAGGGCCCAGGACACGGGGAGATGAATGGAGCTGCTGCAAGCCCCCGACATTGTGTCAGACCAGGGACAATTACTGTCTCCAAGCGGATGGACAGACTGACTGCCACTGACCTCGGCGCGCTGGCCCACTGGCGGCCCTGAGGAGTTTATCTGCAATTTGCTGGATTTAGTTTACAATAAGCCGACTTGACATAAATAACTCCCATGCTGTGGCTACGCCTGCCTGACCTCCTGAACTAGTGCGAAAACACTGCTCCACTCATCCAGGGGACCTTTTCTTTAGCTCCTAAAATATAAACAAATTTTGAGCTGCTTTCCAGGCCATTTCTGCGCCACGACCGTGTCAGGGGCGCTTTATTTCACCCGTGCCCAAAAGGACGGGAACTTTTATGTCTGCTGGGTTTGTTTTTTAGCCGCCACTTCCCCAGCTGCACCTCTCTCTTCTCTCCTCCTGCACACCGCATGCATGCACCTGCTGCGCTGCCAGCGGCCAAAAAGCACAGGCGGAATGTTTAAAAATACGAGCTGATCTAGAAAGCAACCGAAAGTCTCTATTTTTAAACGGGAATTGCTGAATAAGGGCCCCCAAGCACCCCGAATAGAGGGCATTCGTAGAGACGATTAAAGTCCTCCCAGCTCAGGTCTCCAGATACAACGAACCGGGGCACCGAGACTCCAAACTGGTGAAGGCCACAGAGTATAACCTGGGATAGCTCGGACTGAAGTAACAGCTTCAGCCGGTTAGGTTTCGTTGCACATAAGGGACGGAGCGGCTGATCCGAATCCGCTCCGGTGGAACCGAACCAAGCACCCGGCGCGTTTCCATTCCTAGGTATATCCCGCGATCGCCCCAGTCAATGACAAGCCGCCGGCCCCCACTGCACTGCTTTCAAGGGAGTATGTGAACAGGGTCCTAAAAAAAGTGGCCCTAACTGAATAAGAAGTGCTGGGTGCGGCCACCTCTGGAAAAACGGCTGGACAGTTTAGCCCTTGAATGTCCCAACCTCACTGGCACATTTGTTCTATTTTGCGGGCGATTTTGCGGCTCTAGGCAATGCTGTAGGTTTGCCAGCAGAGAGAGGGCAGGTTTTCAAAACTCATTGCCACAGGCAGAGGCGGTGGGAGGGCGGCAGAAGCGCCCTAGGCCAGGCCATGGAGCCGCCTGGATCCTCTCCCAGCACCGGGAGCAGCAGGTTTCTCCAGCTCCCTCGGTTCCCCAAAGCACGGGGCTGAACCTGAGCGAATCTGGCTGCCTTAAACCGACTATCTGGCAACACGTTTTCATGCAAGTGCCAGTGGCTCCACGGCTTCAGCCTTAAAACATGGAGTGATTTTTGGGGAACCGTTTCCTGCACATGCTCAGCAGTCAGTTTGGAAGTGAGATCATTTTGTAAAGGGGAAAAAGACGAGCCAACATGTTAGCAGACACTATGGACCGACAGCATTTCATTTTTAAGTGAAACTGCGGAATTACTGAAATATCCATGACCCTGTATCTTCCTACACAGGATTTTTGAATGTGTGAACACACTAAAACCTCCCAGTGGAAGGACCTTGACACTGAATTTTAAAATGGAAACTAGTGTGTCCGTTTTGTGGGCTGTTGCATTTTTCATTAAACAAGCTCCTATTTTCTTCAGCAAGTTTCCTTTTCAAGCTGTTTCATCTCAGCTCCAGTGCGGCCCACGAGACATTTCCCCCAGCTCCTTTGCCTACCAGAACCGAGTTCAGGCTTTTCACACAATGATGACCCAAGGCAAAACTCAGCCCCTAGATCCAGGAAGGGAAGCTGGGGAGGGGGGAGTGAAGGAGAAGGGCGATAAAGAAAAAAAAATCCCTCCCCTGAAAAGTCCTTGCAAGCAGAGCTGGTGTTATCCATTTAACGTGGCATATGGAAATCCATCGGCGGACCTACAATGCAATGAGCCCCCCTTTCTCCTTTTATTCCCCCGTTAACTTTTGTGCTAGTGTGAACTGGCCGGCGCTATCTATTCTGGCGCAGTGAATGTTGACTCCAAGGCTGCCTTTTTTCTGCCTATTCTGAGCCTGCCCTCCCACGCAGATTTATGTATTTTTGATATTAAATTCTTTCTCCCATTAAGGCTGCTCTCTTGTTGACTTTCATTGACCCTCTGCTCCCGGCCCCCTCCTTTTCCATCTTTAAAACTGAAGCATTTTTTCCAGCGCTCTCCCCTCTTTGTTACCTCCCAGTTGACTGCTGTCCCTAATGGCATGTGCTGTTTGCTCTGTTGTTGAACTTGGTGGGGTCACACAGTCCTGGGCTGTGATATTTGCTGCGTTTCCAACCTTGCTATTCCGCCGAGGTGCCTGGTGTACCAGGCGCTTTCCCCCCTAGCTACCAGCGTCCTAATTACTTAAACAAACACCTTCCCTAATGATCCCCTCGGCTTCCTAATCCCTTTTGGTTTTTGTTCAGCTGAACTCCTGGTGCTCTGCTCGTCCCACTGGCAGCTTGGCCTCTCTGACCTGAGACATCGCAGCTCTTCTCCTTGGAGCGGGCTGCCTTGTCCAGCTCCTCGTGGGCCAAAGGCCAGGCTCCTGGGAGCAGAGCATGCCACCAGCTGCCTGAGGTGACACCGGCTCACAAAGAGGGACCGCTGAGGAAACCTCAGCTCACACGGGCAAATGAATGTGCTCATTTATCTCCCCTAATTCCCCACTTTGCTCCGTGCAGCCTGGCGCAGGGAGAGCGCATGGAAAGGCACAAACGCCCTTCCCGAAAAACATTGGCTTGCCTCTTGCGGCCGGTCTGTTCAGTATCAATTTCCAGAATTGAAGTTGCCTGGTGTTTTGCTTCTTCCCTGCCTGTGCATTTGTGCCCTGGAGGTCCCTTCCAAATGGATACTAATTGTTGGGGCTGCACACTGCTGGCTGCTAAAATGCCTCAGGGCTCCAAGGACCTGCTCCTCAATGGCTTAATTGACAAGGACTTGTCTGTATTTAGGAGCAGCTGGGCCGCAGCATTGGCACAGCAGCGCAATCTTAACACAGCATCCCTAGCCTGGAGGAGCAGGAGGGGAAACGTGGTTAAAATGAAGGAAGATTTATAGTTGGCCCCCTTGGGGAATAGGACGCAAGACAGCTACCAAGATTTTGCCCTGGTAGGGGTTTCATTCATCAGCTTCCCAGCCTTGGTAACGTGTCTAGGAGCCACGTTCCAGCCATTATTAATAATAGGAGGTGGCCAGCCAGGACAATTAGGCAGGTGACAATATTCCTCAATAATGCAGGGCCTCCAACAAGACGGGGAGCCACAGACAAACCAATCTGTCACTGAACGACAGTGGGCTCCTGCCTGGTGGCTGCTTCCCTTTGCCTTTGGCCCGAGCCGCGCAGCACCGAGCTCTCATTTCTCCAGGCAGCTTGCAGCCTGGCCTGAAATGTGTCCCCAGATCAATCAGGGCAGGCAGCATTTGGCAGTGCCCATCTAGGCTGTTTTGTGGCAAATGCTCTTGGGGACTTTTAGGGTCCAGCTTTCTGCAAGTTGCGGTCTGCTTTAAAACGCAGCTCGCTTTGCTTTTGAAACCAAACTACGAACGGCGGGCTCGGTGTGTTTTGCAGAGCGCAGCAGATCCTCCCCTTGTGCTTTTTAAAAAGCCTTTAGCTTGCACACTTCTTGTTCCTCCCATTTCTAAACGCGAGCTGCTGTTTTGTCACACAGTTCCTCGGCGTTTTACAAAAGGTTTCGTGCATGGTTTAAAATTAAGGTGCTTCTTGTTGTTGCGATGTGTGGGAAACACTTTTTATGCTCCCGGTTCGCCCTGTGAATAAGGATAATAGCTTCGGGATCCTCATTGAAATTTGAAGTTTTTAAACAGAAATTCCCTAACTTTTTGCTCGTTTTTTCAACTTTTTTTGCAGGAACAATGCCAACATTGAAGCCCTCGGTTGGAGTCTGCACAGTTGGAGATCTTTGGTGCCATTTTAGACATCTTTGGATTTCATCAATCAAAGTGACTGCAATTTTCCATAAAAACCCTGAATTTGGGTCAGAAAGTGGGCAAAGCAGATAAAGATCATTCGAGCTGTCTTATGAGATGATAAATAGATATCCTTTCAGCCCAACAATGCAAGAAGTGCAGTTTTGTAATTCACTTCCACTGGTTTTGAATGCAGTGAGTCGAAACAATTTATACATGTTTTCCCATGGTTTAGAAGATGTCTTTACATACTTGTCAATAGTAACTTGACCTTTTCCCCCACTGAGTTACCGAGTGGTATGTGTGTGTTTGTATCCCCCAAAGTACAGAGACAGATTTTTTTTTTTTTAAGGCTAAATCAATAGATTATTTCTCCTTACCCTAAGCAGCTGCTAGGTAGCCCACATCAAGCTCCGCTCTGCGGATGATTTGCCAAGTGTTACTTTAGATACATGTAACCGGCCAAGCAGGTTTCATACAAACCCATGAGACTTGCTCAGAGCTTCTTCTTGGACTTGACGAATGACATTTTGAATAAGGCGAATGAAAAGACGCCCTAAAAGAAATCAAATCCAATAAAGCAGCCGCTTACCACCAGCTTGCCTCCTACCCTCGGGGTCTGCTTGAAAGCTTGACTGAAAGCGATCTTGGTGGGGGACAAAAATAAAAACATTTTTTCCTCCCACTAAAACTAGTTATTCTAATCCTAGATGAGGTGCTGCCTGCCGCATTGCTCAAGCTCCGTCTAACCCGTACTCTCGACTTTGCTGGTGGCTAGTTTTAACGAGGGCGTCCTATTTAGCTAGACTCTTGGCAGGAACTTTTCTGGAGGGAAAAATCTTGCATGGGAATGTAGCATCGTTGGGGCGGTCCCATTTGCCCTTTTAGGAAATGCAGGTGTGCGTTGTGCACAGCCATGCACCGTTACACAGTTATGCGGTGTCTGTGTATCTGCATAAACGTCTTTAATAATGATAGCAATGAAATAGCATTCACACAGAGCCGTAGACCTTGAGGTGCATTACAAAGGCGGTTTGGTATAATTAATCTCATGCTGCAGATGGGGAAACCGAGGCACAGCGGTTAAGTGACCCTTCCAAGGCTGGACAGGGAGTCAGTGGCAAAGCACGGAGAGGTCCGTGTCTCCAAATCTCTTGACCCCCAGGCCTATATAATGCAGTAACTAAACTATCAACCTCGGCTGATCCAATGCTTTCAGCTACCGGGAAAGTTCCTGCACCTGGCAGCTGTAGCTAGCTAGTTACAAGCAACAAGAGGGGGACATCTCCTCTTTGGACGGATTTCATGGGTCTTTCTCAGCTGTATCTCCTATAATCCTGTGGTTTACTGAAACCTGCTCTTGTGCACTGAAAGCGGTGAGAAACAACTCGTCTTAAAAATTAAGTTCATTTTAATACGGTTATAGCATAATATGGACGTACTCCAGGAACCGAGATTCCTATTTAAGTCAATGGGACTTTGGTAGGGGTAAGGGCTGGAGGGCTAGTCGGGTTGGGGGGAGAAGATAATGTACTTCAGTGGCTGGCAATGGTGCAGACTGATTTCTTTATTAGGTTAGAGCTCGGGGGCTCCCTGCTTTCTTCCACCAGCTCTAAGCCCCATGGCTAGGGCGTTCACACGAAAACGAAGTGGAGCGAGGGGGAGAGACGCCAGCATTTGTCTCCCTGGCTCTGACCACCCGGCCACCACTCAGTGCATGGGGCCGCCTCTGACCTGCAGCCGGCAGTTTCCTCATGCATCTGCTGAAAGCTGCTTTTGCTATTAATTACATTAGGTAACATGGGGCGGGGGGCTACTAAACCAGCCCTGGAAAAGCCTCCTCAGAAACGGTAGGGTTAATGCTCTCCCCGGCCGTCCAGTTCTTTGCAAACTCTCCAAATGCCCCAGACTGTTGCTAAACATTCACAGGCTTGCCATGTCCCTGTCTCGCTAAAACAAAACAAGAGACGGTTATGTTATGGGTCCTTTTCAGAACTAGGAAAAGTAATATTTGGCTTGCTAGGGGTCTATTTTAAAGCACTGGGGTTAAAAATGATATGCCTGTCTCTCCTTTTTTGGGCTTTTAGTGACACAACGCCTTTATACGGGCTCCTACCCCTTACCCTGAGGAACAAGCACGTCCAGGTGTCCAGGGGTCTCCAATTATTCTCATTTCTAAAACAAATCTTTTTTGGAAGGTTCCCTAAAATTCTGTCTGGCCATGACCAAAATGAGCTTTTTCGCTAGTTAAAGAAAGGTTTTATCTGCATATTAATTGCCAGGAGAGTGTTAAAAATGGTCTGTTACAAAATGTTTCAACTTGCTGTTGATGTAAGATGAATACAGATCGGTGTTTGAAACTCAGGTGTCACTCCCCAAAACCAATCTGCTGTTTCTGGTAAAAGCCAAATAAGAGCTCCCTCCAAAATCAGCAGAAGCTTTGCACTGCAGGACAGAGTAGAGTGTCACAAAGCATCAGGTGGTGCCCCAGGCACCAGCATGTGAGGGCTAGGTCCATGCATCTGCCAGCTGGGATAAAGGCCTCTGGATTTAGTTAAAGGACTCCACCATTCAAGTAAACACACTTAGCACCCATGATGCATTTACAGAACAGACGACAAGGTGCAAGTCTCACGCTTTGTTGGGGATACTGATTTCTAAAAAGTAATTGGGAGTTTTGCAGCTGACTTTAATGTGGCCAGATCAGGCCTCTATCCCATGCCTTGTCATAGTCACTGTGCTCTCTTTTCTTTCCTACAGTGTGAGCAAAATCCCACAGGCATTGGTTTGTGTTTTTTTTGGAGGGGAGTAGGGAGTATAAACTGAATCGAATAATCAGCAGAGCTCCCCTACCTATATGAGTGTTAGAGATTTGCATGGACCTGAATGAACTCAAATATTTCAGTGTTGGTATTGGTGTTTGTGTTTTTCCTGGGCTTCTCCCACCCCAAACACATGAAAAAGGAGCTGTGAACATGGTGGAAGCCAAATAAAATGCAAAAACCCTTGATCCTGTAGTCTTCACTCAGGCAGCTGAAGACAATGAGAGTTAGGCCTGTATAAAAACTACAGGACTGGTCTGGGGCCTGGTCTTCTCCACAATTGAAACACAAGGCATTTGGCATTATTTTGGCTTCAGAGGCATTAAAAAGGCCAGCCAACACTCTTCAAAGAAGTACATGTTTGAACACAAGTACTACTAGCCCAGCCCAATGACAACCCTTAATGTAGCAGGGATGAAGTAAGGGTGAAGCTACTGGATTTATGGGTCACTGGCAGTATGAGCATGAAAAAAAAATACTCTTTTACGAATCCCTAAATGACCTCAGTGAAAGTAGGCCCCCACACACTGCTTTTCAAAGCCATGGCTGAACTCTGAGGGCAGTGTATATATATCTGTCATTTATTGCACTAATACATCCAACATGGTCTGACCAAAAATGGGGAAGAAACGAAAGTGCTGATATGATTTGGTGCCATTGTAAATGTATTGCCACCTTGTGTTTATAAATTGGGATAGTGCGGGACACTTGACACAAATTGCAGCATCTAGATAGTGTTTTGGGAAAACTCTAGCCTTAGGATATTTTGTTATAGGCAGCTTGCAATAGTAACTTCCCATCAAACTATAAAGGCCTTCCTGTAAACAGATACACAGACCTCTCCTCTAAGTCCCTAGCCCGAGTCTGTCTGTAGCGTCTAAATATCTAGTGATGAACCGTGTGAACTCTTGGGCAGAGCTTGCGTCCTGGGGGTTTGTTCAGGCCTACTACAATGATTCTGTCTGGGGCCTTTGGGCATGGCTGCAATGTAAACACACAACTGCAGCAACAGATTCTCATCTCCCACTGAGCTGCTGATTTCCCGGTAACTCAAAATGACTGGCACAGGCAGGAAGAAGCAGAGAAGGTCAAAGGCTAGAACCTGGTTCTTGGGGTGAAAGACCAAGGCCTGGTCAGAAGATCTCACACCAAACACATCCTGGCAAACCAGGCCCTGGCGTCTGCCCTTGGCTGTGTGCCCCCCTCTCTCTCTCTCACAGAAGTCAGTGGGAGCAAATCACAGACACCCACCACTATCTGTATATGAATCAACGTATCAAATTTGATTTTCATCTTTATTTTTTCAATTTATTTTTGTGATTGGATCAGTGCACTGTTGCTCCTTTTATTTTCCATGGGTTCTTTCCAGCTGTTTGACAAACAAATATTTAAGGACATTTTTAAAAGCCAAAATTGTTTCCTCCGTTGCAGTAAACCTAGTTAGGGCTTTACAGAAGCCATCCCTTTCACCGTGTCTATTTTTCATCCCGTGCTACACAAATAATTCCCTGTGGACATTTAATAGGAGTTATGAGATTCTCTCTCTAGCCTTTTAGGGAGACAAATCTGCCTTACTCCACATCAGGCTGCCGGGCTACACCTGCTGTTCTGCACAAAGGGCTTCAGGTTTAGCGAGGGCTGTATTTCCTTTGCCGTTGCACTTTTAAGAAAACTAGCCTTTTGAAAAAGAAGTGCTTCTAGGCCATTAGAAGCATCCGCTTAATCATTTTAAGAGGCACCTTAGTAAAGTGCTGAATCTCCACCGGAGGCGGTGAATCGTTATGAGCATGCCAAGCTGGGCCAGTCTTTTCAAAAGAATTGCCCCCGATGTAAAGCGGAATCACTTCAGCTCATCCCGTGGGGGAGATTTTGAGCCAGTGACGTGTGAGGGGTCAAATCTCTGCCTATTCCCTGCTCCCTCGGAGGGAAAAAAGGAAAAAGCCGGGACAGCTCTGGGTGAGCTGCGTCCGCCGGCCTGTTGTGGCGGCTCGCCAGCCCCGCCGAGACCCGGACCATCGCAGAGGGTCGCTGTTGCAGCCCCGCGGCTCGCGTTCACACGGCCCGGCCGGGCGCGCCTGACTCCGGATTCCGAGGCGCTCCCAGCCCCGCACTCCCGGCGCATGTTAATGAGACGCCCCGGCCGGGGCAGTCGGTGCCACTCAGGCCGGCGGGGGGCTCCCCGCGCTCTCAAAGCCCCTTTCAGCCGCGCCGCGGGCTCCCCACCGGCGGAGGCTGGAGCCGCATAAAGGCGCATTATGACAATTATCATCCCAGGCGCGGAGGCCGCCCGGCCGCTTTCAGGCATTGAGCCGCCTTCAGCTGGGCCGGGCTGTGAAGAGCCATTTGAATCGGAGCCTGAATGGAGCAGCCGCCACAACAAGGCGCGGAGCGACAGAGCGGCCTTTATCCGGCCCGGCTGGCTCCTTCCCTGCTGCGGCACCTTTCTGGCTCCGGCTGGCCTCGCCTCTTGCCAGGCGAGCTGCAGCCACAGCCCGTGCGGCTCCCAGCTGGTGGCCCCTGGGTCCCCGGGGCCGCAGCTGGAGGGAGACCCGCGCCCGGCTCCCCAGCTGCCAACACACGCGACCCCGGGGCCGGGAGCCGGAGGGAAAGCGCTTCGGCCCCGTGCTCGGTCCTGGGGAGCCGGCGCCTTCCTCCCCGGCCGAGCTAGGCCACCCTGCTCAGCCGTGGGGCCGCATCAGCAATGGAGCCGTCCTAGCGACACCGCATGCGGCTCCTTTCCTGCACTTAACTCCTAATCCCGTGTCACGGCTGCGGCTATCCCTCAAGGATCACACAGGGGAGCAGGGGCCTGCACGGTGGCGGAGGTGCCGCTGAAGCGAGCTGCAAGTAAATGAAATGTGCTCAGCCAGCCCCTGCCTTTTTTTATTTTGCTGAACCTCTTACACCCCCGTGTGAGTGGCTCCCCAATGTTCCCTCTACTCACTCTTAAGACCAGGGGTCTCAAACTCAACTCTCCACGAGGACTAGCAGAGGCCTGCATGAGGTTTAGTATGGTAGCTGGAGGGCTGCACCACTGAAACCTTTCCATACAATGATATTGCAAATATTGGTAATGATTGTGTCATTGTGGGCTGCAGGAAATAGCTTTAGGGGCCACACGCAGCCCACAGGCCCTGTGTTTGAGACCCCTGCTTAAGACTGTGCTTGCAAACAATTTCTTTATGTGCACAAAAAACATTTCTTTGTGAGCACCACTATTAGCACTATTGAATTTTTTTGGTGCACACTTTATTTTATTGTGTGTGCAGGTTTCATGACCTGTGTGCGTGGGTGCGCACACGGGCACAGCTTAGAGGGAACAGTGCTCCCAGCCATCCCAGCCAGCAAACCGGTTGGACTTTGGCAGATATGATATATGGAGGCAGATGAGCCAAAGTGCTATTCAAAATATTGCCCATTGTGTTGGTAATGGCCCTTAACTGTGGCCAGTTTATGACTAGAATAACCCTTTTAATATTAATAAACCCCCAGAATCGTCCTCAGTGCGGGGTGACGGGTGTCCTGCGCAGGTGTCTCAAGCAACCTGTTCACACTGGGTTCTCATGCGCGCCTTGGCCAGCAAGCAGGTGCAGCTAAAACACAGAACACACCAATAAACAAAGGGGTTGTTTGCACTGAATCCGCCAGCATGAAGAATTGTTTAATTTCAGGGGAAAGCGAAAGGGCCTGCCTGTGCCGGGATGTGACATTTCCTGTGGTGAAGCCTGCATCGGCTGCTAATAGAGATCTAATTGATGGGCGAAGTCCCATTTCCGCGCTCTCTCCTTTATTGCTCCATCCAGACTGTTGCAAAATAGAAGCTTAATCTGATTTAGCAATTCCTCCAGGATTCGGTGCAAGTTTACAGCACAGGAAAAAATCATTATTAAAAAAGTTAAAGTACAGACTTGGACTCAGTGCGTTGCCTTTTAAAATCGTATCCAGGTTCCTGACATTTAGCACTTTCCCTTTTGGAAATAATTCGATTTTTATTATTAATATCAAAGGGGACCGGTGACAGCGTCTCTCGCGCCACTTTGCTTTCAATGTAAATGTCAACGTTAGCATGAAGAGCCTCACTTAGGAGAGTGACTTCTCTCCCCGCCCATGGCATCACCCTGAGGATGTGATTGGGTTTGATCAGGCTTACAAAATAAAAGTATTTTTTTCCCCGAGATTTCTACAACTGAGTGACTGACTTCCACATTGCCAGTGTGTTTTGTCCCAAAGGGACATCCATGGTAGAAAACAAACAAGGAGCCCAGTGGCACTGTTCACTTTGGTTAGTCTTTAAAAGCACCACCAGCCTTGTTGTTTGCTTTTCTCTCTCCAGTGTGCTTGTTCATATATGCCCTTGTCTCCTCTTAGAGCCATCAAGAAGTTAAATGAAGTTAGTCTGGAATTAAAAGAATAAAAATCATAATAGAGCTAAATCAGTTTTTTAAAAAAAATCTACGTTCTGGGATTTGAATCTCTCTTCCTCTCTGACTGTACTGCTAGGATTCAGAGCTCATTTGGTCCTGTTGTTCTTGGCAGGGGGTTGGACTGGATGACCTTAGGAGGCCCCTTCTAATTCTCTGGACCATTATCAGCATAAGAGGAAAAACCCTCAGTCCAGGAAGAAGCGGGCCAGCACCTAAGGAAGCCAAGGGACATGTGTGCAACTGGGAAGTGGGTATCTCCAGGGCTCAGCTCTCCTGCCACTCACAGCAAACCTGGTGCCTCAAACGACGCCCTTGCCCCAGTCCTCAGCCCTGCCTGGGCACGTCCTACAAAATGAAGCCCTGGCCCCAGTGTGAAGCTCAGTCCTCACTGTGCTGCCCCAGCTGCAAGTTCGGGAAGGGTCCCGGCTGGGGCCAAGACACGAAATCTGTCCCTAGAGCCACCTAATGGCTCTTTCCCTTAATGCTTCTGCGGCCTTTTTCATCTGGCAGAGAAGGGCTGTAGCGGCATCCTGCAGCTCCAAGGCAGCCCCTCTCCAGCTCCCTGTGACGGGTGTAATGAGGCGGAACACTATGAAGGGGATGTGAGCGGGTCTAAATGATTGATGAAGCCAGGGGCAAGGCTGAGCTTTTTCCGGATAAAGCCCCATACATCCCCTCATAATGGCTGGATAGTGGCAGGGCTGGGCTCCTTCAAAAGCCGTGGCCCAGGCCCATTGAGTGCAAACAGGGAGGGAAGGTGCTCTGTTGTTACCTAATCAGCTTGTGCACTGAGCCACCAGCCGCCTGAAGCTGGAGAGGAAGTGAGGAGGGTGAAAGGGGACGGATCTGCCACACACACCCACCAGCACCTCTCCCTGCCGATGGGGGGCTGAGAGCCAGCCGCCTGAGGAGGCAGCGTGGGAGCAGGGCCCTCGCCCCAGGGAACCGGCTGGGCCCTGGGGCCAGAGGAAAGTGAAAATACAGAGGGAGCCTCCAGGCACAGCTGGTTCCCCTGCCCCCCCTTGCAACATGCCTGCAGTGGTGGCTGCTCATTTATCGGCATGGGGGGTTGATTAGAGGCAGCCCCCACCCTGGGGTAGAACAGCTCTTACTTGGCGGGAAAGAGACTGCCTCAAAAACCAAACCTGTACCCAGGGCACAGACACAAGAACCTGCTGAAATTAAACCACCCCAGGCTAAATCAAAGGTGTGGGTCTGTCTCCCTTTCCACAGATTGCAGCAGGATAGATTTAAATATGGACAGCCCTTCAAAGGAACTGAGTTGTTCCCAATGGTGGAAGAAGTCTTGGAGTGCATATTGTACAGCAAAGCAAAGAGCCATAGCTGTGAAAGCCTCTGCTCAGCTCCCATCAGCTAAGCAGGGCCAGCCAGGCCTGGTCACTATTCCAGGCAAACTGGAGAAGGTTAGCGCAGGGGTCTCAAATTCAAATCACAAGGGCTGCATGAGGACCAGTCCATTAGCCCAAGGGCCACACCACTGAAACCTTTTCATACAACAATATTGCAAAGATTGGCAATGACAATTTCATTGAGGGCTACAAGAAATAGCTTTAGGGGCCACATGCTTGAGACCCCCGGGTTAGAGGAAGTGAGGGGATATTGGTGGATCAGCTGCTGGCATTCTTCCCCTTTGTGTCAGCAGGGTGTTTGAATTCTGCACAGCTGGAAATGCAGCCTACCGATATAATGTAAACCTGGGCTTAAAGTGGTTTTAAAACTGCCAGGGTAGGTCATAACACACAGTGTAGAAGCTGAGCTAGCTAAATCAGTGCAAGCGCCTGTGTTGGATGCTCTTATCTGGGGTGAAGAACGAGCAATTTAAATTTTGCTTAAAAAACCTGTGGGTGTAGCCCAGCTCTAGGTATCTAAAGCCTGATCTGTCAACTTCCTGATGACCATAGTGTTTATACCCATGAGGAGTCAGGCTGAAGCACAATGCTAGGTAGTATTTGTAAGATTAGGCTCTAAAGCAGGGGTCAGCAACCTTTGCCAATCCTTGTGCCAGTCCCTCCTCCCAGACACTCAGCTGGCGCTGGCAGCCCCCTCTCCTGAAAAAATGTGGTGGCTGCCTGAAAATTCAGTAGTGGTCACAGCTGGAGTGGGAGTGCTTCCCAGGCATGCCACAGAAAGAAGTCACCCAGGGTGGATCATATTGGCAGTTTGCCTGGAGACAGGGGTCCCCAGGCAAGCCACAAAAAGAAGCGGCTCCTTTCAGGGGTTCCCAGGCATGCTGCAGAAAGAAGCTGCCTGGAGTGGATCCTTTGGGGAGCATCACACTACAGAAAGGAGCCACTCCAGGCAGCTTTTTTCTATATCACATGTAGGCATAGGCATAGGCAATTTCTGTGGTATAGCAGAGGGTGCCCCATGCCACTCTGAATGGGCTCAGGTGCCACTGTTGGCCACACATGCCAGGGGTTGCCTACCCCTGCTCTAAAGTATGTATTTCAATAATAAGCACAGTGATTGCTATAAGAACAGAAATTCTATCTATATGGTTAAATCAAGATGAAAAGTGTGTACAAATCAATGGCAGGAAACTGCCTCATATAGAGACTTATGTTGTAGTCCACTTGTGCATTACTCCATTTACAAACACTGTTTCTAGCACACAAGAACAAGATCATCAGAACTCCTCTGAGATCCTTTGGGATGAAAAGCACTACACAAAAATAAGATAATTGCATCATTTTATATTTCCCAATGAAGGACACTTCTGGAAACATATTCATACCTGTACCTGTTTTTTTCCCAATACTGTTTTAAAATCCATAATGAATGTACATGTTTTTATTATTATACAGACTTAGGCTTTGACAGAACTGTATCAGCTTGTGAGAGAGTGATTGCTATTCATTTTTACAGTTTGCCCCTCTCCGTTTGTCTTTGATTATCTGCTACCAAACCAATCTGGTAGTCTTGTCTTAAGTTAAATTTCCACAGAAGTCAGTGGGCTAAGTCTGACTCACCTTATTCACTAACATAACCCCGTCGACTTCAGTGAGACTTTAGGCATGAGTAAAATGAACAGGATTTGGCCTAGAGCCTAACAAAAATCACCTTATAAACACTTCGTCACATGAACAGCCCGTTACAGACTTCCTGGGCATTACTCACATCAGTACATTTTTCAGAGTTGGGCCCACAGTTTGAATATGATAGGAAATCAAGTCTTAGTTTAAAAGAGTAATTGAACTGTATACTATGCAAAGTTTCCTGCACCCCACAAAGACAGGAAAAATAATAAAACAGCTTTATTAAGAAATATGAATGGTGACTCATGACCATTGTTATCTGGCAAAGTAACAATAAAATCCTTTAAAAATAGGAGCCAAAGGAAGCCAGTGAGTTAAATGAAATTATTAGTACTTTGCAATTTATTTCATGAACAGGACAGGAGACGATGTCCCATTGAAAAGAGAAATGCTTAAACTGTTGGTTGTCTTTTTAAATACCGTATTGTTTTTCACACAAGGAAGTCTGTCTAATCTACCTAACTGCTTTTATCTCTACATTCTCTTTATTTCAGGATAACATTATTGCATTGCATTTCCATAATGTCCTAGGCTCTCAATGCATTTTACAGCTTATTAATAATTTAACAGTAACAAAGCAATCTTATTTAGCACTTACAAGCACCTCACTGGGATCTCAAAGTACATCACAAACATTAGCCAATTAAATTTCACCACAAGCCTGTTAGGTAGGCATGGTCACTTTTTATTAGCCATATTTTACAGACATGGAAAGTGAGCCACAGCAAAGCTAAGTTTTGGATGCTAATAGTTTTGAGGTATGTATGAGACAGCCGGGGCCCATTTTTAGTTGGAGTTACAGATGCTAAAAACTTCTGACAATCTGGTTCATAGTTGCTCAGGTAAGGTACTTGCAAACTGAGGCACTCAAAATTAGTAGTCAGTTTTGAACTAACCATCACCATGACACTCTCATTTGCTAAGGCCACCCTAAATAAAAATCCCACAGCAGGGATAAGAACCTAAATCACCTCATCAATGCTCTAACAAGCAAACCATTTCCTTCGATTACTGTTAAAACTATTACACTAGTCATCCTCCCACTCAGAGGCGCTTTTGGGGTAAGCGAAGCAGGCAACCGCCTAGGGCCCCTAGCAGTAAGGGGGCCCCATGGCAGTCGCCTGCTCCATCTACCCTTGCTCCCAGGAGGGAGCGGGGGGTCGCAGACCACCAGGGCCACAAGTTCTGCTGCCCACCTGGCCTCCCTGCAGTGAGCGCCAGGCAGCCAATCCAGCCTACCCCTGGCTGGCTGCGCCTCCCCAGGGGGCAGAGGAGGCCGGCGCTGAGCTGCAGCGTGCGGGGGCAGGGCCCTGGAGCAGCAGATCCAAAGATTTTGGGCTGCTTTGCCCCCTGCTCCTTCCCCCCAGGGCCTGGATCAGGCCCATTCAGCACTGTGGGGGGCTGGGGACAAAATGGCCCAAACTCTTTGGAGCCACTGCTCCAGGGCCCTGCCTCTGCATGCCACAGCTCAGCGCCAGCCCTCTCTGCCCCCTGGGGCAGCATGGCTGGCCGGGAGTAGGCTGGGCTGGCTGCTCGGTGCTCGCTGCAGGGAGCCTGGGTGGAGCACCCTCTGGCCCTGATGGTCCACAGCCCATCCTCCCCCCACCACTCTCAACCATCCCTCATGGGAGTTGGAAGGGGGGCAGTTAGGGTGGCAGGGGGTCCCATAAAGGGCCCCCACCTAGGGCCCCCAATTGCCAAAGGCTGCCTCTGCTCCCACTCCCTGGAAGCAGTGAAGACCCATATTTGGATCCCACTGGAAAAGGCATGGAAGTGGTTGGATGAGATGCCAGCTCCCCAGCATATCTCCTGTCCTACTGACAACAAATCTTCCACTGATGCTCCCCAAATAGGAAATGGGTGGATAGGGGATGATATCAGGAGGTTGGCTGCTTTCTTCAGTGTTATAACCCCAGTCATGTGTGGAGTAGGGTTACCAGATACCAAAGCATGGAAAGGAGGACAGGGAAGTACGAAAAGGAGGACATTGGAGGATGCTTGGAGGAAATGTAGTATTAATGTAATACTTTTCTGCTTTTAGGGACCCCTGGAACACTTCCCCTAAAAATAGGGTGTTTGAGGATGTTCCAGCATACTTTAACCCCCGAAAGTAAAAACAGAGACAAAATCATGTATTTTAAAATGCCTGCTGGATGGAGGACATGAAGGTTAAAAGGAGTACATGTCCTCCTTCTGCCTGACATCTGGTAACCTGAGTGTGGAGTCACTCAGGAATTTAACTAACTGCATTGTCTTATTTGCCATCTATCTGTGCTGAAAATTTGCTTCCATCACACATGCAAGGGTGAGGGATAACTAGGGAATTATAGCCAGTGATGGGAAGAAAAGTTTATGTATATGTCGGGTTATCAGATCCCAAAGCATGGAAAGGAGGACAGGGAAGTATGAAAAGGAGGACATTGGAGGACACATGGAGAAAATGTAGTATTAATATAATATTCTTCTGTTTTCAGAATGCTTCCCCCTGTAATTAAAAACCCAGACACAATCATGTATTTTTAAAATGCCTGCCGGACAGAGGATGTGAAGATAAAAAGGAGGACATGTCCTCCTTTTGCCTGACAGCTGGTAACCCTGTGTATATGTAACTCCCATATGAAAGAAACATTGCCACAGAGGCCAAAGGCAGAAGAAACTGCAAGGGCACATGGACTCCACAGATCTCTGTTACCTACATGGATTTCAGAGGATCCACAAAATGGAGTGGCTCAATCACCTCTCAATTCTGTGTGATTCAGGGGTGTATAAGGGGCACATTTTGGAAAGCCATCTCCTTCTTGACAGAGTAATACGGTGGAAATTGCACAGAGGAATACACAAGCTTCCTGTCTTCATCAGAATAAGCAAGAAATGGACCTATTATTTGTAATTATTATTGACAAGGAAAATGTTTATTCATTGGCCCCCCTAAATATTTAGAGTTTATTTCAAATCACATAGATAACTATCTCTGCCAACACAAGTGTGCATGGAGCCAATATCACTGATAAACTGTAGAGCCTTGTGATAAACTCAGTTTATCATATATTTACCTCTTCAACCTGCACTCTGCCCACCAATCCATCCTTACCAGGACAACATCTAATATTCCAAAACTGGGTAGCTTCAAAAAATCCTACAGTGAAAAAAAATTACTTCCTACTATACTCCAAATGTGGAATTTCTCCCTGTATAAAATTTCACATGCCTGATACCCACAATAGACAATACCCAGTCCTGGTCTAGGGACCTATTGAAAAAACAACATCTCATGATGAGCTATGGTAGAAATGGCATTTTAAGTTTCTGATTCAGCAATGCCCATCTTTAAGCCTGTGAAGTCAATGGGACTAGTCATATTTAGTGAGGTTCATTTTTAAGTACCTTTCTAAATCTCTGGTCTTTAGCCACAAACAATGAGGAATCCCCAACTTTACAAGTCAAAGGCTTTTCCCCCACAGCCTGGGCAGATCAAATCAGATCTTAACATTGCAACATTCTTACATGTAGAAAAGTGATTTCAGATATTTTGAGAGGTTATCTGTTTTACCTTTCCTCTCCCTTAGAGGCCTGCACAGTTAAACATTACAGAGGTATGGGAAAAACAGCCGGCACTTTTAAAAAAAGACTCAGAAACATTTCTAAAATAGTTTTCCTCTGAAATATGTGATGTACATGGAATACATTAAGGTGTGCCAGGATATAAACATTTAATGGTCTCCTATTTTTTGATGACTGGCATAATTCACTGTTCGGTATGCAATTTGTGAATGAAGTACTCATCCCAGACTCATGACAATAAAACAGTGCTACTCTATGCCCACTGTATAGATAAAATCAGTTACAACATAAAGGAAATGGAAATCTGGGTCAACATCTTCCAGATAAAGTACTAAAGTTAGTTATCCAGATCCAAATTTAGTACCTAAATAATATGACCTGATTGTCAGAGATGTGCAGAGCAGCAAAAATTAGGTATTTAAATGTGAATTAAGATGCCTAATTTAAGGCACTCAAGATTTCTTAGTGCATTATCTTCACAGAGCATGCTGAATGTTTTACTAGAACTCCCAGTTTTGTTTACAATATTTCCATTGCACATGGCCACTTTTCTCCAGCTGGGTCATAATGCTCAGTAGTTTGAATGGCTCTCAGTTAGTTAGATAGCTTTAACAACAAAAGTGCAGTCAATTAAATAAGCAACAAAGATTAGCTGGGAAGTGTTCAGTGGGGCTTGTTTCAGAGGCTCTCCTGCCAGTGGTCAGTTATTATAAAAGAAGAACAAAGTTCCAAAGCTGCCTGCAGTTCCATTCAAATGCTCTGTTGCCCAGGCAGGCAGGACAGCAGCCAGAAGCCAGCAGGCAAAATTTAACAGCCACGCTTCAAAATGCTAGTAACAGCTATCAATAGATCCATAACTCTTAGCCTTCTAGATATGGGGTCATCTTTCAATACTACCCCACTGTCATATACAACATTTGTCTTGTCCCACATTCAACTAATTGTGTCAATCTATAGGGTGACTATATAATACATATATTCAATAGCACAATGAAAGCAATAATCTCCTACCCAGTTTCTTTCTTTATTTAAGTGCTATTACAAAGTTTCCAGCAGCAATGGGAAGCTAGGAGGCTACAACCTACTCTAGTCCTTCAATGCCTGCCTAAATGAACTAAACAATGTAACTACTGAAATAAATCACTTGTTTCTTGTGATTGCTTTTTCATCATGATGAACCTAATAAATGATATGAAAGAAAAAAGTGACTTTACTATTACTTGTAAATTCATAACACAAAAAGAAGTATAGAGGCTAACAAACATCTGTTCAGGATTCTCATATAATTACTTCTCCCACTAAGTGTCTTTTTTAGAAAAGGGAATTGTTTCAATTTACATTTATTATGAATAAAATGTAAACATAGGACATATCAAAAATCGCTCAGAGCTTTTGTGACTTTGTGTTTCTAGGGTTTGTAGAACTAATAGCATTATGTATCTTTAACATGAAAAGCTCTGGTTGCAGCAAAATAATTTCTTCTTGGTTAACAATTCAATTTAACATATTGCAATAAAACAACAGGCATTGCTGTTCTCAGAATCATTGGATTCACTGCACTGGTATTTCAAATGTATTCTCTTTCATGAAAAAATGGTTATTTTAAGGAGTAATCAAAGAGGCAGTCTAGAAGGTAGCAAATGTTGCTCTTAAGTTTAAAAGCCACTAAGGATGATCTGGAGAATTGCAGAGAAATGAGCCTTGCTTTTGTTTCAGGCAAACTGGTTGAATAATGAGAGAGAGAGAGAGAGAGAGAGAGACAGAGAGAGAGAGATAAAATACCTAAGTACATATGATACAACAGAAACAGACCAGCAGGGCTTCTCCAGAGAAAAATCCTGCCTTTCTAATCTATTAGAATTCTTTGAACATGTCTATACAATAGTAGATAAAGGAGAGCCAGTTTATTTAATTTATCTAGATTTTTATATAGGCTTTGACAAAGATCCTCATAAGAAATTAATAATCATGGGAAAACCAGTAAAGTACTCCCAATGGATTAGAAACTGGCTAAAAAATAGAAATCAAAAGTAGGAGTAAATTATTAGTTTTCCTCTGGCAAAGGTATCCTAAAGTTCTGTACTAGGATTGGTATTGTTTAGGTATTTATTAATTATCTGAAGGAGGAGACAAAATGCGCTGGTAACATTGTAGGTGACATGCATTCTTTAGGTTATTCAAGACAAGAAGACTTTGAGGAACTTCAGAAGGATCTAACAAAAGTTGGTGGACAAGCAGCATAACAGCAGGTGACATTCAGTGCTGACTAATGTAAAGAAAGGCACATTGGCAGGAATAATTTGAGCTCATCAGATACAGAGCTAAATAAACTTGTTCTAAATAAACTGAAACCACAAAGGAAAAGAAGCAGGCATGATTGTGAACAGCTAAGTGAAAACATTTGCTCAGTATGGTTAAGCAGCAATACTAAAAATATTAGGATGCATAAGGAATGGAATAAGAAGTAATACTGAAAATGTTATCTTACCATTGTATAAACAGATGCTGTGCCCTCACTTTGAATGCTGTGTTTAGTTTTGGTTACTTTACCTGAACAAGGATATAGCAAAAATAAAAAGTGTTCTAAAAATAATTAAAGAAATGGAAAGATTTCCATATTAAGAGACACAGAAGGGACTGGGAAATGACTGCAGTAAATTTAAAAATGAAGAGTATTAAGAAGATGAATTGGGTGCTCCTGTTTCTCCTGTTCCATAACACAAGAACAAGGAGATGTACAATGAATCAGAAAGGCAGATAAAATGGATTAAAGTATTTTAAAAATTGATACATGGAAATTCAATAAAAAGGATTTTATTTAATACAATATATAATTAGCTTGTGGAACTCTTTGCCACATGATATAACTGAGTCCAAGAGCTATGTGGGGTTTTTTAATGGGTCAGAAATATATATTGATAATGAGTTAGGTAGACAGGATTAAGCAACATTATTTTAAAGAAGGGATAAAACTTTCATATATCAAGTTTAAGCTAATCACTAAGTGACTGGGGGGTTAGTTATAGGCAAATTATTTCATAATTGTCTGATATGGGGTTCACTGCACTTTTCTCTGAAGTGTCTGGTAATAGTCATTGTCAGGAAGGATAATGGAGTAGATGATGAACTACTCTGAACTGGTATGAGCCATTCCTACACCTTTATCTTTGAATCAAAGACCTAAATCAGGGGTGTATGGCATGCAAGATTTGAATTAAATGTACTTCAAGTAGGCCATACACATCATAAATCAAAATACTATGCCACTCTCGTGGAACTGCAGAGTGCTGTGCATGTGAAACTGTGCTCCACGGTACCCCCCCCCCTTTAGGGAGAGAGTGTGGTCTCATGGAGCACAGTCTTGTATACCCACTGTTCTATGATGTCACAAGATCTGACACTCTCATGACATTGTGGAGCTCTGGGTATGCAAGACCATGCTCTCTCTCTCTCTCTCAGGGAGAGTGTGGTCAGTGCCAGATTTCCCATTAGGTGCTGTAGGCACAGTGCTTAGGGCCTATGAAATTTTTAGGGCCTACGAAGGAGGGAAAAAATTAAAAAAGCAGAAAAAAATAAGGAAAATAGGGAAAATCATATGGTTTAGCACTAGAATAAAGTGCATCATGTCAATCGATGTAATTCAATTGGCGTTTACCCCTCTTTTTGCACATTTTGGAGTGAAAGTGCCTAGGGCTACTGAACACCAAAATCCAGCCCTGAGTGTGGTCCCACTGTGTGCAGTTATGGGCCAGGTGGAATAGGTTTATAGCCCACAGGCTGTATGTTTGACACCCCTAGCCTAACTCCTACAAACTGCCACAAAAGCAGTGTTACTCCACATTAACTTCACTGGGATTAGTCATATGAGCAAAGATAGTGCTGTATGCAAGAGCTTCAGAATCAGGCCCTTCAACAGCAAAGAAATTAATACAGTATTATACAGTAGTTAAGTAAGTCAAATATTTGCCAAGACTACCAGAAACATAGTCAATAGAGACAATTATATGCTAGTCTTAAAATACTTCCTTATTGAACTCATCTAAGGACTGTAGGATGAGGCCAATAACCAGTCCTCCCCCACCATTTCCCCATATATTAGAATTTACTTTTTAAATTAGATACATTAACATAAGTGTGGCAAAGACGAGATGGTATCTTCACAAGATGTGAGTACTGTAGTAATGGAGACAGCATGTTCATTACCAAATGTAATTTAAAGTAAATAACAATCCAAGATGTCTCATACGGGGCCAGACTATACACGAATTACATATGCACAGACAGAAGTTCTAATTGTGATAAATACAAAGAACAGAGAATCATTCACTGAAAAGAGAATTGTTTCCCATAAGATTCTTCTCAGAAAGCAAATACATCTTAGAAATGGATACATACAGGAAATAACCTGTTTTTATATAACAATTCTTTACATAAATGTAGTTATTTAAAATATGTAGGATTTTCAGCAACACTATAACATTTTTATAACTAAACAGTCACCATCTATTCCATATACACAAACATCCGCCTACCCAGAAAATAATTGTGGATAATTCAATGTTCAGATTCGATAATGGATGCTCAAATAAATATGAGAATTCCAAGCAAATTTGTGCAAATGAAAAAAGATTTCCTCTGACATAATGGCATGGTGCAAGGCTGTCTGTAATGAGCTGTAATTTGTCTGGAAGAGCATTTTAAAGGGTTGATCCATCCACTGGAAGACCAGCAACTGCTCTGAGACTAGAAGCAATGAGCCAGCCTGCCTCGTCTCAGAGGAAATTACACCACAAGCAGGCCAAATTTCTGACAACTTCCATAAATTATTTCAGATTTTCATATTTCAAATTTCATCTGCATTCATCATATGAGTTTGACTGGGGAAAAACGTCTAGGAGGAGCTCTGTGAGCATTCAGTGCACCAGTCCCAGGAGCCTGCCCTGGGACTAGATAATTTAATTTAGTTTTGATTAGATTATTCTTGCTGCAGTCTACTGCCAATCTGAAGTATTGTGCCTTCTCTTCTACTTAACCTTCCTGCCCCATGCCTGCTCCAGCTTGCATGCAGCTCTCTGTATTGCAGAATATATTTGAACAATCAAAGTTAGGAGTTATTATTTTGCTTTCCATTGTCCATCCTTATAAAAGCACACATCTTTCACTGGGTTCCCTCTTCCCAGAAATCAGATTACCTTTTTTTTTTTAGTTTGTAATATTGTTTACCATTTTCAGTGGAAAGTGCCCTGTAATTTAGGTGGAAAATCTAAAATCATTACTATATCTTTGAGTGATGCAATATACCTTAAATAAGCATCATCTTTAAAACAACTATAATCATCACTAGGCAATACACAAGAGAATAAAAACAGGTAAATAATGAATACATCCATCTATTAAACTAAAAATCTAGTGTTAACCAAAGTTATTTAATCAACCCTTTACCCAAACGGGCAATGGAAAAAGCAAACAAACAAAACCCCTCTGTAACAGTTCTTCAAAAGTAAGCCATTACAAATGCAGAATATAAACTCTTAGCAAAAATCCAAAAGCATAAATATGATTAACTTACAAAAAAGACTGGCACAATAACAAAGTATTATTGAAAACCACTGTAATAAGATTTCTTTTCCAATGGAATCACATTGTGAATATATAGCAGGACAATTAATGGCAACAACAGGCAATAAATATTTCTTAGTGTATGATCATTATTTTTACCCATTTACAGAATATGATTGTATTTATACATGTTTCAGTAGCAGAATATTTGTAATTCTCAAAGTTATAGTCTAGATTATTAGAAACACAGATAACGTAAACAAAGCTAATGTTGTTCTTTAAGTAATATCTATCACTTCCCAGTTATTGAGTTATTTCGTTTAACAATATAGGGTTTTTTGATGCTGTGTGTCTGAACTGAGGACTTTAAGTTCTTTATTGTTCTCCATTTTGATGAAAAAAATTGAATTGGGGGCTGTTATATCGAATTTTGTTCAGTAAATATACTGAAATCATATTTTTGTTAGAAACCATCAATAAATCCAGTATAAGAAAAGTAATAAGATACAAATATGAACAGGACCTTTGCAAAGGAAATATTACAAAGACAGTGTACCCATAAAATATATTAGGGATTGTGTTTTTCCCTTGTGCTAGAAGAAAATACAAAAGGAATTGTTTTATTTTTAATACAGGTACAGTGCTTGAAATCAGAGGACTAAACAGTGTTTGCTAAGGTTCAAGAAAATTGTCAGACATGATCTTTTGCTAACATGCATATTATTTTGAAAGGTCATTATTTACCAGTTTGAAGATTTTTCTCTCATTAACACAACTGACCACACAAGGCATCTTTCTGAATGAAATTACAGTATATAGTTCTATTATCTTTGTATTTCAGAAAAAGAACTTGCAATAAAAAGAAATTGAGGAAAGCAAAGCAGTGGTGAGCTACAGAACAGTTAAATGCTCAGCACATCAGGTCTGTAATGCCCTACGTACCCGTTAAAGCAAGGAGGCAGGAATACGAGATCTATTTAGCTATGCAATCATCTCACTGTCTATGGACCTGATCCTGCAAACCTGAAATAGTCCATTTGTACTCAAATAGCCATTGAATAAAGTTGACCGGTCACTTGGGTCTGCAGGATCAGGTCCTATGTAATAAATGTGATAAGCATAACGAATGCAGCATATTTTTTCCCAAAATGTATGTGATTTGCTTAAATTATTAGAGTTTCTCCAGAACAACACAAGGCAGGATTTTTTTCTAGAATTTTTATGTCTATATTTTTGTATTATAATAACAACAACAACAACGAGAAATGCAGTCTGTCTTACACAGATTTTTTCTTTTTTTCTAGTAATATCAAATGACTCTCACCTTGGATTTACACAACTTAATTTTTTTAAATTTTTATTTATTTATTTGTTTTGTTTTGTTTTGTTTTGTTTTCTATCCTTTGCTACATGTTCAATGTGTAACTAAGCTTTAAGGACTCAGGGGCTGATGCAAAGCAACACTCAGATAGACCTTAAAGGGCTTTGGATGAGTCCCTCTTTGTTCATATTTGAGAATGTCATTTTATTATTTGCATGTTCTAATTATAAGCCATGTGAGCTAAAATGCCTCTATTGCATTGCATGGACTTAAAACAAATATGTTTTACTGGAAATATTGGTCAATGAAGCGATCCCAGGAATTGTTATTCCACTCCATAATATATGTAATTAAAGCAAAATTAACTACAAAGCCTTAAATATGTAACCTTTTTAAAATATTTACAGCATAATATATGCCTAATTGGGAACACTGGTGGGAAAATATTATTATTATTTAAAAGCACTCAAAGCTGACTAGCTAAATAGTTTATATAGTGAAGAAGCATAACACATTTAAGTATGGTTAATGAAAAAGAGTATTCATATGCATGTTCTACGAAATATAATAGAATTTGTATTTGTTAGCATTAGAGATTTGAATATTTACATTTTTCATACTGTGCACAATATCCGCCATTGACTTCAACAGGCTTTAGATCAAGCTCTAGTTAGTTGCTCTGTGTTTTTACTTGATAACAAAAAGAATACTAGAGTTTTGTCTACCCTTTTTTCAGAGTAGAGCAAACATTCATTTCTTTTTTGTCATAAGAAATCTCTAGTCACTTGTGTAATCTTTTGAAGTTGTCTCCAACTTCTTAGCTCAACCCCCCTCCCCCCAAGTGTTTGAAACTGCTAGTGACAAGTTAATGCATACATGGCACTAACTTTTTGAGTCTTAAGGAATGAAGAGGTAAAAAATGAATCAAAGCATTCCCTAAACAAGTTTGTCATTTTCCTTGAATCTCCCTGTGTCTTTGTGTATCCAGCAGATCTATACCATTACATTTACTTTCAGAAAGTCAAGGGAAAAAGAGAGACCAAAATATTCTTTTTAAATACAACTGAACAGTGAAAGCTCTCACAATTTTATGGTATTGATAGGCATTTTGAAACAAGATCTTTTTATTTTGGCTGTTTTGCTCATGAAATTTGTATTCCAACGGACAAAACAGCCAAAATAAAGAAACAGGAATTTAAAAATATATAGTTTCCCCTCCATCTCCTTCCAACATGTTCAGATTATATTTGGATCACAAAAATCATTTCACATGAAAAAGTTAAAAGTTTTGAGAGCAAATAACACTGATTATAATGCAAAAGATTTGAAACAACAACAACAAAACCTCTTTAGAATTCTTCCAAGACATGCAGAGAGTCATTGGGGGGTGGGGGTGTCATTTGGAAGCCTTTGGCTGTTGAAACATGGTTTTGTGAAAAGTATTGAAAATGTTTCCACCTCAGCCAGCCCCTGCAGCTGCAATCAATTGCTTTATCACTGGACAAGAGTGCAAAGATTCAGGCTACATTTCTTCCTCCAGAGCCAGATGATTTATGCTGCTCAGATGGTGCAAACTAAGATTTCCCCCATCTGGGGCTGGTCTCACATGGCATAAAAGGATTATACACCAACCACCCTCTCCACCCTGGGACAGAATGTTTAAGGAAGACTAACCACGAACACCAGTGCTCCTCTAGGTCTCAACTGGCGTGTGATGCCCTGAGGACCACAGCAAGCCAGTGTAAATTAAAACAGCCCCATAACTGCTCTAATTCATCTTGCTCACTGAGCAGCTTGAGAATTAGGGAACAATTCCTAAATCTCTAAATTTCCCCTGTCTTCTAAACCAAGCCAATTTTGGTTCAGGAGAAAATTTGCACCTTATGTTAATTATTTTGCAGCTAATCCACTATCCTTAATTTGAATTTCTTATTATTGTTACTTCTTCTTTGACTGGAATGCCAGTCAAAAACAGTGGCCTGCTTTGTAGCTGACTATCCCCTCTGTCTTTGAAACTGGATGGCTCAAAATATCAAAATCAAAGAGTCACCACGAAAATCTGCTTCTGCTGCTCAGGAAGACTCAGTTCAGTGTTTTTCAGCTGCTGATGACTAGAACCCCTCCAAGCCTTTGCTCATTTCCCAAACAAACCAAACTGAAGCTTTTTGAAAGTTCTGAAATATCTGGCTATCAATGACTTTTCTCAGATTTGCACTTCCATATCAGTCAGTCTGCAAGGGACAGAGGCAAAATGCCATGAGAATGGCTCATTTCAAAGCTATCCTACTGGAAACATGAGGTAAGGACACTCATGAGAAAATATTTAGTAATGAGATTTTCAGCTAAATTCTGTACATTCAAAAGCCTCTGACAGTTCAGATATGCAATCAAACCTCTCAGTGCTGCCCAAGCCTGGCTCTCCCCATGTTACTCTTTCTTAGCAGATGAAAATACTTTACACACCTTTTTCATCAGTGGTTTGATTTAAAACTACATCTGCTTCTTTTTTTATTTTTCTTTTGTAAACTTGCCTGTGTTAACAGAGAACTCTAGTTTCTTAGTAAAGTGACGGTGGTATGTCCAACTTAGCCTTAACACACTGAGCATCACGCTATTCTAGTGGTGCTCTTTTTCTGCTAACTTGGATATAATATCCAATATGGCCAGAATCCAAGGAAGAGATGCCTATAAAAATCTACCCATGTGACCAATGGTAGCCATATTGAAGCTTTCACATTGTTCACTGCTAGACAACACTTGGATTTTTGCAGAGGCCTGCAGAAAGCTGCCAGCTACATAAAAAGTACAGAGCAGCTGGTGTTTCATAGTTTCCTAAATTGCTTTTAAATTAATATGGTGTTCTTTGATTAAACAATTTTAAAAAGTTGTATTTTAGAAATAATTAAAAAGATTTTAATCTTCCTTTCCTTTATTAAGTTGCTCGTTGATATGGCTTTTGGAGCCCTGGGTTTAGTCTGGTCAACCACTCATGCGCTAAACTCTTGCTGAACTTTTGAGGTTCATTCATCACTATTTTCAATGAGCACATTAGTGGCTCATTCATTCCAACTAATTCTAAGTGATATCTTATGTTAATCCCTCCTCCCCCTTTTTTGGTCTTTCAGATGCTTTTGGTGGGAGCAATGGACAAGCATCCAGTGTGAGTCAATCAATGACAGATGCCTGGGCAGAGTACTTTAACGGACCATTGATTTTAATGGCATATATACACAGGAGAGCCAGAAAGAGCAGGCAGTGGCCTAGCAGATTTGCCTACCTGAAGCACTATTAGAATTTTACCATATTTTGTTCTTTTACCTCCTTTTATTGAGTTCATGCTTCAAATGCCTCCTTAAGAAACACACTTCCACAAAGTTGTTCAGCATAAGTCCTACAAGATTTCTGCAGCACTCTAAACTTGGTCCTTCTATTATATATAGGGCTTCTGATTTTTGGTTTTAACAATTAAGTACCGACACAACACCCCCAATGCAAAATAACAGTGGAATCAGCGTTTATCCAATAAACACAGGAAAACATGAGAAATAGTTACTTGTGTCTCAGGGCTTCTCACTAATGATGAAATGGGTTTGTGATTTTTAAAGTGCACTACCATGGTGTATATTAATTGGTGTGTGTAGACCCTACTACTGTGCACTTAAAATTTCCCAGTGCTGTCTGAAACAGTACTATGTTAAAGTGCAACAAGGAACATTACTTAGAGATGACTCATTATACTATATACATCTATAATGGGTATTATATGTAATATGCAGTACTCATTGCAGTATATACAAAGAGAAATGTCTGAAAAAACAATTTTTGCGCATGTACATCAAACACAAAAAATGCTAATATTAAGCCATCTGAAATGAAATTAATAAAAAAAAAAATAGAAGCCTAATCACACATGCCTGAACAATATTGTCTCCAGGACCAACCTTCCTGCAAAATTCATAAACAAGCCACTGTGACTAGCCCCATGAATATATCACAGGAATGACAGATAATGGTTTAGACTCCATATCAGCACGGTATGGAAATAAACATTAACCCATGGTGATGCGAGAAAGATTGGACAAGGTGGAAGGCTCAGAAAGCAGACACCAAAAGATGGGAGTGATGCCTCTCTCTATATGTAATCTATCAGCAATCAACAGGAGGCAGGCACAAATGGCAGGCTGTCAAACACCCCCTTGCACAGGAGTACAGAATACCATAGAATCAGAGGGTTGGAAGGGACCTCATGAGGTCATCTAGTCCACCCCCTGCCAAAAAAGCAGGACCACTCGCACTAAATTATTGCAGCCAGACCTTAAACATCTCCAAAGACGAAGATTCCACGACCTCCCTAGGTAGCTCATTCCAATGCTTCTCCACCTGCCTAATAAGAAAGTTTTTCCTAATATCCAGCCTCAAGCTCCCCAGCTGCAACTTGAAACCATTGCTCCTTGTTCTGTCCTCTGTTACTACCGAGAACAGTTGAGCTCTGTCTTCCTTGGAGCATCCCTTCAAGTAGTTGAAGGTCACTATCAAATCCCTCCCTCAGTCTTCTCTTCTGCAGGCTAAATAAGCCTAGTTCCTTCAGTCTTTCTTCAGAGGTCTTGTGATTGTGTACATTTTGTTATGTTGTGGCTGTTGTGCAATTCTGTAAATTGTGTTTTCTCTATAAAGTGTGCTGTGTGTACACAATGCCCTTTTCCATTCTATGGCAGCTTCTGGTTTCTGTCAGCCCAAGCAGCTCTCATTCTTCTGCCATCTTAGAAAGGTGATCTAATGTGTGGAATGTAACTCATCCACCTTGAAGAGAAGCTATGGGGCAAAGTAGAGGGGGAGAACCTAGTGGAGTTCCAGCAGATTTTGTTTTTGTGCAGAAACAATATTCTACATAATTTTATTGTCAATCATCATAGGGGTCTCCCCCTAAGTATTGTGTAGCCCCAGTTCAGCAAAGTACTTAGGCATGTGCTTAACTCAAAGCATGTGCTTGGTATTGAGGGCATGAATCAGGGTCTACATGCCACCTTCTCATGGTTTGAGGGTAGGTATTCTGTCACTCTTTCTGGACATGTAAGTTGAGTCATCCCTGAACTAGAACCTTATTAAGCCATGCTTTGATGAGTTATTCTTTTACTAGTTTCCTGCCGAGCTACAAGTCAGGAGCTGGTCTGTGACTCTCAGGACATGTATAGAAGACTTGCAGGAAAATAGCTCCTCAGTCTGTTCTCTGTCACTTCATGCCTTCAAGCTCTTCTTTATCTGATGGTGGTAAAATATGCTAGTAACTGTAACTTGCTCTTGCTTCAGCCCTGTCCTTGCTCAGACCACGTTCCAGCCCTGCTCTGGACTCTTGATCAAGGCTTTGACCTATAGTCCTGATTCCCACCTGCCTCCAACCAGTAGATCTGACCCACTTCCTCAGGTTTCTGCCATTCCAGATTGGCCTTTCTGTCATCTAAACCAAAATTTTAAAATCTGGGGTAATGAACAATAGGAAGCTAAATTTATACTGAGATACCCACATACGCATATAGGCCCATATAGTCCTGCATATCCCCATATGAATATAGGTCCCTATAGACCATTTGTTAGGCTACAAAGAGTAAGTATGTTGGTCTCATTTATAGGACATAACAAGATCAGAACAACACTGATGTTTAAATTTTTTGGTAAGCAAGTAGTTCTACTGGTTCCAAAAATTGTCTGGGAGAGTATAGATAGCAGGATTAGGACCAGCTTCTTTCTGAAACTACAGGTTTCAAACAGCTTCGTTGGAATATGTATGATCATTGCTCCTATGACAAATCAGCCGTGTGACTGTAAGATACAAACGTAGGACCAGAGTGCATGATACCTCTCATAGTTCCAAGGCAAAATGCACCAACTACAATTTCCTTAGGAAAGTGGTGCAGCATATTCCATATTCTCTGCCGGCCCGTGAGCAAGGGAAGGGGCTAGGGCGGTGCTATGGAGTACATACCTCAGCATGGGGGCCCCAGAGAGGAAAGGATTCTCCCACCCAACCGCCATTTGTGCAACCAACACAGGGCACAATTTGACTCACCCGCACATGAAAACACGATGTACTTAACTGCCGTGTATTGCTTTATCTCCAGTGAAAGCAATTGCCTTTCAGTTGAGTTCACTCATAGATGTTGCTCTGTAGGAATTAAGTAGAATGAAGAAAATATTAAATTCACACCAGAATCTTTAGATTTAGATAGTCTGTTACTTGAAGACTATAATAAAATATGACAAGATTGTTCATTAGGTATTTTTTATCCATCAAAAATAAAAAATGCTGCATGCAGTTAAGACTGATACAGTCATTTCAAATACTCCACATTCTCTAAGAATCACCAGAAATTCCCATGCTGGCACCAAACATTAGGTTAGACGTTAATATCTCCAGGTGAAAGAAGAAAGAAATTGCATCACTTTTTCTGTAGTGACTGGAATATTTTTGTGTTTGGGCATGTAGATCTCATTAATTAGATTAATGGGAGCTGAGTGTACATGCAAAACAGGACAATAGGCCCCATTAGTCAAACCATTGAAGTTAATGAGAAAACTCCCATTGACTTATAGTGAGGCATGATTTTCCCTATGGAGTTCACAGTTCAATTTTTTTCAATCCTTCCGCAGAGGTGGCAGTTTATAATGGGGGGCCAAGATTCTGGAGGCCAAGAATCAATTGTGCTTAAACACATATGTTTTCTGAGCCAGCTACCCATTGTCTCACACAAATTACTCCTACCCACTGTAAGAATAATCTGCACACAAAAGTGTGGGCTGGCCATGGCTGAGGCAGAATACAAGTACCTTTTGCACCATTGACATATACCAGACTACACTAGAAAATCAAATAGGTACTTGCTTGGACTTTCTCTGTATCTAAAGATGGGTCAGGCTTCCAATAAGGTTGACTGGATAGCCATAATTTCAGCTGAGGCTGGGCTACATCTATGACAAAATACAAGATCAACTCTACTGTCTAATTCTGAAGGGACAGCTGTGTTAGTCTAGTTCAGTAAAACAAGCAGGCTATGTCCACACCTAGAATGTCAAACCGATCTAAAAATCATTAAATCGATCTAAGTTAAACTGATTTAATATGTCCCCACTAGAAACCCAAATCGAACTAGCATGTCCATGGATAGGACTTGCTAGTTCGATTTAGGAGAGGGGCACCATGGGAGGCACAGCAACATGGTCCACAAGATGGGCCATGCCACAACCCAATCACCTGCCTGGCTCTTGCCCAGTGAGCCGGGTGGCAGGAAAAAGAATCTCCCCCAGCTGAATCTGGGTGCTCTGAGCCTGGTCAGGGAGAAGGCATCCCCTTGCCCGGCTGCAGCCCCGGGCACACAGCCAGGCACCAGGGCAGAGCCCTCCATGCCTGCCTCCCTGTGCACTGGCCAGGCAGTGGAGGAAGAGCCCTGCCCACACCCAGCTCCCTGCGTGCTGGCTGGGTAGCAGGGGAGAGATGACCATGGCCAGCTCCCCGCGTGCTGGCTGGGTGCAAGGAGAAGAGCTCGTGCACCCGGGTTCCGGTGCATTGGCTGGGTGGTGTGGAAAGACCCCTTGTGCCCAGCTCCCAAAGCACTGTCCAGGCGGCTCCCTGCTGCCCAGGCAGCACTCTGGTAGCTGGGCATAGGGGGCTCTTTCCTTCCACCCTGCCAGCACATGGGGAGTGAGGGGTGGGGGTCCCTTCCCCCACTGCCCAGCCAATGCTGGGAGAGCTGGGTGCAGGGGATTTTTCCCTAATACCCAGCTAGTGCACCATGGGGGTCCCTTACCCCCTCCAACTCCCCTGGCCAGGGTGCTGAACCTTGGCCTTTCCTTTCAAGGTGCCATGCACCCTGGGAGGAAGAAGGCCAAATTACTTTATATCAATATAACTGTTAGTTATAACTGAAGTGAGATTTTCTCCCACAAAAGCTCATGCAATAAATAAATTTGTTAGTTTTTAAGTCCCACAGGACTCCTTGTTTGTTTTTCCGTCCTGTCTGAATTAGAACTGGAACCCACTAAGTCTATTCAGTCCTCATCAAGTAAATATTACATAGATTACCAGAAGGGGGAAAAAGGGGAAAAATCAGGCAGACTGGCATCCTGATCAAGGTTATCGTGTTCTCATTATGCAGCAGCACATCTGGAAAGGTCCAGTGGTACCCTGAGAATTCCTAATACATTAATAAGACTTACACCTCCTATAATTGCATTTATCTGATTAACTTTCGCCCAGCTGGTCCTAGCTGCATAAAAAGGCATTTTATAAGCCTGTTATATAGAAATAAATTCTGAATAGCTTTGGCACATAGCTTGCCAACTTATTCTTCACCTGAAAATGTAACTTTCTGGCAGCTTTTGGAAACAGATGAATTTAAAAAAGTATACGTCACAAATGTTAGCCCCTAGAGCATGAGACTTCCAGATGCAGATTCTATGACCATCTGCTGTGACCAGTTACTATGTTACTTACATTAATAATAATTTAAAATAATCTGCAATTATGTCTCTCTGTGCTTCTAACAGATCTCTGGTATTTACAAGTGAATAAAAATAAATGGAAATCAAAAGACATAGCTTTAAAGATCCTGGCTTTAGACCTCCGGTTTAGGTGCTTTGTTCCTGCAGCTGAATGGTGGTTTCTGGATCACAGCAGTTTCAGTGTTTACTCTTAGGGAGAGGGGAAACAATCCATACATTCCCCACTATTTTAAAATGCAGAAAACCTCTTTGTTCAGCAGCAAACAAGGCTGCAGGAGATCAATTCTTTTTCTCCCACCATTAGGTGTCACTACAGTAAATGGAAATTACAGACAAATGGTTTTAGAAGAGAAACCGTTACTATTGACGATTATTCTCTGAGAAAAAAGGTATAGATATTTGTAAAGAAAATGATGACCACTGTAGATAGTTCCAAAACAATGCATTATCCATACCCAAGAATTTGCAGTGAAGTATTTGTTTTCCTAAACAAAGCAGAATTTTTATTTCTCTGGCTTCGGAGTGATATGAAAATGAAAGTATTCTAAACATTTCCAGGAATTATGTGGGCATTTTGTTGTGGATGTAAAAGTGAAGGAGATTCCATAACGGGTAGAGAACATGGTCTAACCTAGACCAAAATTTAAAACGTTTAAGAAATTATAAAGAGATATATTCTATGTACATGAGTTTGTAGATATTAACAGGAGTGACTAGATTATTCAAAGGATTTCAGATGCACCAATTGCATCTCAAATGCAGAATTTCTTTTCACATGTATATAAAAAAGATTTAGTAGTTTTATTGATTAAGCACAGCAACATATCCCTCTGTAAAATTAATTTGGTTTAAGTTATTTAAAGACTCTCGAAGTAACCACTACCACAGTCACCTTAGCAATTCATTATATATATACACACACACACACCCACACACACACACACCTTTATTAGACGGTGACACATTCATATTTTAAAAATAGCATTGTTATTCTTCAGGCATACAATCCAGTATGATTCCACATCATTTGAGTCAATACTAACAGACACCCACACACCACCTTTGCAGACTATGAGTAACTCCCATTGACTCAATAAGAATTTCCTGTATCCTACAGCATACGAACTGGACTCTTCTCCCACCTTCCCAAGGTCAGCAGCAGCCTTGGGTGTTTGCACAATGGAGGATCAGACCCTTTAATTCCAGGGAGTTGGATTGCTCCTCCAACTACATCAGCCAACGGACAAGTAAACACAACAAATATAACACTAAGCCAAACAAATTACATAAATGGTATTCACAGAATTCGCCTCTCTCTCTCTCAGTATAGATAGGTTATCCATTCACAGTAAGTTTACCTTATTTCATTTTATGTTAAAAACTTTATGCCCAGGTGTTTATTGACTTAAGTAGGCTGTAACTGCATTTATCTTAAATAAAAGCTAACCACCAACAACCAAAAAAAAGCCCCCTATATTAGAATGATAATATCATGGGCCAAAGTTTCTACTGGTGAATTTGCTCCACTGGTGTCAGCCAGACTTAACCAATTTACAATGGTAGATAATGCGGCTTTTAAATAAAGACATTCATTTTGTACTCGGTGATTTCATTTGTTTAGTTTCTCTATGATTCAGAATAGTGATTTAAAAAAAACACATATACTTAAATCATACGTTAACAAAGGAAGCTCTAACAATATGGAAAAAACTATTAGCTCATCCTATCCATTTTCTTGCCATCAGACTAGTTTGGTTCTTAACAATCTCTGAAAAGCACCATGAAGATTACTCCACAAAAGGTCTCCCTATATTGCCTTATTTAAACAACAAAATGAAAGGTGTTTTGCTTTTTGTTTCTGAGTCTGAAGGGGAAAAAATAAAGCATTAAAATTTGTTTGCATCTTAGGAATTTTTTTGCACCTACAATCAAATTTATCTTTACATTAAATAATTCAGTTACTCTCCTTTTGTAATGGGTTATATTTTTGGAGATGAAGACAAACTGCTTAGACCTTGAAAAACACATAGGCTACTCAGATAGATGGCATCTGGGAGAGCTCAGAACTCCCTCAACATTCTATAGGGAAAAACAGAGCCAGGTGCATTTCTTCCTAAATTAAATTAGCTGGAAGATGCCACATCCAATTGTAGTAAATTGATGTGAGAGTTTGTGATGTCTATAGCAGATCTTACAACAAAGGTCAATGTGCGGAGACATAGACAACAGGCTGGTATACAGCAACTTGTAGTGAAACGGCTGTAACAATAGCATGAAAGATGTAAAATGCAATCAAGTTTTTTTTTTAAATTGCAAGAGAATACAGTTTCAAGTATGTATTTTAATTACATTTACAACCCAAACATTTACATTTTAAATGATGTTAATATGAAATAACGTTTAACTAGAAAATTTGCACTTAAATGATTAGAAAATATTATTTAGCTTTCAAATAAACACAGAGTTGAGGAAATTTGAGGAAAACTGTATCCTACTGACAGAAACTTTGATTTTTTAAAAAAATAGTTATTTACTACTTACTTTTAGGAAAAAAACATTGACATGTCAAATATAGGTACACAACATGAGAGTTGTTTTTAAATATCTCTTTTGACATTAACAAGTTTATACCATGTTTTATGACACTTAATTAGCCTTAATTTTATTTAATTAACCTCATAAGGAACCTAAAGCAATCCAAATGTTTTCTGTAAATAAATAATAGGAAAGGAGCAGATTGTTACATTACAGAAGAACTCTTCATGAAAAGAATTTTAAGGTTACAAGTCAAATGCACAATTGTTTAGAAATACCAGAATTCAGTCATTTTTGTGCAACCTTAATTCAGCCTTCTTTGTGCATACGAATTTTGATACTGACTTAAATCATATGATCACAGCTAAAACAAAGAAGTAGTTCTGTGGCACTTTTAAAGACTAAGAAGTTTATTTATTGCATGAGCTTTTGTGAGAAAAATCCCACTTCATCAGATGCGTGGAATGGAAGACTATGGTATAGAAGGCTATATATAAATGCAGAGAAGGGTAAGTCACACGATCAGTTCAGATGGCTACCCCTCTGGAAAATGATCATAGCTATTTTTCTATAGGATCTTTGCCTCCTTCTATAACAGAGATCACAGTTATTCAATATTTTTTTAACCTTCAGTACCTGGGTAAGGCCACATACCTTATTTACTATGTAGTATCCAAACCCACACTGGGTTTTTCTGTAGTGCTTTTACCATAGTATTGGAATGCGTCTCAAAACATTAATGAATTTCTTATCACTGTGTGGAGAAGGGGTGGCATTCTTTCCTTTTACAGCGGGGGAACTGAGACACAAACAGATTAAGGCCAACACTGTCAAAAGTGTCTGCTAATTTTGAGTCCCCAACTTGTGACATCTCAGACCCAATTTTTTAGAGTACTTAGCATTTTGATAACACTTCATTTGCTTACAGCAAAATTCCAATTGACTTTTAGTTGTCACTGTGACTTCCTCAAGCCTGTCCCCAAATGTCTTACAATAGTCAGAAAACAAGGAACACACAGATAGTGGTCAACAATTTGTACTTCTGGATCTACAACATAGGCCTCTATGAGCTAATGGAACAACTGGTGGCAGTAGGAGACTTATCCTCTATGTCACTAGTTGTCAAACCAGAAATGGCTTTTGGGGTAGGCGAAGCAGGTGGCTGCCTAGGGCCCCCAAGCAGCAAGGGGCCCTTTGCCTACCCTAAAAGCAATGTCTGCCTCCCACCCTGCAGAACACGTATGAGGGGGCTGAAGCCAGGGCCAGGGCTGGCAATGGGCGCAAGACTCTATGGGAAGGCGAGGCCCAGAGCCAGTCGGGTTGTGGGAGCCCTGGTGCTGGGGTGGAGGGCGTGGGGCAGAGCACGCTGTCCCAGATGCAGGGCTCCTACCCCTCCCCTGGGCCAGCTACTCTCCTTACAGGGGCAGGATGGCCAGACCAGAGGCCCAGGTGTGTGTGGTCCTGCCCTGCCCCTTGCCTTTGGCAGTGCAGGGGTTTGGGGCCCCTGGCAGGGCACCAGGGCCATTTTTGGGACCCCTGGCAGGGCGCTAGGGCTGTGGAGGGAGCCAGCCAGAGGGAGAAGGGGCCATGGGGGGGCTAGGCCCCTGCTGGGATGCTGGGGCTGCAGGGGGAACTGGAATGCTGGGGGACAGGGGATTTTGGGGACCCTGGCAGGCAGACGAGGCTGGCCCTGGGAAACCAGAGCCATGGGGGGACGAGGTGTCATGGCTGTAGGGGGCACAGAGGGTGGGCTGGGGGCTGGTGATAGGGAGCCGAGGCCATGAGGGAGGTGTACGGGGGGGGTGGACACCAGTGGGGAGGGGAGCTGGGGCTGCAGGGGGAGCTGGGGCCATGGAGGGGCGCTGTGGGAGCCTATAGGGAACCCTGCAATGCGCCTTTGCCTAGGGCCCCCAATTACCTAAGGTCCCTTCTGTTTCAAACGATGGGTCAGGACAAATATTGGTTGCAGAGCCTTAGGCACTGGGTCGTGTCATCCCCTGCTTCCACCACTGAAAGACTGGAATACATTGCTCAAATATATAATTGCTGGATTGCAGGCATAAATGATTTTTTTTCAACTGGGTCCTGGGAAAGAGAGTTTGAAAACCACTGTTCTGTGTGGACCAGCCACACACATTTTGCCAGGTGTGTTACAGCTATTTGCTAATAGCACAGGAAGATAAATGCTCATGATTCTCCTAGATGCAATCCCAGATTTTGAAGAGCAATAGTCTCTAGAAGTTACAGACTGTTCTGACTCTGTGTCCCTGTTTGTCTCTGTCCCATTTCACCCTTCTCCATACACCACAGCCCAAACAGTTAAAGAGTCACAGTTGTAAGCAACTGGACACAGATTTTTTTATCATGGAAAGCATTGGACAACCTTAGCTATAGGTGGTGCTGTCCGCTCCGCCTATAGGCTAAAAAGAAATATGAAGTAACTTCCATCTACTGACAGAAGCCGGGGTATATGATAAAGTAATTAAAGGTTACCATGATGTATATGCATAGGGGACAAATTAAGGCTGCACAGGCAACCTTAATTCTGGCATTTCCTGACTTTGAGGTGTTTATTTTTTGTAAGCTTAATGTTCTTTTAACATTCTTTCTTTTACGCTATATTCATACACACACACTTGCATACATGCATGTATATGATGAAGGTACATTTAAACACACCATATAGGTACTGTATATGTTTGATTAAAATATTGAATTCTAAAGAAATACTCAGTTCCACACAAAATGCTTATTTAACTTCTGAGCCAGTGCAAATTTTCTCAGGCCCTGGGTAATGGCAAGAAATCTTATTCAAAGGAAGGTCAGAATGGCATGGAATGGAAGATGAAAGAAAACCAAGCACAGAGGTTGCAAAAAGAGCCATACTGGATGAAGCAGGAACATGCAAATGAGCTGACCACTATGCTCCATCACTCCTTATTCTAAAAATGTGGTACATTTATCTTGTACATAGCAAGGTAACAGTCTTACAGCCTTCACTCACCTGATGCTGCTTACACATGCCAGTCATCACACCAGCTTCAATGGCAACATGAATCTCCCTTTTCTTGAAAAATACAGGACAGAGAGAAATCAATTGAAATAAAGTCTAATGCTAAATATATTTGGTATCAGATGAATACAGACTTAAGCTAAGAAGAGCCTTAAAATGGAGTGACTCTTTAGAGCAATATTATTGTTAAACTTAACAGAGAAAGACAGCAGAGCTACTGTGGCAGTTGCTCCCATGAGTGCAGAAATTTTGTAGACAGACTTTCAGATTGAAAGGACACAATTTACATAATGTCAACACATTCAGTTGGATTGACATGTCTCAGTCAACTTGATGCCATATGCTGAGTTCAATAGTATTTTTAACTTTTGATTTTTTAAAATTATATTTTATATTTAAACATTGGCAGGCAGAGCAGCTAGATTATAATGTCTAATAAGTGCAGTTAATGCTAAAAAATATCCTTCAGGGAGGTTGGATGGCTCTGAAGATTGGTAACAGGATAGGGATCCTTTCACTCCCAGCTGCTAATTCTAATTCACTGTAGGTCCATTGCGATAAAAAGTTCCTATTACTGTTATAAGACCTCTGTAAAATGCTTGTATGTCTCATCCTAGCTCATAATGGACGTGTTCATATCATTATCACCTTCCCCCCATCACAATCTGGACAGCTGTTTGTCTCAGAGGCCAAAAAGTGACAGAAATGGGAGCTATATTAGCTTTCAGCCTTAGAGAGTAACTCCCCCAGATTGGGTTGAAGTACACTCAGTGTGCTCCATGCTCTTATTTGTGTATGTATAGAGTAGGTGTTCCCTTATTTTACTGTCTTATATTGTATAGAAGTACAGTTTGCCTACCTGATGTCAACAGTGGTGAATATGGCATTTTAAAAGAAACAATCACAGTTTTGTGCAGTTCCAGCTGTGAGCAGATGAGACTTGCCAAGAGCAAGTCATTGAAGAAATCTAATGTTTTATGTTGACTGCTGCCAAAATTGCACCTGCATTTGGGTGATTGCAGAAAATTACATCTGGGGTAAGTCTCAGCTGGCCCCATGGCTGACTTCATATACTCTTATGGGCAGTGCCAGGACATGACTAGATATTATCTCTAAAAGCAGCACCAAGCAGCTCATGGGACGCAGCACTAGTGCTCCTCCACTATGCAAGAGCCCACACCGGGGAGCTTGGAGCTATGCCTGGACTAGATACTCAGAAGAGAGAGATGCAGCTCCCTGTAACAGGGACAGAGGCCCTGCAGTAGCTGGGAAACACACTGATTGATGAAAGCTGCCCACCATTCATCTTGTTGTGTGGGGTTTGAATAAAGGTGCAACCATTTTTCAAGCAAATGTGTGTCAGTTAATTAGTGGTAGACTATAGCAGCAAACAGAGAACTTCAGTATCCAGGGCTGACAGCATTAAGTTCACACTTGTGCATACAATATAATAAATAAATTCAAAGTGAGCCAAGATACTGGACTTTTGGCATCTAATTAAATCACAAAGTTTTAGCAGAATTACTACAGCAACTTAATACACAATTGGCCACGTTCTGAGCAAAGCTAACCTACAAAAAGCATAGGTCAGATGTGTGTGCAAACCTTTGTGCTCCCCTCGACTGCTGCAACTCTTTACATGGACATTTCCTCTGGTGTGTGTTAGACCAGACACTGTGCCCTGAGTAGGTCACCCTTACACTGGGCTGCATCTTCTGGGGATGGCAAAGTCTGCTTTAGGGACAGATTGTGGCAGCTGTGGAGGGCATACTGGCAGAACTATACCAGATATTGTGGCCTGATAGCTCTATAATCATGTCACATGTATATATCCTAATTGTCAGTCAGAGCCTGCTGACCCTCCACACATTAAATAGCAATACATTTTATGAGTACTTCACTCAAGAAAGTGGAATGATTATTCAGTGAGAATAAAGATGGCAAAACATGACCCTCTGGACTTTCATATCTTTATGCTAATTATGTAAATACAAAACTCATCTGTACTTGAGTTGAGCTACTTGATCATTGACTTATTTGACTCCTTATAAGGGCTTATATAGTCTCCAGGGCAACACGTTGATTTTTAACAGGACGGAAATCTAAGACATGGCCCAGGATGACCATGAAAGAAGGTCCTTGAGTTCACAACCGCCTGAAAATCATTCCACCTGAACATGTGGCATCTAAGGTTTTGACAACTAGACAATTTCATTGAGCTCAGTTTTGTGGGGACTTTAAGTCAAAGTGATTTATTTCTTGTCTGTAGGATGGGATCAAGGCCTGGGGGAGGCCAAAGGCTGCCCAATCTTGTGGAGCCCCCCCCATTGCACTGGCACCCTGCCTGAGAGGTGGGGCACCCAGCCCCACTTGTGCTGGCAGGTGAGATGAGGGCCCTCCTGGGGTGGGGGGGTGAGAGCAGTGATCGCCCTGGCCCTGCAGTTTTGTGGGCCCCGCGCTATCCTGCTGTTAGCAGGGCAGTGTGGGACCCTACCGCTGTGCCCCATGGCCATGCTGCCACCCACCCCCTCCCCGCTGCCTTCAAGGTGGAGCCGAAGGCAGTGGGGGGGAGAGAGCAGGGGCATGGTAAGGACCTCTGCTCAGGGCCAGTCCTCCCTGCCCCCAGGAGAGGGAACAGCTGGCCCAGGGGTGGAGCAGGCCAGCCCAGAGGCCAGGCTCCACTCTCTCGCCCCTCCCATGGGCCGGCTGTTCTGCCCTGGGGCAGGGAGGACAGGCCCAGAGGTGAGGTGGGAGAGCAGACCCCAACCCCCAGACTGGCCCACTCTGCCCCTGGTGGCAGAGTGGGTGGCTCAGAGGAGAGGCAGGAGTGCAGAGCCAGCCTCTGGGCTGGCCTGCCTTTCCCTTCCTCTCCCCGTCTCCCGGGGGTGGGCAGCAGGAGGGCCCCCACAGGCCAATTGCCCCAGGCCTCACATCCCCCTAGGTACAGCTCTGGATGGGGTCAGGGGCTCCAAGGCCCCAGCTTGCACTTTTGTGGGAGGTCTGGGAAGGCTTCTGGGCCACAGCTGCGGGGCCATGGGGGGGCAGCGGTGGGCTGGGGAGCTGCGACGTCACTGCTGCAGAGGGCTGGAGGTGGGGGGCTATCTGCTGGTATTCCTGCAGCAGACCAGGGAGGGAGGGGCTTACCGGCGGCACTCTAAAAGCAGCTCTGCAGGGACCAGGAGCCAGAGGCCATGGTCTGCGGCACTCTGGAGGCCCCTGGGCACAGGCCGTGCAGGTCCATGCAGTAATCTACTCCTGCCTGTTTGCAATTAAAAGTTTTGCCATTTTAACTCTGTCTGTACAGTTATTTAACTATCTAATAGAGTCATTTAACTCTATCTGTAAAGTTAAACTGGCCAAAGTCTTGCTAATGTAGCTGCAAATGTATCATTGTAAAAAATGCTTAACCTGCTTACATACATATGGAGGAGAAAAACGTTAAAAGGCCAGAACTCTTCCCCTGTTTTCACACACAAACTCCGGCATCCCCTACGTATGATTGTACCAAAAGCTCTTTCACTGCCATTAAATATGCACAACCCTCCCAAAATATCTGTATCTGGGACAAGCCATTTTTAATTGCATGCGAACCAGCTCAACAATAAAAACAAATCACAGACTTTCGTAAAGATGGCCAGAAAACAAAGCATTTTCTGTAGATGTTTCCAAGGGGAAAAAAAAAATTCCTTAAAAAAATAACATAGAAATTTTCCATTTTCTTTTCATGAAAAGACAAATACAGCCAGTGGGTTTTTACTGCTGTTTTTTTCTTTCACTTTTTTTTTTTTAAATTTGATTCTCAGACATCTTTGTTAATTTGCTCGTTCGGTTTTTTACTGAACAAATAGGGACTGGGAAGAAAATAAACAGAAAAGTTCCATGAAATCTTTTTCCCTTTCCAAAAAAGGCTATTTTTCATGCCAATTTATTTTTCAAATAAAATATTTTGACAAGATCAAGCTCCTAAATATGGGCATCACTGCTGCTGGGCCTGCAGGGCTCATGCCCTGTATCACCCTGGCCCTGCCCTGGCTCCGGCTGCCTGCTGGCTGGCAGCAGCAGGAGCCAGATCTGGATCGGGGCCGCCGGCCACACCTGGCTGACAGCTCAGCGGCAGGGGCCAGAGTCAGCTCTGTGCTTCCTGCTGCTTGCTGGCAGCAGCTGGGATTGGATTGGACCTGACCAGGCCACCTAATGCTTCCAGCAGTGGTAGGAGCTGGAGCCAGCTGTGGGCCTCCTGCTGCTTGCCAGCAGTGGCTGGGGCCGGATCAGGCCCTGGAGCTGGAGTGGGCCCTGGGGTGGGGAAGGGAGTTGGGCCCAGGACCCAACCCTTTTTGGGGGGCAGCAATGCTCCTGCTTTTTAATACAGGATCATAAAAAGAAACTGCTGTTATTTTGTGCTTGTAACTTTAAAATTAGGGCTGCCTATGAGAAACTCAGGCTTGATTTCTGACCCTAGTCACAACTGACCCCTGAATGAGACCAGACAGAGTACTGTGGAAAGAAGTTCAGCCAGTGAGGAAAAGCAAATGACTTGCATTCTCAACATCAACCTCTCTGGCTGCCTAAAGAGCTACATGGACAAGCTGTGAAGTGACTGGCATCCAGTCTTGCTTGGGGAAGGATGACGGATGTAGTGTAACTTTTAGGCCATATTTAGATTATAAAATATTTTCTATTAGAGCTATACTGGTATAGATCAATCATATTCTGACCAAAAAAAAAAAAGTGCTATCACCAGTATAGCCTAGCTCAGTTAGAATCAAACAAATTATACTGGTAAAACACTTTCACACAAGTGCAACCGTTTATGTTAGGCTTTTGCTGATTTAGAAATGTTGTAGAAAATTCATACCCGAGTTGCTATGAGTATACTAGTAAAAATTTTAAGTGTAGACCTGGCCTAAGAGGATTTTGTGTGTTGTATTAATTGACTCTCAGGGCAGGTGGGGGAGATATTAAACAAATCAGAGTAGGGACAAGAACAAATCATGCCAAACCCACCTAATTTCCTTCACTGATGGGAGTTACTGATCTTGTGAAGACGGAGGTAGAAATAGGCACGATATAGCTTGATTTTAGTAAGGCTTTTGACAAAATCTCACATGACATTCTCATAAACAAACTACGGAAGTATGGTGTACATGAGTGGCTTTCAAACTTTTTTTCTCGGGACCCAGTTGAAAAAAAGTGTTTAGGTCTGTGACCCAACAATTACATCTTTGAGCAATACATTCCAGTCTTTTGGCAGTGGCAGCAGGGGGTGCTGCAACCCAGTACCTGAGGGTCTGTGACTCACTACTGGGTCCCAACCCTAAGTTTGAAAACCACTAGTCTAGATGAAACTACAGGTGTACAACTGGTTGAAAGACTGTATTCACAGAACAGTTATCAGTGGTTTGCTGTTAGCCTGGGAAGTTGTATCTAGTGGAATCTCACAGGACACTGTCCTGGGTCCAGTGCTATTTTTTCATTATCATCACTATATTTTCATCTATAACTTGAATAAAGGAGTAAACAGTATACTTAAAAAATTTAGGATGATAGGATTAAAATCTAAAACGACCTTGGCAAATTGGAGAACTGATCTGAAATCAGCAAGATGCAATTCAGTGAAGACAAGTACTAAGGGCTATATTTAGGAAAGAAATATCAAATGCACAAATACAAATGGGGAATAATTGTCTGGGTCCCAAGGATCTGGAGACTATAGTGGCTCACAAATGGAGTAAGAGTTAGTACAATGCAGTTGCAAAAAGGCAAATATTCTGGGGTATAACAACAGGCATGCCATGTGTCAGTGTTGCACAGCCTGGGGTGCCTTCTTAAAGGGGCCTGGAGGAACATTAGGGGAAGGGGAAGGGGGTGAGCAGTGACATCAGGTAGCTCATGTCGGCCCCTGTAGTAACCTTGAGAAGGAAGCGGTTAACACCCTGCTCAGTGAATCCCAAGAGAGCCCACAGAAATAGAGTACAGGTTTTTGAATTGGAGCGGCAGCCCTGCCTGTTGCCTGTTTGGTGGCAACAAGGCTCCTGGAAGGATCAGGATAAGGCGAGAGAGAAAGGCCTGGAGGATCCAGCAACATCCCTGCTCAAGATAGGCTCAAGTCTGTAACTGACCAGGCGTGAGTAGAACAGGGTATGTTTAACCAGATGTGGTCAGGGTGTTTGTTTTTGGATTCTTCCATGCTGAGCACATGTACCCTCTCCCACTATCCTGTAACTACTTAAGTTAAATTCCAGAGAAGCAACTCTCCATGTTTCTTAACTGTTCTTTTTAATTAAAGAATTTACCCTTTTAAAATAAGCTCTGGTTCTGTGTCCTAAAAGGCAAGAGGTTTTATGTGCCTGTGTTGCAAACTGCACAGCCAATTACTAAAGAGGATTTAGTCCTGTTTTCAGCTGATATTGCAGCTGGGGTTCAATTGCTCTCCTGAGGGAGGAAGAAAAGCAACTGAAGGTACCTCACAGGAAGGAATTCTCAAGTGCACCTTCCTGGGTTTACAAGAGTTTTTTACATTTTGGTGGTGGCAGCAATACCACTCCAAGGCCAGGGAATTGGTAGCCTTGGAAAGTTTATGACAAGGCTTTAGGGCCAACGGGTTTTAAGGCCTTCTGCACTCAAAGTACCAGAGAAGAGAAACAGCCCTGACAGCTCCCACAGGGGGTGGGCAGGGAGTGCCAGGTCTAACCCAACTCACCTCAGCGGGCTTCCCAGCCTGTGTATCAGTGTGCCCTGCTGTTTTTTGCTTCAGGTGACCTCCACACTCAGTGCCAGTTCTGCCCTCAGAGACTGCTGCAAATACCTTCCCCCACCCTAAAAACCCAAAGGGGGGGAAAGCAGGTACTAGCCCTCGCTAGCTCGAGGTACTGCCCCTATCTGTTACACAATAAACCTGACCACAAGGCAGAAGCAGCCCATTACTGAGGAAGCCTTGGCTGTACAATAATGGAAGGCTGAGGGAGGCATGCACAGATTCCATTAATGGTAAGGGAAGGGGAAAAGTTTGCACACCATCATCATACATAAGGTATGAGAATTAATTGTTCTGCTCTCCTGGGAATTTATGACGCATCATGTGGACTACTATGCCCTGCTTTGGGGACTACACTTTAAGAAATGTGTGGACAAACTGGAGAAAGTCCATGGGAGAGGGGAAAAAAAAGTTTTAGCAAACTAAGCTATGAAAAATTATTAAAGATATTGGGTCTGTTTAGTGTTGAGAAAAGAAGATTGAGTTGAACTCGTATGACAAGCTTCAAATCTATTAAAGACTGTTATAAAGATTCATAGACTTCAAAGCCAGAAGTATCCATTGAGATTATCTAATCTTTTCTCCTATATAACACAGGCCATACATTTTGTCCAAAATAATTGTTATTACATATCTTTTACAAAAATATCCAATCTTGATTTAAAAATTCTCAGTGATGGAGACTCCATCTTGATCCTTGGAAATTGTTCCAGTGGTTAATTGCTCTCATTGTTAAAAATGTGCCTTACTAATTGTTATTATTGTATAATTGTTATTGGTAAATTGCCTTATTATTGTTAAAAATGTATACCTGAGTATGTCTAGTTTCAACATCCTGCTGTTGGATCATGTTATATACCTTTCTCTGCTAGATTGAAGAGCCTCCTATCAACTATTTGTTCCCCATGCAGGTACGTATAAATTGTGATCCAGTCCCCTCTTTTCTTTAATGAGCTAAATAGTTTGAACTCCTTAAACTACTATAAATAGGCTTGACAGAATTCAGTATTTTAAAATAATTATTTTAAAATAATTTTAAAATGCTTTTTTGTTTGAAGCATTTTTTCTATTTTTAATTAATTTAAATTTTCATACTTGTGGGAAATTTTGGGGATCAAACAATGGGGGCCAGACAATTATTTAATGACAGTGGACACAAAAAGTTAAAGTTTTATAAACAGTTAAAACACAACTTGTGAACATTATATGTCAAAATATACAAGGTAACTAGCATTAAACCAAACTCTCAAGTTTTAAAGCAGCGTTTTTCTTATTTTGCCTATCTGTACATTTCAGTTATCAAAGGAAATATTTTTTGTACATTGGCATGTATGTGGTGAAACTGACGATTATCCATAAAAATCTAATCCTGTCAAGTGTAACTATAAGGCATGTTTTCTAATACTTTAGGCTATGTCTACACTGACAAAATTAATTCGAAATAGTTATTTTGAAATAACTACTTTGCTTTTAATTTAAAAGAACTATTTCAAATTACTATCATTTCAAATTTATTATTTCAAATTAGGAGTCCAGTGAAGACACTCTAATCCAAAATAAGGTAGGAGTTATTTCAAAATAGAGTCTTCACTAGACTCTCTATTTCAAAATGGGGGAAGGCAGGCAAAAGAATTGGGGCCTTATTTTGAAATAAGCCTATTCTGTGGCTTAGACTGGCTTATTTCAAAATAATTATTTTGAGTTAATCACTATTTCAAAATAGAAGCAGGTTTCATTATTTCAAAATAATGTTTCATTATTTCAAAAGAAAGAAATGCTTCTTTTGAAATTACAAAAAAGCCTGCATGGGCAGGAAAAAAGCTATTTTGAAATAACCCTCCTTATTTTGAAATAACTTCTAAGTATAGACATTCTCTCTGTAATTTTCATAGCTTTTCTCTGAACCCTCTCCAATTTATTGGCATCCTTCTTGAACTGAGGACACTGGAACTAGCTAAAGTATTCCAGCAGCAGTCACACCAGTGCCAAACATAGAGGTAAAATAACTTTTCTGCTCCTACTCAAAATTTCCTCATTTATACATTCAAGAGGAGAGTGATCAGTTGTTCTCTTTGTCTATTGAAGACAGGACAAGAAGTAATCAACTTAATCTGCAGCAAAGGAGATCCATATTATATTTAAAAAAATGTTTGTACTATCAGGATATTGAAGTACAGGCATAGGCTTCCAAAGAACATTGTAGAGTCCCCATCATTTGAGGTTTTTAAGAAAAGTTTAGACAAATAGCTGACAGACATGGTCTAGGTATAGTTGGTCCTGCCTTAGCATGGTGGGATTGACTAGATGACCTCTCGAGGTCCTTTCTAGCTCAATATGTCTATGATTCTGTGAAACAGCTACAGCATGATCTTTATCTACTGCTATTAATTAGGAGTAGGTGAACATCGTTAAGCCAGTTTCACCTGCCTACTTTTAGACGTTCCCAGCCTCCACTGAAAGTTGGAAAGGCTGGGGAGACAGGATGGGCATTTTCAGCTCTCTGGAGGGAATCAGTAATCTGGGAACAGGGAAGAGGGGCTAGAAATGTATTCTGAAAAACCAAAATGACTCTTGAGTTGATGCCTCTAATATTTATCACTGAGCAAACAGAGATCTCAAACCCACCTGCATGCTTCCAAAGGGAGTGAAGGGTTAGTTGCAAATTTGAGCCCCATCAGAGATCCTGGTGCCCCATACTGGCCGATCTGTTCAGTTGTGTCTTCAACTGCCAGAGCATATATAAAAAGGAAAAGAAAGTTAAAATACATTAACAGAAAACAAGAATGTTTATATTAAATCTTTTCTTTATTAAACCAAGAAGCCAAATGAAACTGTTCATGTTGAATTCAGATCTGATGTAAGTGGATGGAGCTCCATTTGCAAGATCACCTTTTTCCTGTATGCAGCTCATGTCTGTACCAGTAGAGGATTAAGGCCCCAAACCTATTCCCATTGAAGTCAATGGCAAAACTTTCACGTGCCATAGTGATGATTCAGGATCAGACTCTTAATCAGCATAGAAAAAGGGACCTGTCCACAAGTTATTAAAGGAGTCCTCAATTTTAAAGGACCTCTAACTTCAGTGTTCCCATACACTCTACTCATTTTCTTAAAATCTGACCAGTCCCTCCTTAAAATTCAGATATTTGTAGTAGACTGCTCTGTTGAATCTAAACATATTTATTGACACTGAATAAGAACCGTGCACTTCCAGGCAATTTAAAAACAATTTGGATGATTTGTTGGATTACTTTCAATGCAAAGATGACAGCAGAGAGGTTTATTTTTCTATTATACTAAATTATTTATGTGAAAGTTGTTTTCTTTTTAGCAAGTAAATCTTCCTAGACACAACTATATTAAGTCTCTGGAATTTCATAATGGGGTTATCCATAAATGTAAAAAGAGTTTCAAAGTAGAGCTCAAGATTAACCAAGCTCAAGGTTTTGCACATGATAGGAACTCACAGAAAGAATTTTCATGGATACACACTTTCTTCTATGCCCTTTTCAAACTTGCGGAGACAAAGAACTAAAACATTACCTTGGATTATGGTCGTCAGGTGTTGGTTGTTGTTTTGATTTTGTTCCTTAAAAGCTTTTAGTTTATATAAACCAGTGTCAATTTAAGTAAAGTATTCTTATATGTACTGCAATGTTGCTTGGAAGCTCAAACTGAGCTCAGGGCTAGATTTTGGTGTTCATAGGACCTAGGCACTTTCACTCCAAAATGTGCAAAAAGAGGGGAAATGCCAATTGAATTACATTGATGGACATGATGGACTTTAAACTACTGTATATCATCGCGTATAAGCCGAGAATTTTGTGCCTGAAAACTGGCTTCAAAACAGGCACTCGGCTTATACTTGGGAGAGTACAGTAGACAGCCCCAGCCAGCCTTTTCCCTGATCATGCGGCAGGCCGGAGCCCCAGTGTTGCTGGGTGGCCATCTTGGGCAGTCAGCCGGGGTTGGGGCTGGAGGAAAGAATGGACCCCGGCATCTGGAGCGGCCAAGTAAAGTGGCCCGGGGGGGGGGTCAGCCTGGACATTGAGGGGGGGATTCAGGGAGGCCAGGGAAGCGGTGGCAGGGACTGGAGGTTGGGGAGAGAGTCAGGGAGTTGGGGAAAGTGATGGGATGACCAGGAGGGTTGGGCGGGGTTCAAGGAGGCCAGGGAAGGGGCAGCAGGGCTCGGGCATTTGGGGGGGGGTCAGGAGTCTGGGGAAAGTGGCAGGAGGACCCAGGGTTTTTGGGGAGCCCAGGGAAGCAGCGACAGAGACTGGGGATTTGGGGGGGGGTGCCTGGCAGGCTGGGAAGAGCAGCAGCAGGGGTTGGGGGGGTGACAGGGAAAGGGGTGGAAAGGGTGTCGGGGAACAGGGAAGCAACAGCACAGAACTGAAAAGGGAGCAGAGGGGCAGCAGTGGCGAGCCAGCGGGGCAGCGGTGGGGAAGAGGCAGAGCAGGGGGCATCAGTGAAGAGCCAGGGGGCAGCAGTGAGGGAAGGGGCAGAACGGGGGGCAGCAGGTGGTAGCAGTGAAGGAAGGGTGGAGTAGGGGGTGGCAGTGAGGAGGGGGCAGAAGGAGGAGCAGAGAGCAGCAGTGAGAAAGGGGCAGAGCAGGGGGCAGCAGTGAGAGAAGGTCTCAGCAGTGGGACAGCAGGAGGAGCAGGGGCAGCAGTGAGGAAAGGGGGGAGTAGGGGCTAGCAGGAGGAGCAGGGGGCAACAGCAGGAAACTGAGAAGTGAGCAGGGGGTTGCAGTGAGGAAAGGGCAGTGCAGGGGGCAGCAGGGGTGATGGCAGTGAGGAAAGGGCAGAGCAGGTGGAAGCAAGGCGGCAACAGTGAGATAAATGAGAAGTGAGCAGGGGGCAGCAGTGAGGAAAGGACAGAGCAAGTGGGAGCAGGAGGGCAGCAGTGAGGAAAGGGCAGAGCAGGGGGCAACAGTGAGGAAACTGAGAAATGAGGAAAGAGCAGAGCAGGGGGCAGCAGGGGTCGCAGCAGTGAGGAAAGGGCAGAGCAGGAGGGCAGGAGTGAGGAATGGACAGCGGGGGGGGGGGGGCAAGGGAAAAGCAGCAGCAGAGATTTTGGGATAGGGAAGTTGTCAAACTCCAGAGGAAGCCAGCAGCAGTGGGTGGGGGGGTTAGGGGCCAAGGCCAAAAAGGGACCTCAGCTTATACCTGGGTCACCAATTTAAGCTTCTTTTTTGGGCTCAGAATTGGGGGAGGGTCGGCTTATGCCTGGATTGGCTTATACGTGAGTATATATGGTATTCTAATACTAAGCCATATGATTCTCCTTATTTTTCCTGATTTTTTTTTTTTAACTTTTTCCCTCTTTCATAGGCCCTAAAAATTTCATAGGCCCTAGGCACTGTGCCTACAATGCCTAATGGGAAATCTGACACTAACTGAGCTCAGGATCCCAATGACACATACTGAAATATAGTCTGGGCCCCCAGAAGCTTACAATAGACAAGACAGAGGTGTGATGAGGTGTAATTTGTAACTGACAGAACTGTGCCAGCAAAAGACCCTTGAATAGAAATTATACTGGCAAAACTACACTTTTGCTGATAAAGCTTATTTCACTCACTGCTTTTTAGGCAAAGTAGTCATGGTAACATACTTCTTGCACCATAATATGAAGAAACCTTGTCTTCCTCTAATAGGGCACCTCTCTTCAGACTTTGGAAACTGCGGACATACAAAACAACAAAAAAGCAGCATGACCACATCCCATTTCATGCCCACCTGTTTACTGTCCTATAGCATTAATGTTTGCCCATGTTCTGGCTGTGAGCAGACACACACTCTGCTCAACATTTCCACTTTAGTGTCTCAGATTGCACACCTGAAGCTATATTTAGGCACCTAGGCCCAGGGTTGTAAAGGCAGTCATTTAGAACTGTAGTGAGAAATGATGTGGCCTGAAGACCACATCAGGGTCTAGGTGGGCTGAGAAGGGGCAGGGGAAGGGGCAGAGTTGGAAGGAAAGAAAGGGCTGCTGTGGTCCAGCCAGGGTGCCACTGGTCACATGTGGTGGTGAGTGGAAGCTATTGGGCAGAACACAGAAGTGGCTGCTCCATTCTGACCAGGGCAACACTGCTATGCCTGTGCAGTGAGAGTGGGCAGCACACAGCAGCCATGCTCCAAGCTTCATGTGGTAGGGAGTGGAGCAAGGAGGGTGGGAGGGACTGGCCCCCCCCGCTCCTGCCAGGGCACCACCACTGCATGCAGTGGGAGAGGGGAAGGGCCAGGATGGAAGTGTCGCCATGGTGCCATGAGCACCACTATGTCCACATAATGGGAAAAGAGCAAGGCTTGGTAGGGGGGCAGCCCTTGGGCTCCAGCCAGGCCCAGCTGGAGAGCAACATCCCACCCATGGGCTGTAGCTTGCCTACCTCTGATTTAGGAGTTGTTCCACTCAGTGTTGAAGGCCTAACAGATAGATTTTAAAAAAAGTAATTAAGTGACTAATGGCTTGCTTACACAGTGCTTTGCTTCACACTAGAAGGGTCTAGAGGCTGGCATGCATTAATGTGTTGTGTGTAAATTGGCCTGTGTGTACGCTGCTGGTGTGCACTAAAAGGCCTCTGAAGTGTGTTAAAATAGGATCAGTATTGAGCCTTGCAGCAGCGAGCACATATGGGTACTGGTAACTGATCCGATGCTTCTTGAAGTCAGTTAGAGGTTTCCTACTGATTTCACTGGGTGCTGGATAAGCCCTTAACAAAACTCTGATTTTTAGAGGTGCTGAGCACAGTGAGCTCCTAGTGAAGCTGTTTTCTTTGTCTTTATGTGCCTGTGACTTACAAGAACCATAATTTGTCTGCAGCATATAACAGGTGCTGTGGTGATACCATGCACCCACCCAGTTTATGTTTCATTCTGCTCCTCTCAGAGGAAATATATTTCATTTTATCCTGAGTGGTTAGAAAAATGTTGCACTATATGTACTGGAAAACTTAGCAAACATGATTAATACACTGTGTCATTCTGAAGTTGGTTTCACAGTACAGGTTAATTTTTATTTGAATATATTTTAGCTTTTTTAGTGATGCTTATGATGCTTCCCCAGGGCACTCAGGGTGATGAAGTACCTCACTATCACCTGCCTTTAGCATGAAGAAACCTTTCCTCTACCCGCCAGGAGTCAGCTCCCCAGCTCCACTGGCTACAGGCAACACAAGCTCTCCTCTGCAGGCCTCACAAGCTTCACTGTCTCACTTGTGACTAGCATCCCTCAGTCCTTGAGCTCTCTGAGCATCTTCCTGGGGCCTCAGCCCCTGGTCACTCACGGCATTCACAGAAGAATTCCAAAGAAGCAGTACACCCCAACTTACCAGTTCCAACTCAGATCACCACTCAGTTTAACACCCAGAACATAGATGTGCTTACAGTGTAATCCAGTATACTTTTAAGTACCCAGGCCTAGTGACTCAGGTAGATGCACTGGAAACAAAAGGTGATAGTTTAAATAAAATTGTAACATGCCTTTTAGAGTCTAAACTTCATGAACAAGATACTCATGTCTTGCCGGCTACGTCAATGCTTGTGGAGGCAGGTAGATTATATATACTGCGGGCTCCATACAAACAGCAGGGTAGACAGTTGGTAAAGCCAGACAAAATCTTAGGGTAAGTACCCCATGCAGCTCTTTACACACCCAAACAATGCCTCCCTTGTCTACACTGTCATTTTTAAGGGTAATGTCCTGCTGCTGGAGACTTTCCTTGTCAGTTTTTTGCAGCCAGAGTCTTTTCCCACTGCCTCCTCCATGTTGGAGCTTTTCACTGTCACATATAGCTACACCAGGGGTAGCAACCCCCGGCACATGTGCCAAGAGTGGCACACAAGCCCATTTGGAGTGGCACGCAGCTCCCTCTGCGGTGCTGCTAAAATTGCTGTTCCAGCAGTCAAAGGCCACTCCAAGTGACACCTTTCAGCACCATGCCTGGGAGTGGTGTCCCCAGGTATGTCATGGAGAGGAGCTGCTCTACGTGGGTTCTTCTAGCGATATGCCTGAGGACCTGTCATGAGGCACACCATGGAGAGGAGCCACGCCAGACAGCTTCTTTCCACAAAATACTTGGGAACCCCCCACCCTCCACTGTGGCTGTGGCCGCTGCTGAATTTTCAGGCAGTGGCAGCCTTTTTCAGCACAGGGGGAGGCCAGCACAGGCCGAAGGTTGGGGAGGAGGGACTGGCATGGGGATCAACACTCTGCAGTTTTTATGCACCCAGTCTTTCACTGCAGAGTTTAGCTACTCATGTCCTACACATCGTCACCAGTGTGGAACAGGCCATGGAGCAATGCTCATGCAAAATGCTCCCTATACTTTACAGCCAGCTTTGTCCATGACCTTTCTTTCGTGAGACAGACATGCTGTCAGTTCAGCTCCTCAGTGAGGTGTGTTTCTTTGATGTATCAGTCCCATCCTTCATCTTTAGTCATAATCGGGACAGACACCGCCACTGTTTGCACCATCTGTCTGACACCCTTTCCTGTAGATTTCACAAGCCATTATTTCACTTGTGACACACTATGCAAATAGACCCAACACTATGAGGAGTACAGTACACAACCAACCAGACAGGGAGATAGGTGTCTGCTACTTCCAGCCTTGCAGAAACTTTTTCAAGGTATGTCTCCTCCTGGTGACCTGTCTTAACTCCGAGACCTTAAGAACATAATTCTTAGTGTAGATACATAACTCCTTAAGTATCGTTCCATGTACACATTTCACAATGGTCATGGCCACCTCTGGGCTACTGACTTTTAGCAGAAACCAGGGGCGTCACTGGTGCTGGGCTTACAGGGCTTGAGCCCCGGGTCCACTGCTGGGCTGGCAGTGGCATTGTGCAAGCCCTGAGTCTCAACGCCTGAGCCCCAGGTCTTTTCCCGGGCCAGTGGTACTCCTGGTAGAAACCTCACATGCCACTCTTCAGTGAACTATTATTCATATGTCTGACCCTCAGGAAGCCATGTAAAACCATAAGTATGCCCTGTGACTACTGCCAGTTAGTATCAAAAGTTCTCTGGGTCACAGCTAAGGTTAAGGGCGGTCCAGAACCAAAGCCTTCAAATCTGCAGAAAAGCAGATTTGGAACCATTTTCATTTAACACTGTATTATGTTTTTAAAGACTAAAGACCAACTTCTGTTCTCAGGTGTCCCAGAATGCATCTCCTGAGGCCCATCTATCAATTTTAGGTACTTATATAGCCCCCAGCAGCAAAAGTATATAAAGGCCTCAAAATCTTTAGTGCATTTGTCCATACAGCACCCATGTAGAGCTGGGAATTATTATCCCTCATTTTATAGATGGGGAACTGAGGCAGAAGAAATAGCACAGATCTGCTGTGACTTGACAAAGGTCACTCCAAAAGTTTGTGGAGGAGAAGTAAACTTAAGCTAGGTCTCTAAGCCATAGGTCAATACTCTAACCACTGAACCATGCTTTCTTCTTCTGTCAATAAAATTACTACTACTTTAACTGGGAGCAATTCTCACACTAGATACCTGACAATGCTGTACTCTTCCATTTGTGTACTCTGCTGCGAGACTCACCTTGCCCCGAAGGCTGACAGTATCATTTCTGCAATGACCTCTGCCTCTTCTGCACTGAAATCTGGGGATTCTAAGTAGATTTCCAGATCTGAGCTTTTCTCAAGAATTAAAATGTGTTATGAACTCTCTAAACTGCCAACACAATATATGTCTATCAAAAAATATTGGCTTTATAAAAGTGGACTGTGATTCATAAATTCTGCAAGTGATCTGATAAGTTTTCCTTGAAAATTTGTATGTTTTATTTACTCACTATTGGTAATCTGATGTCTCTAGGAGCTTTAGTTCTTTCCTTCTTTTATTTTTCAACCTCTAAAATAGATGTTTTGAGTCATTCTTTTCTCCTTTCTATCCATTTAAGTACAAGTCAAAAGAAATTTTTCGTGGTATAATTTGGTCTAATATGACTATATATATCTACAAACACACACACAGACAAAACCCTTTCCTGAAAGTGTAGCATTATTTTCATTTTATTTGGTTGGCACTATCACATTTTTAGTTGGTTCAAAACAACCTACAGAGAATATACAAATAAATGATAAAATAGCATTAAGTAAAATAGATGACAGAAAATGTCTTAATATATCAAATTATGCACAATTCCAATGGGGTTTCATAATAAAAAATGTTAATACAATTAAATGAATTATTTTCTGTCATTCACATTAGATTGCCTAATAAGATGATATATTAGGACAGGAAAGAAATTCTGAAATTAAGCATTTTAATTATTTAAGTATAAAAATATAGAAATAGATGGGATCTCTTTACTTCCCAGATGGCATTATTTATGATGAAAGGAAATATTCAAGAAAACCAGCAAATAATTCTTAAAATATCAATTAATACAAAATATCAATAATCAATTAATAATTATTAAAATATCAGTTAATACATAGATAAGGAGCCAAACTTTTTTTTTTAAACAAAGGTGCTAGTCTATCCAACTTAGATTTTTCAGTGCTATTTCTAATGCAAACTTGTGAGGCAAAATCTCTTTTTTTTCATGAAAAATAAGTTGTCAGCTGATGAATCAGATATAGACAACAGAAGAGCCAAAACTGACACTCAAAGGCTGTGTTCACACAGCCTCCTTATTTAGAAACAACAGAGGTTGTTTCGAAATAAGGTTTCAGCTGTTCACACGACGCACAGTTGTTTCGAAAGTTAAACCCCATTTGGGGTCGAAACAAACTTGTTTCGAAACCCTTGTTTCGAAACAAGGCGTGTGACCATGTTGTTTCGGAACAAAGTGTTCCGAAACAACAGTGGATCCTCAGCACCCTGGCCAGGGAACCCTCAGGACCTTGGCCAGGGTGCTGAGGGCTGTCCCTCAGCCCCAGAAAGGGGGCTGCAGCCCCCGGCAGGTGGGGGAGTGAGTGGCTGCGGGGCGCTGGAGCCAGCCGCCCCAGCTGCCTCCAAACCCCGCCAGCGGGTCGGGGGTGCCAGCCGGGGCT
>ML681996.1:12108771-12133771 GCA_007922195.1 Podocnemis expansa
CGATATACGGTTGTTTCGAAACAACCGTATCGAAATAACCCGCTGTGTGAGAACACAGCCAAAATCAGAACTTGCCTGATTTTGGAAGGCGTTAGGTTTTGGAGTATGCACATAAAACCAGGCAGAGCCAGAAAAGTCCCAGAGTATCAGTTGTTTCCATTCTGCTGTATAGATTGACTGAGCTCTGCACCACTTCTTTAACATATGCTTAAGTGTTGTGAAAGATTAATGCCAGAGAACTCTGCAACTTCCAAGATGGAGTTCCTTAGACTGCAGTACATACCCCACCTGGGGGCTCCAAAGCTGAAGAAGCCACACCTGAGGGAGGGGCTCCGTTCTCCAGTGAACAGACCAGAAACTGCAGCTGAGCTCTTTGAAAGTGCACATGTAACTCTCTCGCTTTTCTCCCTGGATTACCCGGGAGCAGGCAATACTCACGTGTGCGCAGGTGCCTAAGTTTGGACAAAGAGATCCTGAGTTTCCCAGTGGTGATGTTGGGATTGTGGGAAACCTCTATCCACTCTTCTGCTGCAGTCCCTTTGCTTTACAGGAAATTAAACTTGGTAGTGTCTTCACCTGACTGGGTCCAGTACATGCTTAGTGGTGTGCCTTGGGAGCCTCCAGGACTAAATCCATGTGGCTAAAAGTAACCTGTGGGATGGGTCTAATCCAAATTTACTAATTACATATAGAATACATTCATGGTGCTTAATTGCATGTAGCAACCCTTTACTTAACAAAGAAACTTATCATAACAGGATGGAATTGACTATTACTACTAATTAAAATACACAGGGGCAAGTAAATTAACCACTGAGCAGACAGAGAATACAGTTTAAAGGAAACTTATCTAACTAGCACGTTCTCAGCCCTTTTTCCAGCTCAGAGGGCACACTTCCCAGAGTTCAGAACCCCAAACCCTTGCTTGCGTGGGCACGCTTTGAGGGTCAATGAAGGAGACAAGGCAGCACTCTGCTGGTCCAGTGTAGCCACTCTGAACCATGCTGAAGATCCGGAGTGAGCCCAACCAATGGTCTGTAGTCCTGGCCCTGGTTCAAAGGGACTGCCACACTGCCTTCCCTCAGGCCCAGTCACTCAGCAGACTCCCTTGCTTTACAAGCTCTGCTCCAAATTGGAGGAGGGACACAGGCACTCACACCATCACTGCAGATCCAGCTCAGTCAGCTCTAGGCTCAGACCCTGCTTTGGGCTGAGTAAGCCACCAACCTCTGAAGCTTCCTGCTTGAGTGAGCCTCCAGCAGTCTCAGGAACCCCAGGAGCACTCACAGCAGCTTCCAGATTCAGATATGTCTCTCTCCCTCTCTGTGTAGAGACCCCTTTTGTCCCCTTCTACTTCCTGGAGGGGCTGGCAAGGTCCCTCTCTTTTTTCCCCAAGGGATCATGGGAGTTGTAGTCCCTCAGTGGAAAACAGAGTACATAGGACCTGCTTAAATGTTAACCTCCTGCTTGATCTCAGAGGCCCCTAAAGTACAGGATGCCTACACACGTAATTGATGAATACACCTGAAGCTAAAAAAGATTACAAGGCCTTGCCTAAATTTTTGGCTCAGAGCAGCCACATGCTCAATGCCGTTCTAACCTAACAGTAGAGGAATCTGGAATGGAAATACTTACAGCTACTAATGATAGAACAGTGGTTCCCAAACTTTTTGGCTCAAGGGCCACAGATAACATTTTTACAATCCTGAGGGGCCACCAATCTTGATCAGCAGCTCCCCCCTGCAGCTAGATCTGTGCTCTAGCCGGATGCCTAGACTGTTGCTCCTTTCTGCAGTCAGGGAAATGGAAGATCAGTGCTCTCCTCCCTCTGGCTCCAGCAGGGACTCCAGTGACTAGGCACCAGAAAGAGCACTTTGTTGTGCTCCCTGTGACAACAAGGTGGTGGTGTGAGGGAGTGTGGACCTCTCATGCGTTTGTCTTGTAGCCTCACAGCAACACACTCTGCCTGGATCTTTAGACAGTAGTACCCTTCTACAGTCAGTAGGAGAAGAGCCACAGACCACTTTGAAAGACCCAGCAGGCCACAGGTTGGGAACTGCTGATGTAGAATGAGAACTGTTCCAGAGAAAGGACAGACTCTTACTTTTCAGGATTCAGTTTTAACGCCCCTCACTTCTAACCTTTACAATCTAAGACCTCACTGAGCTGTTTAGAGCCTTTTGGGGCGGGGGGGGGGGGGTGACAGAGGGAGTCCTTTAAGAAAAAACAGGAAATGATTGCTGCAAAAATACAAACACTGCATGTACTAAAACCTCATGACACAACAAAGAGAGACTTGAAAACCATGCTAGCTCAATAGAAAATTCTTGTAAAGGATTTTATTTGTATTCATTCATCTCCCCTGCTTTCATTTCTCTCCTGTCTTGGGCGAAGGTTTGCGTTTAATAACATCATTTGCATCAGTGTGTCCCAAATGACCACAGTACTGGGGCTGGGAGAGATTAGCATGGTAATCTTGTTCTGATGGATAAAATTAGCAAAGATATTTCCCTGAATGGAAAGCTGCCATTGGCAAGCTGCCGTGCTTGGAATCAATTACTAAATTACTTTGAGCTCTAAGTCGACATTAACAGAAAAAAATTGCCATCGACCAAAGTGAAATAAGATAAAAAATATGCGATCATTAAATCTCTCGCTACTATTCGCAAATGTGACTCACAAGAACTGTACAAAAATAAGGCAAAATTTAATTTTTAACAGTGGTCCCTGTCATCATTTCAGCTGGAGTGGCTCACTGTATGCAAGTATGGCTCAGCTTCTCTTTTCTGGAGCAGCAGGGCTGATTTCAGCTCCAGTATTATTTCTGCCAGTACATATTATCTAGTCTGGAAGTCTAAAAGATAATTCATGCTCCTGCAAGTAGAGCTGGACAGAGAGAGGCTTTGTGAGTGCATAAAATCCTTCTTTATGCTATTAATTGTTGTCTATTTAGCATCTCCACAAACAGAGTAAGACAGGTCTCTGTCCCAGAAAATTGTCTATGCCCCAAAGTGTGTGAAGGTGCTCATACCTCTACTATAGTTTATTTTCATACAAGAAGGGGGGGTGGTTCTACCATTATAAATGTAGCCACACTAAGGGTTGTATCTGTATAACTAGATGGGTGAATAATCTACGCTAACTGACCTATACAAAAAAGGTGTGTAGACCAGGCCTAAGATGTTGGTTCTGCAATGTGGCTGGATCCTCATATCTTGTCAACATACTACAGAAGTCAACATGGAAGCAGAGGTCCACTCACCCTAACATGGAGAGTGAATATTCTGGCCAAGATTTTCAAAAGTGATTAGTGATTCTGGATGTGTCAATTTTTCAGTGACTAACATGGGCTACCTTTAAAAGGGCCTGGTTTTTGGAAAGGGCTTGTTCACCTGCCCTTTGAAAATCAGCGTCTTTAAGTTACCTCAGGTTGGACCCAAGAAACAGGGGCACCCCAAATCACCTGCCATTTTTAAGGCATAAAAGCTATTGATAAATACTCAATCCATCCTTCCTAAATTAAAGCATAAATGAGTAAGAGAAAGCAAACAGATTCTACCCCTGTAGCCCAAATACATATAATATAAAATATGGAGCAATATGATCCAAGATACAAGAGTGTCTTGGCTAAAATTGTGAGGTAAATTGTCCTTATTACTTAAAAAAAAAATAAAAAAGAAAGAAAGTGAAGTGAAAAACTTGAGGACCTTTTTTTTTGTACCTTTGAACACTGTGAATCACAGAAGCATAAGTAACAGATAATATTATTAGCACAGTATACATATCAGCTGTTCAGATATTATGAGGCCTGAATTCAATCTCTGTTGGGGGAGTCAGGGTCAACATCATTAACTATAGATCCTGTCCTGGTTTACATATAGAGCCCTCAGGCAAAGTGTCTGCTAGATACATCTCTATAGATGTGCATAGCTATAGGACATACAGGGGGCTAATCACACACATCAGTAGTAGACAACAAGCTTTTGTTTATCTGAAGGTTTACTGGAATTAACTGATTAGTGTCAGCTTGACACAATAACTTTTGTCTACAATGCAGTAGATCATTTTGATGGGTTTATTGATGAAGTGTTGTCTAGTGTAAATTATAAAGGTAGTTGAATTTAGATGAAGTTGGAAACATTTTACTTACACAGAAATTGAAAAAGCCATTTGTAAATGTATCTTTAAAGTGACACGCCTTGTAGTCGTATGGACAGTACAACATAACAATATACTAACAAACATAATTAAGAGATTTAAAATGGAAATTCATTCAGTAGGTTCATCAATTAAACCTAGAATAGAAGATCTTATATGAAAATTAGAGATTAAAATGAAACAGAAGGTGAGTTTGACAAATCTTTCATGTAAAAAAAAGTCGATCTGATAAAATGGATGAGAAATAAAAAATAAAGTATACATATGTACATAAAAATTTCAATGAACTAATTTTGAATTAAAATATGCAAAAATATCCTTAAATCTCAATTACAGCAATCAAAATTAAAAAATATATTTGTAGATCTGATTCTGAATATATTCTGCCTTTTGTTTTCTTCAGTAGTTTAATACTGAATTGTCACAGTGTTCCTGTTTTATACTAAGTTGTTGAACAGCTTCAGTGAAATGGTTCTATGCTTTCTGTTCTCAGCAATTCAGCATAGGTATAGTTTATATATTAATGGAAACTATTCATAACTACTACAAAATAACAATAAATCTCAGTTTTGGGTGAACTATTTTAATGTTCAGTGTAAATGTTATAAATTGTCTTGGAGAGGCAAATTTAAGCACTATTTTGATTGGTTGAGAAACATTTCAAAGAGATATGTAAATAATAGGAAAAAATACTTGATAACCTCAAAATCACCTCCCTCTGCTTTCAGAACACAAAATATGCCGCTGCCCCCCCCCCCCCAAATACACTCTCCATAGCAGGTCAAAACAATTAGGCCAGTATAAGGAGATATTGTATGTCACAAAATGAAATAATTAAATTTAGGAAGTATTATCAATTATGCTTAGTTCCTACCATTGAAAGCTGTAGTTAGTAACTCCATTCTGTCCATATCTCAAAAAGCTATTTATTCTTCTTCATTACCTTCTAATATCATATCCCTGGGTAATACAGGATTCATAAAATCATAGGGTTGGAAGGGACCTCATGAGGTCATCTAGTCCAACCCCCTCCTGAAAGCAGGACTACTCCCACTAAATCATCCCAGCCAGGGTTTTGTCTAACTGGGCCTTAAATGTTTCCAAAGATGGAGATTCCACCACCTCCCTAGGTAACCTATTCCAATGCTTCACCACCCACCTACTGAGAAAGTTTTTCCTAATATCCAACCTCAACCATCCCAGCTGCAGCTTGAAAACACTGCTTCTTGCTCTGTCTTCAGTTACTACTGAGAACAGCCTAGCTCCCTCCTCTTTAGAGCACCCCTTCAAGTAGTTGAAGGTTGCTATCAAACCCCCCTCAGTCTTCTCTTCTGCAGGCTAAATAAGCCTAATTCCTTCAGTCTTTCCTGGTAAGTCATGTGCCACATCCTCTAATTATTTTCGTTGCCCTCCACTGGACTCTCTCTCATTTGTCAACATCCCTTCTGTAGTGTGCAGCCCAAAACTGGACACAGTATTCCAGATGCGGCCTCTCCAGTGCCGAATAGAGGGGAATAATTACATCGTTCGATCTGCTGGTAACACTTATGCTGATGCAGCCCAATACGCCATTGGTCTTTTTGGCAACAAGAGCACATTGTTGACTCATATCTTGCTTCTCATGCACCATAACCCACAGGTCTTTTTCTACAGTGCTGCTCCGTGGCCAATTGGTCCCCAGCCTGCAGCTGTACATGGGAATTTTCTGTCCTAAGTGCAGGACCTTGCACTTTTCCTTGTTTGAACCGCATGAGATTTTGTTTGACCCAATGCTCCAATTTGTCTAGGTTTCCCTGAATCCTATCCCTGCCCTCCAGCGTGTTTACCATTCTCCCCAACTTGTTGTTGTCTGCAAATTTACTAAGTGTGCAATCTATCACATCATCAAGATCATTAATGAAAATGTTGAACAGAACTGGCCCCCCCGAACTGACCCCTGAGGCACTCCACTAATTACTGGTTGCCAACTATTCATTGAGCCATTGATCCCTACGTGCTGAGGTTGATGATGCAGCTAGCTTCCTATCCACCTTACAGACCACTCATCCAAACAGTACTTCCCTAACTTGCTGACAAGAATGCTGTGGGAAACCGTATCAAAAGCTTTGGTAAAGTAAGGTATATCATATCAACAACTATTCCTGCACCCACATATCCCGTCATCTCATCATAGAAGGCAATCAGGTTGGTCAGGCACAATTTGCCCTTGGTGAATCCACGCAGACTGTTTCTGATCACTTTATTTTCCTCCAAGTATTTCAGAATGGATTATTTGAGGACCTGCTCGATGATTTTTCCAGGGATTGAGGTGATGCTGACAGGTCTGTAGTTCCACCAGTCCTCATTTTTCCCTTTCTTGAAGATAGTGCTATATTTGCCTTTTTCCAATCATCTTGGGCCTCCCCTGTTTTCAAAGATAATGGCTAGTGGCTCTGCAATCACATCTGCTGACTACCTCAGCACCCTCGGATGCAGTTCAATCAGCCCCATAGACTTGTGCACATTCAACTTCTCTAAGTAGTCCCTAGCCTGACCTTCCATCACCAAGGGCCTCTTTCCTCTTCTCCATTGTGCATTACCCAGTGTAGTAGCCTGGGAGCTGACCCTGCTTATGAAGATGTAATAGTAACTTTAAATATCAGCTGAACATGCCACTGTTGTTATGAACAGTGTCACGGCTCATGAACAAAGCAGCATCAGTCACAATTGTTGGATTCCCAGTAATATTCACTCAGGGTGAGATGATATCGTTATTATTTACTAATCAATACTACACACACCACTTGCTTGACAATGATAGCTGAAATCATGTCATTAGAGAAAAAAGGCCTCATTTTACAGCCCGCACTCATGCGAACTTCCTATTGAAATCAGTAAGGTCTGTAGGATTGGGCCAAAGAGCACTTTCCTTTGATTATGCAAATGATCTGGGCTAGACTGGAGGTAGGCTGACCCAAAATGGTTTTTACTTTTGGTTAAAGTTGTATAGAAGAGGTTTAGTTTTGTTATCTCATGCAAACATACTCTTTGAAGAACACAAACACCCTGTATCCCCAGCCAATACAAAACAAAGAGGTAATTTTTACTTTCCCTGTTTCCCAGACAGCTCATATTTCCAAGAAATAATACCTTTTCCTCATTAAAAAAAAAAAATCTTGCCATTCCTCTAGGACTACTAAAATAATTAAAAGAAATAATTAGATCTTCATTCTGTATGAAATTCACATATAAGAACATGCATCAACATGAACATTCAAAGGAAACAAGTTATGAGGGAGTCTCAAAAGATTTAGACCACAGATACAGGTCAAATAAGCATTCTCAACCATTTCCTACCTGCACATCCATCTCTTTCACTTCTCATACCTTTTTGTGTAAAACCCAGTGCAGTATCATCTTCTGCAACTTCTTGGAAAGCTCCCTCCCTCTTGTCCATTGAAGGATCATGGGTGCAGGATCTTCAACCTCCTCCATTTTGGGCAGAATTAGTTAACACTTTTTTTCCTCTTGAGTTCCAGGATACAACTGTCAGTGAAGCAGAGATGACAAGTAACTATATGAGCTTCTCCCCATCCATAGCCATCTATCATAGGCTTTATTTAGAGTAAGATTTAAAGTGTGTTGTTTCAACACACACTAAGTAGCATGCACTGAAAGTCTAATGTAGCCAAAGCAGTGTGTTCTTTAACTCATACTACCCTGGTCAAGTTAGAACCTGAGCTCCCACCTAATCTTTTACTGAATCAGCTTCACATGTGTCAGAGGTAACATGCCTTGCCCACACTAAACTTTTAAACCATGTCAGTTAGCATATTAGTTATGCTATGCTTCCTTAGGGAAATTCCCTAACACCCCCTACAATCCCCCTGAATTTCCCAACACCCCCCCACCCCCAGTTGTCAGCTAGTAACATACTGTTATACCAATTTAGTCACTGGTTGGAAATGACTGAACTGAACTCGCTAAGAAGTAAGGAAAGCAAACAAGGAATTTGGTGGCACTTTGAAATACCAATTTAAGGAGGGTCAGATGCCATATCAGATTGCTTCTCAGTTTGTGGGAAGCGGACAGATGTTTGCTTGCTGTTGTGGGCTCTCCCTTACAAACAGTATCTTATTAGCAATCAGCTCTATCTTTTAACAAGTATTGAACTGGTCAAACACTGCTTGTCATTTAGCCTGGCTCTGTACAGAGCCTTTTGTTAGTTTAAGTGACCATTATACCTGAAATCACAGATACTCAGGTCTAAGAGCTAGTGCTTAGACCTGGAGTGTGGGAAAGTAACCATATTTTGTGGAGCCTAGAAACATCCAACATGTATCAGCATAAGTTCCCCCACTGAGACATAAAATGACAGAAGTCAAGTCACACAAAGTGTTGAGAAGGAGACTATATGCACAACAAAGGTGATTGAGTGAAGTAGTGAAGAACAATGCAACCAACAGCTGGAAGAATGAGCAAGGTGCTGCTATGGCCTTTGTCCCATTTTTTTCCCTGGAAGGTGAACTCTTGTAAAAGCACCTCTGAACTGTGGGTCTCTCTCCAGTACTGACAAGGAGGAGAACAAGGTGAGTGAGGTATGGAGAAGGGAGAGGAACACATTAAAAGAACATTTATTTGTTGAATAAACAAGGAGTCTACTAGCACTTTTAAAGACTAACAGATTTCTTATCTCACTGTGTTTTAGTGACTTTGCTCCAGACTGCTAGATTTGTGACTGGGAAACTTACATAAATGTTTCTTAGTAGGCAAAGATTTTTAAAATGTTTTATTTGCTCAGGTCATTATCTCACATCATCACTACCTTGAAAGGTCATTATCATGGATATTTTTTGTACTAAAATTTTTTTAAAGTTTGAATTAATTTTTACATAATGGCATTAGACTGGCCATACTGGCTCTGACCAATGGATATCTAGCCCAGTAACCTGTCTTCTGACAGTGGCCAATGCCAGGTGCTTTAGAGAGAATGAATTGAACAGGCAGTCATGGAGCTACCTGTCTCTTAACATCTAGTCCCACCTTCTGGCAGAAGGAGACTAGGAACATTTCAGAGTATGGTGTTGCATCTGTCCCTGCCCGTCCCAGTTAATATCATTGATGGACCTTCTCCATAAACTTATCTAATTCTTTTTTGGACCCTGTTATAGTCTTGGCTTTCACAACTTGCTCTGGCAAAAGAGTTAAACAGGTTGACTGTGTGTTATGGGAAAAAAATACTTCCTTTTGTTTGTTTTAAACCTACTGCCTATTAATTTCATTGGGGGATACCTAATTTTTGTGTTATGTGACATATTAAATAGCATTTCCTTATTCCCTTTCTCCATACCAGTCATGATTTTATAGATATAGTGCTTCACAGAGGGATTGAGTAGACAACTTTGTGTGATAATCCAATAAAATGGGCATTCATGCACCACTTTCCAGGTTTTACTACGATGACATATAGCCCCTCTTCACCCCCACAATCTCACACCTCATTTGCCCTCACACCACCCCTGTAAATTCCAGCACTCCCCCTAATTTCAATTCCTGGGGAAAACACTGCATCTAAAGCTATAATGTAGCCATAGCTTATGTTGACATTAGTTATGTTGCTCAGGGGCGTGAACTGATCACTCGAGTGACATAATTTATGCCAATTTAAGGCAAGTGTGGACAGTGCACGTCACTGAAGGGGCTGAGCTACAGGGCCGTGGGGTTAGGGACTTGCGGAAAGTTGGTGGGAGGGAGGGGAATGGGGAACTTGGGGTGGGACAGGGAGCTGACAGCTGATTGGGGGGGTTAGGAAAAGGGTCAGGGACTCAGTGGAAGCCAGCAGGTGGGGGGGGGGGTTAAGGAGGGGATTGGGGCAGAGCAGGGAGATGGGGGCAGGATGGGGGGATTAGAGAGGGGGGTGAGCTGTGCCTGATTTTTAACCTCAGTTTATATGCCGGTCATGAGGTTTTTTGGGTTTCTGGGATTAATTGCTGAGGGTTGGCTTATATGGTAGTTGATGCAACCACAGGAAGACTTCTGGGGATCCCTTGGCATAATGTATCCCTGACTCAGAACCACTGCTCTAGTGTAGCATTAACCTCAGTCTAAACAAGGCCTAAATCAACAAGTAGCACACATCAAAGACAGTGTGCCTTGTGCCTTTGTCTATGCTAGACATTTAAAATGGGTTCTCTAACACACTTTCAAAGGCTACCTTAAACAAATCCATAATAGTCTGTCCATTGGAAGGAAGGTAGGATAGATGGGTCTTCATGAGGAAGCAATACAAGGGAAACTGAAGGCACTTTTTCCTGTGTGTCTTCCCCCACAATCTCAACACACTGAGACAATCACAGTCTTGACTAAGGAACAGCTAGCAAGTCCCTCTCTCAGCACTGACATGCCACATTCTTGAAAGGCTATCATTTCCTCCAGGCAGGAGAGCAAGAAACTCATGGTGTTTCCCAAACCAACATGACCCTAACCATCATCTTGCACAGCCTGCAGCATTGCAGTTTAATGTTACTTGCTCATTTTAATCTAAACCTATACTGGTCTGAAATTTGCTATACCTAACCTCAACCCAAATTTCTGTCTACCTATTATAAAAAGGGGCTTGAATTGCAGTTCAGTTCAACATCAGAGAAAAATAGCTGAATTTGGGGAAAAGAAAATGTTACATGTAGCTAGTCCCTTAACAGGGCTAATCACTTGGCTTTACTGAAAAACAGAACAAACTGTATTCAAAGGATGAAATTGTATCCTTTTAAAATGCATATTTCCAGAATGTTAACTAGATGCTTTTTTCTTTGAAAGAATATTCATTTAAAAAAAAAAAAAACAAAAAAAACAACTATGGATCCCCAGGAGACCTTGGATACTGTGATTAACGTAAGGTCAAGTCACAAGCACCTGATAAAATGTAAACACAACACACTATGATATACTCTTTATAGAGTATCATTTATAGAAGTAGAAAAATATCCCTTAAAAATGTAGATCACACTTTTCATGAAGAAGGATCCCAGATTGTGAGCCATATTGTGTCTGAGCTTCAAGAAGGTGTATAAATAAAGTGGAAGGATAAGAACAAGCATTTTCTCCCTTTTGTGGCCCACATGAAGGGCAGGCACAGCTGTAGTCAGTCAGAAGAATGCAAACACCCCACAAAGAAGGGGAAATGTTCAGTGGGCTGTTGAGCCATGGCTCCTCCTTCCCTACATTGGTGCACACAGTGAGACCAACATACTGTGGAAGTGTACTGCAACTCAGACAGGATGTAGCAGCAGGTCTCTTCCTTCTCCCCCCCCCCCAACCCCCACACAAAAAAAGTGGAAGACACAAACAGGGGGGCACCCATTTTACACTTAATTCTGACCAGCAGGGAGGCAGTGGTTGTAAATCTGAAAGTGGAAGGTAATCTGGGTGAAAGTGATCATGAAATGATTTTATTTTAGGGAAAGAAAGGAATGAAAGCAGCAAAATACAGACAGGGCCTCCAAAAAAGCAAACATATTCAGAGAACTGGTAGGTGATATCTCATGGAAAGAAAATCTAAGATGAAAAAGATCAGAAGAGCTGGTAGTTTCTCAACAAGGTAGCATGAAAGGCACAACTGCAAAGTATTCCTATGCAAAGGAATGAAAAGAATAATAAGAGGCCAACATGCCTTTTAATAGTCTAAAAATCAAAAAGGTTCCCACTTTTTGTAGGATTCATCAAATCATTGCCAAGAAGTACAAAATAACATTAGCATGCAAGAACAAAATAAGAAAGGCCAAGGCACAAAATGTTGTATCCCTTACACTGCACCATATGGAAACATAGGTCTACCACTTGACAAGGATATCTAACAACTGGTGATGACATCAAGAATGCAAGATGCCTATTTTGCTTCAGTCTTTACTAAAAAGGTTCCTGGTGACCAGATACTCGATGTAGCATGTTTCCACAGGACTAAAAGACCAGTGCAGGCTCCTGTTTGCAGCTAAAGGGATGGGAGATCAGTGGGATTTTCTCTCATGAAAGCTCAAGTGATAAATGAATGTGTTAGTCTTTAAGCGCCACAGGACTTTTTTTTTTTTTTTTTTTTGCTGAACTAGACTAACATAGCTACCCTTTTGGAACTTCCCTTTTCCTGGTTGTTGCAGGGAGCACAGCACTGCACTCTGCCTTAGGCCATAGGTGCTGGGGTCCTTGCTGGAACCAAAGGGAGGAAAATACTGATCCTATCCCCTGGCTATAGAATGGGGCCACTGCCTAGGGACCCAGGTGGAATGCACAGTGCTAGAATGCATGTGGTTTTCCTGTTGTGATCAGGGAGATTGGAGATCAGTGAGCAAGGAAGCAAACTGCTTTGGGGAAGGAAGGGTTGCTGGCAGAGGCTGGTGTGCCTTCAGGGCTCTACAAATGGTATTTGTGGCCCTTGAGCCAAAAAGTCTGGGAACCACTGGTTTAAAGAATATTTAGAGAAATCAGATATATTCAAATCAGGGTCTGATGAAATTAATCCTAGGTACTCTTGAAAATAACAGTCTCAAAGAACCATTAGCAGTTATCTTTTAGATCTTCTGCAGGATGGGTGAGGCCTCTACTGGAGAACAGCAAACATAGCACTTATATTTAAAAAGAACAAAGAAGGTCCAAGGAGTTATAAACCAGTCAGCCTAAACTTTAGTACCTGGAACAATACTGGAACAAATTATTAAACAATCAATTTGTAAAAGCACCTAGGCAATTAACCAGAGCTGTAAAGAATTGCCACTATGGATTTGTCAAGAACCAAATCATGCCAAACCAAACTGATTTCCTTCTTTGATGGGGTTCCTGGCCTACTGGATGGGGGAAGCAGTAGCTGTGACATATCTTGATGTTAGTAAGACTTTTGACACAGTCTCACATGACATTCTCATAAGCAAAGTGGGGAAATGCAGTCTAGATGAAATTACTTTAAAGTGATTGCACAACACATTGAAAGGCCATACTCTAAAAGCACTTGAGTTGTTTGCTGTCAAACTAGTGGGGCCTGACAGGCATTTGTCCTGGATCTGATACTACTCTGGAATGGAGAATGTTTATAAAATTTGCTGATAATACAAATGTGGGAAATATCACAAAAAATTTAGAGGGCAGGATTAGAATGCAAAATGACCTTCACAAATAGGAGAGTCTATCTGAAATCAAGAAAATGAAATTCAGTAAAGACAACTGTAAAATACAACATTTGGGAAGGAATGGGGGAGGTAGCAGTATGACTGAAGAGTATCTGGTGGTTACAGTGGATCATAAATGGAATATAAGTCACCAAGTGAGGCAACTGCAAAAAGGCTAATATATCTGGGTGTATTAACAGGAGCATTGTAAGTAAGACACAGGAGGTAATTGCCTCCTTCACATTGGTGAAACCTCAGCTGCAGTTGTGTCCAATTCTGAGTGCCACATTCTAAGAAAGATGCAGATAAATTAAGGAGAATCCAGAGGTAAGCAACAAAAATGATAGGAGATTTAGAAAGCTTGACCGCTGAGGAATGGTTTAAAAATTAGATATGTTTAGTCTTGAGATAGAAAGATTGGAAGAGGTGGGGAGAGACAACCAGATAACCATCTTCAAATGTGTTAAGGACATGTCCACTGAAGGTAGAACAAGAAATAATGGTGTTGATCTGCAGCACAGGAGATTTAGGTTAGATCTTATGAAAAGGCGTTCTATCGGGATAGTTATACTCTGGTGTAGGCTTACAAGTGTGGTTGTATGTGTGTGTGTCAGCTCCCTACTACACTGCTGTCTGCCTCACCAGCAAACTCCTTGATACTTGGCTATTCTTAACCCTGCCTTGCAGGTAACATTCAGTAAGTCCCAGTCCCTTGGAAGAGCACTCTTGAACAGCAGCTAGTTCCTGTCACTCAGTGGCCTCAGAAATACCACATTTCAAAAAAAAAAAAAAAAAAAAAAAAAAAAAAAAAAAAGAGCACACACAGCAGCCCTGTTGGCTCACCAGAGGTTGCACACCTCCTGTTACTCTAAACAGCACTGAGGTGACTTTATGGTAAGATTTAAATTAAGTTTACTAATAAAGATAAGAGATTTAAGTGCTATCAGGCAGAGATAATAAAAAGAAATAATGGTTACAAACAAAAACAAAAACACACTTTTAATGTACAAAGTTTAGATTACACCCTGGTCTCAGTTTCTCACCTATAGTCAATTCTCTGCATCTTCAGGCCATTTGGTCAGGGTATTGGCTTTTCACAGATTTCCTGTGCACTGACCTCTTTTGCTTCTAAGTGATGGGAGTTCCCTTTCTTCAATTTTACAGTCCAGGAAATGTTTGAAGAGTATCTGTTCAAAAGCAAGCCCAGATAAATGTTCCTCTTCTGTGCTGCTTGTTCTTTGGGGTACAGGCTCCCAGTCCATTCTTCATCCTCCAACTTGATTTGCTCTCTTGATTGGCTTGATCACTGTTTACCTTTGCGCAAATGTACGTTTATTACCCTTTGCTTGTAATCAAGCAACATTGTTTCCTTATCTGCCTGTTACCTTGATCCACAGTCAGATAAATCCACATTCCTTTGTCTAGTACAGGCTTGTTTATTCACAGCCTCTTCCACTTATTACAACCCACATACATAAGTCTTTACACAAAAACTATACATAAGTAACACAATGATATTCATATCTAGTGGGTCACCATTTTTCACGTTATACCTTACAAGACACTGTTTGGCTAAATAATCTGACAATAGTGTATCATGTTTTTTTGAGTTTGCCAGACCTGCTGGGTTATTATTATTACATAATAGTTTGCCCTTTGCCAACTGGCATAAAGTGACTCTTAGGGTTACTTCTCTTTTTTCTTGTCTCATGCATAATGAGAATTGTATAAATGTTATACATGATGGTGGAAAGGGTAACACTTATCTTCCTTCAACCAGGAATGCTACAAACAAAACTAGACCTCACTGTGTCCAACACGTGTTATGTAGTCATCCCTAACTCATGAACCCAGGTCACTGAAAAGGTACAAAAACACATAAGCCATATTCCATTGATCTGATGTCAGACTGACTGAAATATGATATTACATTGATGTTAATCTTTCTACTGTAATCATTAATACTGTAATATAAAACCAAACTGAGGAACGTTATATTTTAGATATCACTCATCTCCAGTAATTATTTTGTAGCAACCTTAAAAATTGTACAGCACATTTAAAAGAAATCAGAAATATTACAAATATTCAGAACTGCAGAAGGATTCTTTGTTGTGATGATTAGGATGTTTTATTGGGTTCACAAACAGAGAAATACCCCTAAGAGAATTTTTGTAGCTAAATTTAATAACTGCCATCTAGCATAGAAAACAAAAAATGAAAACTGGAAATAAGATTATACAAACATCTTTGGGTTCTGATTGCTTGAGCTCATCAAAATCTCTTATTTGGGTCAAATCCTAAAATCTATAACAGTTTTTATTTAGGCAGACTCCAATTGGCCTCCTAATCTGGCCTATTACTTGCACAGGATTATAGTCAAATCAGTTACCTGAGAGTAATCCTGCTAATTTGTCCATTGATCAATCATGATATTCAGTTACACATTCAATTATGTACATTAGCACATACAAATTTTACATTATATGTACATATAGAAGTAATAGCATGTGCATAATGTAGTGCATGTTATTTAAAATATAAGATGAAAATGCTTCAGTTTAAATCAATGCCAATTTACATTTCATATTCCAGCACCGTCATAATATTAATATAACATATTGATCCAGGAATGACCACTTGATATTACATCAACAGTAATATGACTCATCATCTCTTGACATGTGGGAATTGTCTTAGAGAAATTCATACATACACATCAATACACGTGTATAGTCAATGGTTAGAACGTATACTCAGCTGATTAACGCAAGATGCATTTTTATCAAGGGCTTCTAGTAACAATAAAAATCAGTCTACCACATCCTTATTGTAGAGTCTGCTACTAAACTCAGTTTTCTCTCCTTAATTCCATTCCTGCTTTTTTCCCCCCCAGCCTCTCTCTCTCTCAACTGTCTCCTATTTTGACCCTTTGTATGTTTTGTTGAACTAGACTAACATAGTTACCCCTTTGGAACATTCATATTCTGATGCTCTCAGACCCAAATGCAGTATTCCAAAGAGGATGAGAATTTCAAAGGCAATTTAGTAGCACAAATCACAAAAACCTCTCCCAGAATCTCACCCAGTTCCTTCAGAGCCAAATCTAAAGCTCACTAAAGTCAATGGGAAGACTCCCATTGAGTCTCTCAGGTTTAAGTAATACCCCCTATTTCTTATTAATAATTCCTGCTATGCTTCTAGTATTCCTAAGACTCTCATTGACAATGTCAGTGGGCTTTGGATCTGTCCCATAAACCCCTCTCTTCCCTGTTTTTCACAAGATGATGTGATTTGGGGATGTAGATGAAATGACATTGGCTTCCCTTCCCCCCACTGTATCATATTTCAAAATTATATCCACAGACCCTTCACAGTCTTGGTCTGCTTAACTGAACTCTGTGAATCCCCTCACATTAAGTCTGTGTTTTGGATTACATTATCTTGCATGTGTTACCAGCTTTGTTCTTCCCAATGGAAAATCATTTTAGAATTTACCTAAAGGATACTTCTGGGCATTTGAACATCTTTGCTGCAGACCTTCTCATGCAGAATTTCCCAGAGCTCATTTTCTCTCTCACACAGAACTGCTTCCACCAAAGTCAATGGCAAAACTCCCCCTAATATCAGTGGAAGCAAGATTAGATCTGATGTATATGTAAAGCGACTAGAGTTAATTGTATGATGTTGCTGTTCAAGATGTCATCAATATACTGATGATACTGTGTTTTATACTTCCTTTTCATGAAGCCAAATACACAATCTCTGATTACTCTGACCAAATTAGGGATCCAAATGAAAACAAACTGGTCATTATTCATCCCAGATAAGGGGGAACTCTAGGGACACATTATTTGGACTACCAGCAGGCAGCCCTCTGTCATCTATTGAGATATACTTCTCTCATCATCATCTGAGATGTGCTCTTACTAAAATGGTTCACAACCTCAGAGACCTACTGAAGCCACTGGGGATTCTGGATTTTAATGGTTCTGCAGTAGGTCTTACTATCTTCTAATCAACTCACTGATCTGTGACTATTCCTTTCTAATGTGGAATTAGGACTAACACTGAAAACCTCCTAGAAGCTTCAGCTGAGACAGACTGAAGCTGCCCAGTTCCTGCGTGGGACAAGACTAAGACCATGTTGCCTGTGCTCAAATCCCTGTATGCTTCCAGGTAGCAGGAGACAATCTTGAAGCTCTGAAGACTCTAGCCTTGCCTGGCTATCTGAGAGATCACTGTCAGTCTGGAGGAGGCAAAAACCCTGTTAGATCATGGTGAGGTTGATATAAGTTAAAAATAACTTTGCCTAGGCCAAGAGAACCCAGAACAATGGGAATCAAGAGGCAGCAACAGAACATAGCAAAATGGGAATCTAGAGTTTATGAAATGATGACATTCTGATACTAAGCATATAAATTGCTAAGTTGCAAAGGGATAGTCATGTTAATCTAGTTCAGCAAAATACACAAGGAGTCCTGTGGCACTTAAAGCAAAAGCAACACAGGCCCAGGAAAAGACCTGGGTCCCGGGCCCCTCCACCACCCCCTTGGTCCCAATTTGGGGCCCAGGCCCGATTCTGCCAGGGACCAGGTCAGGCTCCTGCCACAGGCACCCTGGCTCCAGACCCCTGCCCAGGGAAGGCAACCACTGATGTGGGTGGCCCCATGGCAGACCCACAGCACTGGTGCTGGGACTCAAGCCCCCTATGCCCAGCACCAGCAATGCCACTGACATAAGGACTAACAAGTTTATTTAATTTATCACAGGAGCTTTCATGGGAGAAAATCCCACTTCATCAGATACTTTCTCCCATGAAAGCTCCTGTGATAAATAAATGTGTTAGTCTTTAAGTGCCAGAGGACTCCTTGCCTTTTAAGTACATAGGTGTATGCCTCAGTGATTTAAATTAGACCATGAACTCTTCAGGGCATAGATCATGTCTTCCTGTGTGTTTTTCTGAATTGACTATATCCCAAATGTATACAGGTACATACATACTGTACATTTTCCATCATCTAGCTAGTCATAATCTAGTGTTATTTCTGTCCTTCCTGATGTTAACACACGCCAATACATCATCATATAGTCTGAACATTCGATCAATGCGTTATTTATATTTGAGCTGTAAATTTTTAGAAGTTTTCTTACAGTTGGTAAATTAACTTCTTAAATAAAAGTACCCGACTCAATCCCCTCAGCATATGTTTAGACATATTCCTACAATCTACCCCTTTGATGTAAGTGGTCCACCAGCCACTTTTGAGTTCATGTCAGAGAGCACATACCTAGAAAATTGGGTTTGGGTGAGACTTCAGGAGGGACTGCAGAAGAAGTTGTGCTAAAGCCTGATACTTATTGTCACTTAGATTCACCTGCTCTAATAATATAAAGGGCTACCGTTATGCTCACTTTAAGGCCCCTGTACTGACAGGAAAGCACAGAGATGCCTTAATGTAAACGAGCATCAGGCTCCATACCTCTTAGAGCTACTGCTTTTCATTCTACTATTAATTTTGTAATCTGATACTGCTCTATCTGCTGTGGTCTCCAAGAAACATCCCAGTAACCCTTCCGATCTTTCCCATTCACTGTGCGCTACCCCTCCCAAAACAAACAAGGGGTCTGGTGGCATCATTAAAGACTAATACATGTATTTATCACAAGTCTTTATGGGAGAAAAATCTCACTTCATCAGATGCTTGAAGATGAGGAACTTACAGAATAGGAGCAAAATAAATTTAGGGGAGTGTAAGTAATAGGATCTGGTCAGATTGTTACAGTAAATCAAAGCAGTTGTTTAGATTCAAACAGAGGAAAACAGCTGTTTTGATTTGCTGCAACAGTCTGACCTGATCCTATGACTTACAGAATGGGAGCAAAATAAATGTAGGGGAGTGCAAGGTCCCCATCTTCAAGTGTCTGACAAAGTGGGATTTTCTCCCATGAAAGCTCACATGATAAATGTTTTTAAAAGTGCCACAAGATTCCTTGTTTGTTTTGCTGAACTGGACTGAGCCAGTTACCCCTCTGGAACTTCCCCTCTCAAGTCTCCCATTCCCACTTATGACTTCCTGCTAAAACAGATCGGGATTTAACTACTGATGTTTGAGTTTCCTACAGACACACACTGTGCATTTCCCTGACATGAGACGGGCCTTATATGAGCAGCCACATTTCATCAGAGGAGAGTGTGAGCCCTGTTGTGACTGAAATAAAATTAAGTACAATAGTTTTATATTAATAGTGACAGTTTGTTACATTTTCTTCAGTACTCATACCTAATTAACATTAATTTTATTTTTCTATTTGAATGAAAACTAATAGAATAGACCTTTCTGCAACTGTCACAGCTTTATCATTCCTGTGAATAAGCCAAGACCTTCAACATGGAATCTTTCACAAACATTAGTATCACTTAAAAACAAGCAACAAATACAGCAGGACTTGCATGAATTACACTAGAGAAGTAACAGGACTGTTTTTGTAGCTAAAGCCCAGTTCTGAAAGATGCGGACTACTTACTGAGTGACAATGGTAAAAAATGAGAAAGTCATTCTAACACTGAACAAAACTGCTTTAGAGCAAAGCAAAAGTATTATTCTTTAAAAAAAAAAAAAAAAACTATGGCTTTACTGCTCTTTGTGGTAGCATTTCTGTCTAGACTATCCTCTAGTCTGTTCCTGCCTAGCATCCTTCTACCAGTTTAAGGTGATGCTACATGTGTTTTCACATCTCTCTTTAACAGCCCTTTTCGGTGGGAGGTGAAGAGCACTATACAACAAGAAATAGAATTTAACACATTATAGGCCCAGACAGAGTCACTAGTTTCATCATTTATCCAGATCTGGCCATCTCATCATTGAGTTCTATCCAGCTGATGCACTTGGATTATTAGGTCTGAAAAAGTACTGGCTCCTATTAAATAGATTTAAGACTCTTCTCAATCAGACTATCCTCCTTCCCTCAGATCCTGGCACACTGCTACAAAGATTCCACTCCATTTACAATCAGTGACAGCAACTGAGGGATACCTCCCCACATGGAAGGTTTCATTATGGCATCCTCAGCAGGTACTGCTTGACCCTGAAATACACTTCTCCTGTAGTTCAACAGAATCCAGCCTGGTTAACCCTCAACATTTACAAAGCTCTCTTTTTCCTGCAGGTATTTAAGAGAGGGGCAGGGTGAGGTGCAGAAGGGTTTGTTAACTGGGGTAAAATGCAAATCCAGAATGGGAATGAACATTGCTTGCACAAGGGTCACCAAAGCATTTTGTGCTCTTCTAACATTAAAAGAGGTATCCAGAGTACAGGGAAGTTGATCATTATGTAGTAACAGCAGGACTGCTTAATGCTTCCAGAGTACCCCTCATGGATAAGGTTGCTTCTATAGCCCTTACACCTCTATTTCCCCTCCCCCTGGACCCTTTGAAGAACTCACTCAGTCTCCAGGGACCTTGTAGGATCAAATCTTCTAATTCACTTTTCATCAGTTCTCCACAGGCTGGGAGCAGACTTCACCAAAAAACAACTCAGAGGTCAAAAACTACCACACCCTTTAACAGCTCATCTTCCTCTCTTTAACTCCCACTCACAGGCTTTAGTTGAGCAAAGTCATACAGCAACTAGACTTGCTCCTCACTGCTGTCCCTACTGCCAACCCAGAACTACACAATCATGTTTCCTCAGCTTCCCCCCAGTTCACCACTGCCAACTAACCTTCCCCCACCCCCTTGTAGCAGCAGTTACCATTAATTTTACACACACTCCACCCAATGCTCCCTGCAGCTTCTCCTTATATTGGAAGCACCTGATTCTTCTCAGGTGGGGCACATCCTGTAACCAGGGGCAGTATACCATGGGCTCTTCAGCTGGCAGGCAAGCCACACTATTACAAGAAGCTTCTAAAACATAAATCACTTAATTAAAATAAAGATCAGAGCCATATAGCAATTCAGTGAGACATGGAACTAGCAAAGGACACCAAGTTTCTTCTGTACAGAGTACCTTGAATGGTCTCAGTCATGTTGGAATATAGGTATGGCTGCATTAGTAAATGTGGTAGCCCAATATCCTTTCCTCCACCAGTGTCATTAGAGCTGGGTCCCTCCCTTGGTTTACATTTAAATATGCTCCTGGCTGCATTTTTATGTTAAAGAAGGAAGTCTGAGACCCCTTGGATTTGGTATCTCTTAGACTCCAACCTTTTAGCATGGCCAATTAACAACAGAATAAAAATTTGCTTCTACAGTTAGCAGTGCTCTTCTGATTTGTTGACCTATGAGTAGCAGAATGAGGCTCTCTCCAGTGACTCATAAACTAGTGGGAGTGAAATGAAGGGTTGCCATGGCTCAATAAAGGGAGGCCTTGTTGTTATAAAATTTTCTTTGCAACCTCTCACTCTCTCTTGCTGGTCCATTCCCTTGTGCACAGGTGTGCAGTCAGGCCTGAGCAGGTGTGCCATGGAATTTTTTAAAAAGATTCACAAAGAATTTTGGATTAGCTCATGAATATTCATGAGTTCATTTGGCAACTATGTGGCAGTGTACCTCAAAATAATTAAAGGTACCCAGGTGTGTCATGGCAGAGAAAAGGTTGGGGACCACTGCTATATTGTAGCCTTAAAGACTAATTGGCAACCTACACCCTGTTGTCACTGGTTGTTTCTTGGATACCGCCCCTGAAGAAACAAGTCTTTTAACTTGTCTCTGGCCTCTTGATTTGGAGGTTATATCTTCCATGAGAAGAACATACCTTCTCCTTTTTGACTTCTTCATTTAACCTCTTTAGGTCTGTGGAGATACAGACATGCCTGTTCTTATTAGTAACAGCCATAAGTGTCTATTACTGTGACGGTCTCATTAATGTGCCCTGTCACATCATTCTCCTCTGTCCTATTCAGTTCTTCCTCTCTGAGGGATTGACTGTACTAAGCACACAGAGCAGGATTTCCCTTTCACTAAGACCACACAAGTTCTCTATCAAGTCATTTTCTATGACACTCTCCAACTTTCTCCATGGATTTTATGAAGCCCATGTGAATAGATAAAGCTGAATCTATTTATGATAATCTCATCAATGACCTTTCATGCCTTTCTAGCAACTTCAAGCTTTGAAGTGATGCCGGCCATCTATCTGTCCTTCTGGGCTACCAAACACTAAGGGATTGATCCAAAATCCACTGAAGTCAAAATAGACCTAAAGAAATTAAGCTGGTTTCTACTGACTTTGGGCATCTCATGCCCACACCCTTCTCAAATACTATCCAGTATTTCATACTGTTTTTTTCTACAACTTCCAATAAAGGTGTTAATACTTCCTATTACTGTGTGCTACTCTGGGTGAGCAAACTGTGTTGTTCACTAGAGTCATGTGAATATAAAATGCAAAACTAACAAGGAGTCTTGTAGCACTTTTAAAGACTAACAAATGTATCTATCACATGACCTTTTGGGAGCTTTTTGTGGCAGACACTTGAAAGAAGGGCTAAGTAAAGGATCCTCTCTCTACAATATCCACTGTATATACATCAATGATTCCCAGTGCAACTGACAAACTGCTGCCTACAAAGCTGCAAGAAAAAGAGCACAGGAGATTAAACAGGATTATTTGAGAAACTCAGTGATCATGGGATTATAGACTGGTTCATAATTCATGTGCATAAAGGTGGGCCAGAAGGTTGAAAGGCAACCTTAACTTTCCTGATTTTGAGTGCTTAGCTGTGCAGCCCACACTCCGCTTAGAACGCTTTTGTCTGTTGCATGGACTGCCCCAGACTGCTATGAAAGGAGAAAAAAAAGAAATTGCCTAACATGTAGCTGTTTGGCTGGACCTTGCCCATCCCACCCAAGGTGCACTGAGTGTGTGTACAGAAGAGAATTACCCTGGGTGTCTTTTCAAGGACCACTTGCAGCAAATCACTGCAGAGCTTTGCTTTCCTCCTGTATTTTAGCCATTGTGACAGCAAGCTTTGGAGTGGACCCATCTCCTCTGTTTGGGAGTGAAAGCAGCACCTGCCCCTAGACCTTCCCCTGTCCCCAGATACTCCTGCTTCGGCCCCGGCTGTTTGAGCAGCTGCCCACTGAGCCACCCCCAGGTCCCTTTCAGCTCCTCTTTCTTCCTGCACTCCCTGCCTAGTCAGGGCTGGTATCTTCTCCGGTTTTATTGCAGACGGAAAAGCCTCCCTCCTAATCTAATTCCCGCTCCTTTGTCACAGGCAGATGTCACTTTTACATCTGTGTGTCTGTTCAAACGCTCCATCTCCTCTCCAACCCAGCAGATGTTGCCACTGTTGCTAATGTTACTCCAGCAAAAAGCAAGGTGCAGATCCCTCTGCTGGAGGGAGCCTCTCATGTGTAAGCGAGCTCTTCTTGGCTTCTTTTCCTCCAGGTGAATTCCCCCTCTCCCTGCAAAGACCAGCCACAACACCCCCCCCCCACACACACCTGAACATTCATGCCAAGAAGCTGTCCTCTATCTGTGCCTAATGCAACACACACTCATAACACAGAAAAACAGGAGCGTTCATCAGCTCATGGCATGAAGGCAAGAAAGAGCCCTGCCATGATACAGCCAGCAAACACTCAGCCTGGCCTTTACACACACGGTCCGTACCCAGACACCTGCACGACATGCCACACAAATGCATGCCGCTCACATGTGCACACCTGTGACACAATATTCACGACTTTGCTTGCAAACAACCTTCTGAAAAGGTGACGGAATCAAGCTTGGTCCCTTTTGTGCTCGATTTAATCTCCAGCGTAGCCCAGGGATTTGAAACAATTTGGAAACCCCGTGGAGTTTTAGTTCTTACACTGATGCCTTTTGCATGGCTGTAGCTAGCACCACAGATGTACAGGTGCAAATCTTTTGTGTAAAGCCATCGTACTGAGGGTTTCATGGATGCGGCTACATTAGGTCCATCCCCAGTCCCAGAAATTCCCCAGTTTTCCCTCAGTACTTTGCTTGCACACGCCCACTGCCTCAGGTGCACAAACATAACCAAGTAGTCAAAATGCTTCGGACTAGTCAAGCTCCTCTGCCTACAGGCTGAGAGGAATAAAAAGAGTTTGTATTTCTATTTTAGATGCTTTAGGCTTGCATATACTATGATTATTAGATAGATAGATAGATAGATAGATAGATAGATAGATGATACCCATAAAAGCACCTGGGACCAGTTAAATGTAATGTACAGGTTACAATATTGTGAGGTCTGGGGAGGGGAAAACCAGTCTAAATTCAGTTGCACAGAGAAGTTTTATTGTCCACTTTTTTTTGCTGCTTCTTGCTTTATACTCAGAGGCGCTAGGCTAACAAACTCATCTAATTTGGCCGCATGGGGTAAAATAAGGGCCCCAGCAGTTTCCTCTTTTAACCAAATCAACTACTGCACAAGGAAAAATCGCCTCTGCGGTGACATTCACAGCGGGATCATCTGACGCGTAAAGCAATCGAAAGGAAATTCTCACTGGTATTAATATTTCACTCATCCCCCAGATCATTGTGTGTAGCCTGCCGTAAAACAGCTCCATAGAAGTGAGACATTAGGGGCCTGCCAGGCGTTTGCCCATGAATTGCGACTTCAATACAATGGCATTTTGTTTGCTGTTTTGTTTCCCTGTCCCCTAACATTCCTTCTGACTTTCAGGGTGGAGGAGAAGATTCTCCTCTGTGAATAGAGAAGAATAGGAAAGAAAAGTT
>ML681996.1:12138771-12234805 GCA_007922195.1 Podocnemis expansa
CCCGGCGGGCGGCCAGGGAGCCGCGGGCCCCGGCGGGGAGCCGGGCAAGGGGGCGGCGGCGGCGGGCGGCTTGGCGGCGGCGGGGCCCGGGCAGGGCTGGGCTCCCGGGCCCGGGCCCATCACCTCCATCCCGGATTCCTTGGGGGGCCCCTTCGCCAGCGTCCTCTCCTCGCTGCAGAGACCCAGCGGCGCCAAAGGCAGCCTAGTAAAGAGCGGCATGTTCTGAGCCGGGCCCGGCGCCAGGACTCATCGGGGCCGCGGCCCAGCCGGGATCCCCGCGGGAGACTCACGGCGCGGGGTTCGTCCTCGGCCCGCCCGCTCGCTCGCTCGCTCTCGCAGCCCTCCTCCTCCGCTGCCGCGAGCGGGCCTGGCTGCCTCCCGCAGGACTCGCCCCCTGCCTTCCCGGTGGAGGGACTGTATTTATTAAGTATTATGGTTCACGCAGTTTTTAGGCAGCTCCGCTAGGGTTTTCTTTTTTCTCTTCTTTTTTTTAAAACAAACAAACAAAAAGATATTTTCCTTTGAAAGAGCCCCCCGACTGTAGCTGTTAGTTGAATGTCGCCAGGTATGCTTTAACTTTGCCCCCGTCTTTCTACAGCCGTGTTCTGTGACTCAGTTGTATAGTGTTAATATCGGTACAAACTTGTCTACTCTAGATGAGCGTATAAATAATGTTCTCCCTCCTCGTAGTCTCTATGGCGTGTCTTTCTGGAGAAATAACGTCCTCACGGGTCAAGTCACTTTGCGTTTCGAGAGACCAGCTTCAGACAGCGGTATATATTTTTATTATCAGGTGCATGTCGTCTTTTCTTTTGCCCTTCCCGTTGAAATATGTTCGTGAGCATAAGCGTCATAAATTATGTTCAGGGGTTTCAAATTTATTTATATGTGGTTCAAATGAATGCTTCTATTTAAAAGGGGAAATATTTCTACATGTGCATATAGTTTTCCAAGAGTGTACCATTAACTGGTTGTTGATAATAAAAACGAAAAGCAGATGTAGCACCGCGGTTCTTTGGGTTTAATTTATTTCCTAGAGTTTGCTCAGCAAAAGGTAAAGCAAGGGACTGAGGAAGTCAATCGCAGGGAAGGCTGCACTGAGTCTGTGAAGAAGCGCCATTTGAGCAGTGACTTATCTTCATATCATATGTAAATATTATGTTAATAAGGAAAAGTCATCTCTAGTGGATAAATCTGGCATCATTAGGAATCGGAAACACTAGCGCAGATCCTCGCACTATACAGTACTTCCCCTGTTCTAAGAGGTCTCAAATGCAGGTGTCTGATAGCTAAAACCTGCCGTGCGCTCACCTCAGGTGATACAAAAAGCAGGAGGAATGGAACTATTTGCTTTTTTTCATCCATTACACCCAAACACTTGGCTGCTCAACCCATGAGGAACCTGCTTTAAAATGTCTATTACATTTCTGAAATGGCCTGTTATTCTGTAATCTTTACAATGAACTGTTTGTGCATGTGGGGGACTGGAAGGAGGAAGGTCATCAAGGAAGTCAGAGAGTCATGAACTAGTTGATTTCTCAAACTAGAAAGGAATGTTCTTATTTGTGAGAGGAGGTAACAATTTCCATAAATGTCAGAGGAAGTCAGTCCAACACATCAAATATACTATAATGGCCAGATCTTGCTCCCCTTCCTCCTAGCTGAGTTCCCCTGAAATCAATGTAAAGGCAGCAGGGCTTGACTCACTTTCTACATGCAGGACTATATTTGCATTTCTCTTATGTTAAAAGAAATCAGCTGCCATTACAGTTCCAGAACAGGGCAGTCTCTTTCCTTCGCTGGGTTTCAGCAACTAGAGTTTGCTGAACTCCTGCTTTTCTAACCACCGAGGTGAACATTAAATTCTCTGAACCATGCCAGGTCTGTTCTCTTGGTGGTATGAAAATGTTGTATTTCAGCTTAAATTTTTATCTTTACGCTTTTACTCAGAGAGCATCCCTCCCCCACTCCTGATAGTGATGGTCTTTACCCAGACAATTTAGCATCAAACCAGAGTCCGCAGGCTGACACAGTTCAGGACAGGCTCCTTCCTCACAGAGCATGACTTGCTTTCTCAGCAGAGTTTTTCTTTTAAGGCAATAAGGACTGAAGTATTTCCAGTAAACCCCCATCCAGCAATGACTAGCGTTAATCATCTTGGATTGAAGTGTCAGAACCCTTTGTGACAGTCCATTGCTTTCTATATGCAGCTTTAAGAATGTGGTAGATGCAAGAAGCTGACAGAATTTCATACTGAAGGCGAATTCCAAGTCCAGTTGTCTTATACTTGAAAGTGCCCCTTAGACTAAAGCTCTAGTGCAGTGGTTCTCAGCCACTGTGTTGGGACACATTACTATGTCACCAGAGTGCTGTGCCGTGCAGAGCTGGGGAGACGACTGGACTCAGCCCGCAGGGGGTAACCTAGTGCGTCCTGTAGAGTTGCAATGCGCTGCCAAGTGTGTCACAACCCACAAATGGTTGTGAACCACAGCTCTAGTGGGTGAGAAATGAGGCACTCTCTGCTGTCAAGTAGACCAAAATCATGTCTACAGACAGGCACAAATCATTGCACAAGGGATATCAGTCACGTATTGTGAATATTGTGTTTCCAAAGCCTATGTATGAGCTGCTTTTGATAGGTTCCATTGCTCTCACAGTCTGCTTCGTTTAGATCCCTTTTACTTGTTACTGTAAAACATCTTTGCACTTAATATTTAAAATCAAATTGGAAGTTATTCTAGGTGATGCTTTAGGAGTAGCTCACCTCAGGATTTTCCAGCTTCTCTTTGAATCGGCTGGAAGAGAGATGGAAAATGCTTTCTAAAGAGTGAGGATGCTCAATTTTGGGTTTAGTCCTAACAGACTAATTTATACTTTGGCTTGTCAAGAAGCCATTTGCTGGTAACCTCAATGCTACATGTTATCCTGCAAAGGCCTCACGCTGAGCTGGTGGTGGAGACACGCAGTTTATCCATTCTCCAGTAGGATGGAAAGCCAGAAATAGAATGAACAGAAGTGTCATCTGGTAGAACAGTAAACTGATGATTAGTGGACAAGATTCCTTGGGCTTCCTTCTCTGCAACCCTCTGGCATTCTTAACAGGGTAATTTTATTTATTTGACAGTGACATAATAATATCCTATAAATATATACTTTCAGTGGCTTGAAATAAGGGGAGTCCTATGGCACTTAAAGAGTAACCAATTTATTCATTGCAAGAACTTTTGTGGGAGAAAATCCCACTTTGTCAGATGCTTTTAAGTGGGATTTTTTTCCCACAAAAGTTCTTGCAATGAATAAATTGGTTACTCTTTAAGTGCCACAGGACTCCTTGCTTGTTTTGCAGAACTAGACTAACACAGCTACCCCTTTGGAACTTGAAATAAGGGAAAGGCCTTATCTGAAAGGAAAGGTCTTGACTTTGATGGGGGCTGGATCAGCCAGAAAAAAAAAAAAAAGGCAGTCCAGGAAACAGTTTCAGAAGATCCAAAGGAATGCAATAAAGAATGCAGGTAGGGATTAGCAACAGCTTTGCAGAGCCTGGAAAGGAAAAATAAAAATAAAAAAAAGAAATTGATAGAAGGCCAATTTCAGGAAATGACCTGCAATGTGAAGGCACATTGGATACGTTACCATCTTCCAGCAAGAGACAGTGTCATGTAAATCAGCCTATTCATTTTGACAATGAGATAATCCACTTTTAGCTCATTGTGCAGACCCTTGGTTGTCGCCACCAGCCATATTCAATAGCAGTTATCTCCTCTAGCTCTATAAAGTCTGTCAGGCAGGTGACCTACATGCAAAATTAGACAGGGTGAAAGAGCATTGATACAAAACATAGCAAGGTGACAAAAGGAAGTGAAACATAACATTCAGAAGCAGAAGGAAGTCTAACCAGACTAAAACAAATTCATGCACAGGAACGGATGAAAAAGGTGACTAATGGCAGAAACCATGTTACAGCTCACAAGACATATGGCTGGAAGCATGCAATGAGATGCAATGTGAATGGGATATGGTGGGGGAAGCACAGGTATCAGAAATCGCATAGTATTATTTTATTCAAGCTAAGGGAGAGGCAAAAGCCAAGAAGATGCATAACATGAGCTGGAAAGCACCTACAGATACAACATAATGGCTTGAAACTATAGCAACATATGTGCTCATCTATTCTCTTTTGTGACTGGTTTCCTGAGAAAGCAGTGTCTTTTCAGTATATGGAACTCAGACAATAAACTCCTTAAAAACTTTTCACATTCTTTGTGCTAGAGAAAAATGTGAATATGAGTAGTTTAAAGAGAAGGGACAGAAATTCTGTGCATCTTCATTGTTTTTCACTCGCCTATCCTCGTCACCCTTTCATTTTACTTCCATACCCACTTCATTCCCTCTTTTATGAGTTATTCCTTTTTCTCTATTTGATGTTCTGCCCATTTCCTATAGCCTAGGCAAAGTTCCTCTAGTTTTCTGAAATGAGATGTGTAGATTTATATGTGTGATTGTGTCTTAGCAGAGACTTCCTGATACGGGTACTTGCCATGTCACCAAATACTCCACAAGCCTTTTGTCACATAGAGCATATACCTAAGTTCAAAATCCTGGTTCTGATGAAGTCAGTGGAAGTTTTACCATGAGATTTATTTGGGCCAGGATTTCATTATATTATATATATAATTATTAATTAATTAATTATATAACTAAAAAGACATAAGACACCTGCATCTTTTCCTCCTGATAGCAGTACCTACCTACACTTTTATATAGGCCACCATGACCAGGCATCTCCTGATGATCTCATATATCACAGTTCCTCGCTTTGCTGTATGATAGGCTAGAATTTCAAGAGCTCAAATTTTTGTTCGGCTTATTTCATTTTATGCTTACTGTGATAAAATGGGAATAGCTTGTAATATTTTGATGAAGCTTTGGTGTGCCTTGGCTTCCTGCACACGCTGCATAAGGGACTCAGTGAGTGGAAAAGGACTGTTTGCTCTCACACAGACTGAGACATAGATGCAGGTCTTGCCTAGTTGCCTGGGCCTTACTCTCCATATCAATGGTGCAGCTGAGAAGAGAGTGGTGAATTCAGTCACTAGGGTATTGGTACCTAGCAACCAGCGAGCCAGAGGAATATGGACTCCCCGCCTTTCCTTAGGAAAGCTGAACAACAATCCCCTAGCTTAGGGGTCTCAAACTCAAATCACCATGAGGGCCAAATGAGGACTAGTACAGGGCTGCACCACTGAAACCTTTTCATACAACGATATTGCAAATATCAGTAACACTAGTGTTGTTGTGGGCCACAGGAAATAGCTTTAGGGGCTGCATGCAGCCCATGGGCTGTGTGTTTGAAACCCCTGCCCTAGCTGGAGATGGAAGGAGTGGAGAGGCATGAGGTGCATAATGAGAGCTGGCTGCTGGAAGGTGTCAGGCTCTCGTCTGGGGTCTAGCCAATGAGGTTAGACAGAAGGAGACAGACGGCGCTTGAACCACTACAGCTGAGATGCATTCTGGGCTAAAGAGAATACAGACCATGCTTTACTCTTCAGTTCTCAGTGCTATCCAAAGAACTTCCTATGCTGTGTTCCTGATAATCAATAAATCTGGCCGTTTCGATAATGCTGTGTCATTGCAGATGTTTGAGCTGCATTAATCCTTGAAGAGTGCACAAGAATCTATCAGGAATCTGTCTCAGAGGAACTTGCTGAACAGTGCTCACAGTGGAAAGGCCAAAAGATCCAATCTAATGCAAAAAAGCCATGTGACTGGCACGCTGAAGGGGTTCGTCTTAAAGACTGTTCCAAAGATCAGGGTCAGCTCTACTCATGAGCCAGAGGCACTGGCTCAGGGCACTGCACGTTAGTGGTGCCAGAAGGCAGGGTGCCCCAGCCCAGAAGCCAGATCTTGTGCTCCCACCCCTCCTCTGAGCCAGCCACTCCACCCCCAAGGGTGGGGTGGGCCTGTCCATGGGCTGGACTAAGCTCTCTCACCTTGCCTCTGGGCTGGCCCTCCCCACTCCCAGGGAGGAACAGCCAGCCCAGGGGAGGGGCAGGAAAGCGGAGCTCAGCTTCTCAGCTGGCCAACTCCGCCCATTATTAGCGACAGGATATTTTTGAGTGGACAGACTACCTTTAAAAATTACTTCATAAACTGGGTTTGCACCACTTGTTTATTGGTAAGTTATTCATTATTAAAAGATCGCTACTCCATAAGTTACAACTGCATCGGCTTGCTTATTTTATAATTATTATGATTGTTGTTGTTTGACTGGACAGGTAATATCAATCCATATGTGATTACAGATCCTTGGCTACCTAAGTACCTGTAAACAGACTTTAAAATATTTATATTATTCAGGCAAGCCAGTTATGTTCTACCTCTTGCAAACGCCAGTGCACAGAAGTCAAGGGTTATACTACTAGGACATAAATCAAACCAGAGTGACTCCTAAAGTGGGAACAATAATCAGCCCTTCCAGAACAAACATTGTCAGCCCATACCTTTTAAACTTTCCTTGAAATCATTAAGGGCCAGACTGAGGCCTCCTTGTTCATGTTAGTGATTGTGTACTCCCTCAAATAATCCCATAGGCTATGTCTACACTAAAAAAACACAAGGAGTCCTGTGGCACTTAACGACTGACAGATTTATTTTTTGCACAAGCTTTCATGGGAGAAAATCCCACTTCGTCAGATGCTTCGAAGATGGGGACAAGTCCTTAAGTATCACAGGACTCCTTGTTTGTTTTGCTGACCTAGACTAACAAAGCTACCCCTTTGGAACTTAACTATTAAGAAGTGGCTTTGAACAGCAGAGAGAAGGAGCTTTTTAAAATCCCTACATATATTTACTACATACCTTCATACAATGTGATGGCTATGATATATACTGGAATGAGTTACCTAGAGAGGTGGTGGAATGTCCATCCTTAGTGGTTTTTAAGGTGTGCCTTGACAAAGCCCTGGCTGGGATGATTTAATTGTGTTTGGTCCTGCTTTGAGTGTGGGTTGGACTAGATGATCTCCTGAGGCCCCTTCCAACCCCAATCTTCTATGATTCTATTATATAAACAAATAGACAAAGACCATTGATCCAAAGAAACATTCTTTCAAACCTTTCTTCATTAAGTGTCTTTCCATATTTGTACATTAAATGTCCTGTTAGCAAAATATGTTTTTAAAAAAACAAATCGTACCCTAAATTTTCAAAACTTTCAGGTATATTGCTGCCTACACTTCTTTCTTGTTTTTTACCCTTCAGTTGCTTTGCTTCCATAAACACTTTCATGTATATTTGAATGGGTCCAAATCACATCATTCCAGCCTAGATCTGGAGTTTGAACACTCCAAAATGTGAAGGTATTTGGAGCTGCAGCTTTGATTTGGCCCATTAGAAGAACATGGCTGAGCTGGGGAATTCAACTTTGAAACTGGATTTGGCTCTGATACCATAGTTTCCCACCAATACATATAGGCACAAGAAGTCTAGAAACATTTTGACCAGTCATGGTTTGAGTCCTGTCTCTGATTTGTACAGATATATCCCCAGAGGTTAATTCTTCAGCACAAATGAATATTCATGAGTGAATTTTGCTGCTTAAAGGTGGGTGGAGAATTGACAGGCAAATTACAATTAATAGACATTTATCATTCTCAGTGGAGAAAAACTGTGCCTAACTAATCTAATAGTTGTAGATTAGTGCACATTGAGTAAGCTTGGCAAAGTATCCTGTGCCAGTGGCAGATGAAAGCACTTGGAAAGTCTTTATAATCTGTTAGAAGGATGTTATTTTTTATTCACTTTTCAACTCACCTTCATTTATCGCAAAGGAAGATGTGAGCAGACTCAGCTAGTAGGGCAGTGCTCTTAAAATAGTGAGATTCCAGTCCATAAACCAGGCAGATTGCTGCTGTAAAATTGCCCAAAGCAAGGGTAAGAGAACGACAATTTCTGAAGGTCTGCAAAACAAGCAAGAAGTCCTGTGGCACTTAAAGACTAACATTTATTTACTGCATGAGCTTTCGTGGGAGAAAATCCCATTTTGTCAGCTGCTTTGAAGAGGGGGGAACTTACAGAATGGGAGGAAATAAATGCAGGGGAGTGTAAGTCATGGGATCAGGCACTGTAGCCGCAAATCAAAGCACTTGTTTAAATTCAAAGACTGAGAAACAGCGCATAGAGAAGGGTGAGGTCAAAACACGTGTTGTAATGCTAAATAAATTTGTTGGCTTTGAGTGCCACAGGCCTTCTTGTTTGTTTTGCTGAACTAGACTGACACAGCTACCCCTTTCTGAGGGTCTGAGATTGTGACCAGTCAATCATGAACAATACTCAATGAGTAGGGAGGAGGCTTAGGGGGAAACGTACATGATGCTGTAAGGTGAAATCCGTAGATAACACCCCCATCCTCGACTCTGTGACATAATGTGGTTTCAGTGCGGTTGCTAGTACAAATCTGTGCACATCATATAAAATACCATTGAGGCTAGTCCTATTTGTAGGAAGTCCGTGGATAAGCCAAAGAATGACGATAGTGAATGATCCACCCTCCCCTTCTTGCACTGCTGTTTCTTAGGCTATACAACATTTCCTGTGGACAGAAGCAATGCCATAGCAAAACACCCTACAGCTGGGTCTACCTTCCAAAGGTGGGCTCAGATCCAGCCCATAATTTCAAGGTCATTTTGACTGATACAGAGCAGACTAAATGTAGCACAGATACAGGATATTTGATATTCACATGACCTTTTGCACACTCAACTTGGTAGTTTAGAGTTAAAGGAAACAGAATGAGAGTGGGTATGGTGCCCTTGAACTCCTTAGGCTCATATATACACTCTGTTCCCTATAGGGATGATACATTCCTTAGTCATGATTGGCTGGGAAACTCCCAACTCCACCAATTCTGTTCCTTAGAGATAGTATATTCTCTGCTGTGGGCGAACTTCCCCCTTTCTGCTTTATAGTTGCAGGTACTTGTTACATATTGTGCTATGTATAAAATGAGTTGCAACATGTACAGGAACTGTTCTTCCAACATACAGTCTAAAAGCTCAGTAAGAATTTTTATTATTTATAAGAGGGTCTGCAGCAGTGCTCCAGATCACTAGAGCAGGGAAGGGAGGGCCTCACAGCACTTGCTAGGGGTGCTGGGGAGTAGTGGTGTCTAAAAAGTTGTCTTTCAATTTGCTATATATGTTGCCTTTCAAATTAGATGAATGTCCTCTTGTTATTATATTATGATGAGGGAGACCAAGCAAGAGGGCATGTATGTGCGTGTGTGTGAGGGGGATGGGTGAGATGGCTGGACAAGACCCTCTGTTCATCATCTCACTCTCCTTTTTGCCCTCTAGCTCTAAACATTTGCACAGCCAGGCCCTGTTCCCCAAGATGTCCAGGGGTTTTAGAAATTTTACACTGCATTATAAAAAGGACGGGAAAAAAGAGAAAGAGAGGAGCAGATTAAGAGGAATAAAGGCACACTTGAGGTTTTTAACTCCAACCACCTCTTCAAATGCAGAATTAGTCCAAGAAACAGGTCAAGAAAAAAGCATAGATGTGAATGAAGAAAATAAGGAGCAACACCTTTTGTTTGATAGTTGTATGGCTATGCTGTATCACAACACGCAGAAAAGAGTAACCACAGCTCAAAAGACATTCCATTAATTCCAGTATTCCTTTTTTAATGTCAGCAATCCCACAACATAGCCTGAATTCATAGATGGCGAAACAAGAAAAAGCACAGTGAACTGTGGACTGTTGCAAGTCGAAGGAAAAAAGTTTTCCAAGTCACAACAGAAGGTTTGTGGATGAAAATTACATAAGAAAGTTGAAAAATGGGAAGAATGGCTCATATATTCTGATAAAGTGGATACAGTGTTCTGTTTTTGTTGTAATTTATTTGGTGTTGGTCAGCACTGTCTCTCTGATGGAGATTTTTTGGGAATAGCAACATATCCACAAACTTCTTGAAACTCACAAGAAAAGCCATGTTCATGTTGGAAACATGGTGTAGACAATTAGAAGTACGACTGAAAACTGAATCTGCAATTGACCAGACGTCACAATCATTGATCTAAATTCAGAAACAACACTTGTGAGCTATATTTGAAAGAATTGTGCCAAGTGTTCTTCACTTAGTTTGAATGGAACCTAGCATTTTGTGGATCCATGGAAAAACTTAACAAGTGAGGAAATGGAAACTTCTTCAGTCATGTTGAGTTAATGGCTAAATTTGAGCCTGTGATGCAGGAATATGTAAGACTTATGTACTGAAAAAGGAAGACACCATAACTTAAGCCCTATAATAAAAAAATATCATTCTGAAATTATCTTAATTGGTAACAAGTGCAATTATTAACACCATAAACAAGATGAAGTACTGCTCCATTATTTTGGTTGCACATCTGCTATTAGTAATGAGAAACAACTATCAAAGTGAGATGTGTTAAGATCCAAGAGGCAGAAGTCAACATTGAAAAGCACTTCCTATCAGTTTGGAGTGTGCGGGGAAACTACTGTGATGTCTCTGTCAGATGAGGTAGCTCTGGAACAATCTAGACATGTTATGATAATTGATAATTGCAGGGAATAGGGCTATGGTAACAGAGCTATCATGGGAGGACAGAATCACGATCTGCAAGCTCATTTAATTCAAAAGAGCAAAAAAAAAAAAAAAAAAGGCTTTTTTTGCTTGTGGGTGCCAGTTCGGAAATCTAATGTTGACTGATGCAGCAAATCCTTCAAACAGGTCAAAAACTTTTATTGGTGTTCTCCAGGGAACGTGCTCAATATTTGCAGCTCCACCAAGTAGGTGCACAGTTCTGAAAGTCTATGTGAAAATCCTTATTAAAGTCTCTCTCTGACAGAAGATGAGAGAGCAAAATTGGAAATGTCAAAGTTCTGCAGTTCTAGACACAGAGTATGCAATCAGCATTGTTGAAAAGGTGAAAAATGCAAAAGATACATGCAGTATATATAGATATAAAGGTATATGCAGAAGCCACATCACTGGTGGATGAACTCTCCTCTTGGTTCTTAATTTCACTTGTGGTCTGGCACAATTTAAAATGAATACTGTAAGCAAAAAATGGTAGAGCTCAGTGACTGGTCTTGATGATGTTAGCAAAGTAATGGGAGTCACTCAGAAAAATACAGGATTGTCATTAAGATGGATTTGAAGAAACATTGTTAATTGCTAAAAAGATTGAAGAAGAAATGTCAGCCCCTCAGCAACTAGCTGAAACATGAGTCCACAGAAGAAGAAACTGTTTAGCCAGGAAGAAGAGGATTAAGTCATTGGTGATACAGAAAAGAGATTTAAATTAAACATCTACCATATTTCTGTAGATGTGCACGCATGAAGCTGGGAGAATGTTTAAATCACTGAGAGAGCACATAAATATGTTTGTGTTCCTGTGTGATGTGAAAAACATTGCAAACTTTTTTTCAACAAGCAAGTAGAGAAACTATGCAGTAACTAGCAATAAGCTCTGACAAGTTTTGATGATATGATTGTGGATGTAGACAGGCACCACCTGGTACATATACTCCAGAATCTTTCTGGTGTTTCACCAAAGCCTGTGGATGTACTTGAGACACTTGAGTTCTCTGGGCTGGCTGCATTGTCCATGAAGTTCCATTTGAAAGACATTAGACTTCCAAGACATGAATTCATCAACAGAGCACTTCATTATTCGACATAAACAAGGTAAGGAAAACACTCAATTTTTTTCCAGTGGTTATCCATCGTTGCCAGTCCAGAAGTGTGTTGCTATAATTGTCTAGAAGCTGGCTATCCCAGACTGCTACAGGTCTGTTGCCAACCAGTTTGGTGTTGGCAGAAAGTCAACTGGGAGTGAAGTGGTGATGGAGGTTTCTGAGGCAATAAAAAGTGTGGAGAATACCGCCCCGTGGGTGAGCTGTAGAGGTGCAGTGGCCAATAGAGGTCGAGGGGCCTGAAACAGGACAAAGCAGAAAAGGTTATTATCTGAAATAGATCAGTGGAGGAGCACAGAAATCGTTCTTGTGGAATTTCTAGGACATAAAATGTAACTTTTCAAGAGTGAGTGTCAATATGTTGTATGAGGGATGCTTCAGTTCATAGAGTCTCCTAGGACACAGCCCAGCTAATTGCAGTGAAAGAAAAGCAGAGACAATATAAGTTAAACATTCAATTTTTTCAAGCCTTTCTAATTCTGGAGGCCATAACTGATCTTGTGGTGCCCTATTGGCTGGTGTTATTCCAAGCTGCTGGAGAGAACACACAGCTGATGCTTTCAAACTTATAGTAACTGAACAGTGCATCTGTAAGTGGAATGGAGCAACAGCTTCCCCAGGACTTGAAACTGGAGGGTGGTGTAGGGGAAGATGTAGGGGGGGTGTTGGAGTTCTCACTAAATTGGTATAATACTGTTACTAGCTGACAACGGAGGGGGTTGGGAAACTCAGGGAGGGTGCAGCGGGGTGTTAGGGAAATCCCTGGAGTGGAGTGGTCAGATACGGAATTGGCCCTGGAAAATATGCTCTTCCTTACTATGTGAGTACATATCCGGAGCTTCTGGGATTGGGTCAGAATTCACGCCAGGCCTCAAAAGAATGCTTTATTAGCTTCCACATGGCTTACTCCAGGGGTTGGCAACCCAAAAGATAAGAACTGCCATTTAAAAAAAAATTCCTTCAATAACCAAGTGTTTTGAGAACCAGAGGGGTGTAGCCTCCTGGTAGGGACTGGGGAGCACATGCTGCAGGGTTCCCTGGTGGGGTTAGGGGAGGCTGGAGCCAGGAACTGCAAGGGGGCAGCCAAAGAGCCACAGGCTGCAGACCCCTGGCTTAGTCAATTATGGCTGCATGCAAATATGCAGCTCGCCACAATTTTCTGCCTCCTGCCCCTGGCACATTTCTCCATAAAAATTCAAACCCCAGCTGTACTTGAGACAAATGATTTTGTCACCAATGGAGTGCATGTTCTACCTCTAACTAGACCTGGTCATGAATCACATTTCCACAAGCACACAGAGAGATCACTGTTTCCAGGCAGCCCCATAGACCACTGTGTAGTTGCAGGGTGATAAACTTAAAAGACATGGCAATGGACAGTTATCTTTTAAGAAACAGAAATGGCACGAGCAAAAATCTCTTTCTAGTGAACTAATTTCAAAGCTGTTCTTCACTGTTTGCATTTCATGGGGGTCATTTTGGACACCACATGCTGCTGGGGAAGGGGAATGGCAAGGTGCTAGGATAAATACCACCATTAGTGAACACATGCTGCTAGCTGGGGCTTCTCATAAAATTTGCATTGGTTCATACAGTGGAAAACTCTCCTGCCACAGTATTAACAAACATTAAAATGGAGCCAGAAACTTACCAGGCTCAAGGCAGGGTAGTTCTGTTCTGTGTTGTATGCTCCACTGCCACAGGATAGTCTTTATGGGGTAGGGAGACAAGGACATATCAAACTGTGCTTCTGAGTATGCATGCAGAATTTGCTGCTGCTGCTCCTGTTATAGAGCCTGCTCTGTGACTGGTTTCAGCAACGGAGATAGTTCATGTTCCTCATCTGGAGCCTGCCACTGGCTCCCACCAATCCCCACGATGGACTCTGGGATCATCAGGGCATCAACAGGGCTGATTAGCTCATCATGCACAATTGATTCCATGCTTGTTGTCATACCCAGCCCCATGTCAAATGCCTCATAAAACAGGCACAATGGTGGTGAGTTGGGTCCCTAGTTACCCAGTACTCACAATTCAGCCACTTAACCTGCTTCTTGTGCCGGTAAATTTGCAAAGCTGCCAGTGTTTTAGTTATCTACAGGCATGTGTGGTCATTCCCAGCACTCTTGCTAAAGTCCACAGTTTTGCCCTCCTCACACCAGAGATTCACCAAAATCTGGCTGTGCTCCCAGGACCATGAAACAGCACACTTGCAAAAGCTTTCTTCTCTTCAGTCTCCATTGCAAACCCAGAAGGCTCTCTGATGGTGTGCGTGCAGCTCACAGTGATCAGAAGAAAACAGAAGGATTAATGCTGAATCACTGAGCCAGAGCTGTATGCCAAAGGACATGGATTCTATTTGCACCTATTTAGGATTCTTGGGATAGAGAGAACAAAAGAAGTTGACCCATGAGACTGTGGGATACTTTTGGCAAACCTCCAAAACCCAAGTTAAGAAGGCTGTGTCTGCACTGCAAAACAATAGGGCTTGAACCCTGGCATGTCCTGGCTTGACTTGGGATTGGACCTTCCACCGATGCAGGGCTCTAGGACCCTAGGTCCAAGCCCAAGTCTGAGACTTGTGCTTGTAGATGAAAGGGATGTTGAGCTCAAGCCTAAGTCTGAGCCTGGGCTTACTGTGCAGTGGTAACATACCCTTAGTCTGCAGGAGCAGTAAAACCCCTAAGAATTTAAAGTGTTACTTTATAATTTTAATACAGTTTTCAAGTATACTGGAAGCCCTACCTAGTGATACTGCCTCAGTGGATGGCAACTTTAAAATTGACAAAAGGAAATACTTTTTTATGCAATATGTAATCAGACATTGGAACTCATTGCCACAGGACATTGTTGAAGGCAAGAATTTAGAAGGATTCAAAGAAGGATTTGACATTTATATGGGTAACAGCTAATTCTACAAAAATAATCTGAAAGGGATATAGAAACCACATGCTATACCTCTAACTGTAAGGATTAGTATGAGACCTTCACTGGCAGTAAATTAACCAACATCTGCCTACCCCAAGGTTTCTTGCACCTTCCTCTGAAGCATCTGCTGCTTGTCACTGGTGGAGACAGGTTGCTGAACTAGATGGGACGTGGATCTGATCCAGTGTGGCAATTCCTGTTTTTACATTCCTCACTGTTAATGAACATTTCCTCCCAACCCTGGTTACATTTATATTGCTTTATTGTAAAAATTAGTTTCTTTGTTAGTGAAATATGACATTCCCTCTCAAATTCAGTAAGTCAAATTCAACATTGGCCTATGGAAGCACAATTCCACTAGCTCCTTAAAGTCAAAAGAACTGCAACCATCTATGCCAGCAATGAATTTGATTAGTGTTATTATTTTTGCTCAGTATTTTTCATAATCAGCAGCAGAGGAAGCCTTAGGAAATTGTGGGCCCTAGGCAAAGGCCACTTCGGGGCCCCTTATAGAGCCTCCTATAGGCCCCCACTGCTGCCTTCCCTGTGGCCTCAGTCCCCCTGCAGCCCTAACCCCCTCACCCCCGGATTCCTTGTTTGTTTTGCTGAACCAAACTAACATGACTATCCCTCTGGAGCTCATAAATTATTCTTGGGTATGATATTTTTAAAGATCTTTCCATCACGAAGCTTGTAAGTAGATCATCTTTCACTTAATATAATGAGCTAATGGTGAACTAAAAAGTTATGTGCATTAATTAACAAATAAAAAGTGGTAAAATTAATGATGGATCAAAAATAACTAAAATACCACATTTACAATTTTGGCAGTCAAATCTTACAAATTTTTCATATATGCTTGGGATTATGTGCATGGAAGTTTAATACAAATAGTTAAATAAAAATAAGTGAAAAGAAGGTTTCTCGTCTGTAGCTATAAATGAAAAACAGCAAATTTCAATGAAATTCTCTGAAGTACTCAAGTTTATAAGACTCTGGCCCCCTCAAAAATATTAAATAGTAAGTACAAAAGAAGCTAAAAAATTACTTACCAAAAGAAAGACATACAGCACAGACATCACACACAGCTGTAATGATTGCTTGATGGCAACACTGTATTTGTATGTATCAGCCTATGTGGACCTACCTGCTAACCTGAGCTAACCAAAACCGAAGGAAAAATTGTCACAAAGGCAAAAGAAGTACAGGTAAAAAGGAAAAGAAAAAGTGAAAATTTCGCAATTGGTATTAAAAAGCAGAATAAATGGCCACATTGAGGAACTAAAAGATGACACCATTGGAAACGTTCTTGATATGGTGCTTGCTCCTGCCTTTTTAGCATGTCAATGTGAAGGTGATGGGCAGATAATCTGCAATTCAGATGAAGCACAGATCCTAATGATAGTTTGCCTTGATGAGACAAGACCGAAAAGTGCTGACGTTTCCAGTGCCACTGGCCCTGCTAAATGGGAACAATTTCTATATTTTTCTATATTTTCATTTCTGGCCACTAAATTGAGGATCGGGCCCCAGGCAGCTGCCTGCTTCACCTATCGCTAAAGCTGCCTCTGATCAGCAGAGATGTTGAACTGGGGGTTGGGAAAGCTAGCACCCCCTGCAATGGAAATAGTGTGGAGGGAAGGCAGAGGCAAGAGTGGAACCAAGACAGACTGAAGTGGCTGCAGCAGATCCTGACATGAGGCTAAGGAGCAGGATGCAGAGAGGCTGGCATCATCAATAGGAGCCTCCATCAGTAGGAGCATCCAGGACTCACTTCCTACCCACAACCAATGGTGAGGAGTCTCAGCAACTCCCCTCACTTCCCTTTCTATGCCTCTGGCCCCCTCATTCACAGGAAACTTCTACCCTCACTACTCCCCAATAATCAATGCCCTCTTTTTGTCATGGTACCTTTTCTAGTTCGTTAAAATCTAATGCATTACTCTTCATTATCTCCTTTCAGAGATCATGAAATATAGTCTCATTTTGATATTTTGGGATTTAGATAAGGGTTCATGACTCTTTTATGCCAGATTTGCCTTGCACATTGCCTATAACTGTGCATGCAACAATGTGTAAACAAATTAAAATACAATTAATCTAAAGTATTTGTCAAAATTATGTGTAATTTGAATGTATTTTTTAAAAAATCACTTTAATTAAAAATTTTAAAATTACAACTGTAATTGTATAAAAATTGTTGCATATGAATGCTGAACAAAATGGAGTTTACTAAACAATGGAAAAGAATTATTATACAACAGGCAATTCAATTATATTAAAACATGTAATTGTGTATGGCTGATAAGGCTTGATTTATAATAGGCAAAATTGGGATTTATTATAATACAAATTATCATTAAGAAGAGAATACAATTTAGTATCATGGAATCCCATTATGTAGAAATGGAAAAAAAGCCTATTAGATTAGTCAGTTTATGACCCTACCAAAATTGAAGTCACTCAACTTTTACACTGAGAGCTTGTCTACATTAGACCTACCAGTATAGCTAAAGCAGTACAGCCCTTTCTCCTAGTATAGACATGATTATATCAGTACAAAAGTGCTTTCAACTGGTATATGGGACAGGAAATAACTCTACAGGTGTGTCACCTTTGTATCAGTACAGCTGTGTCCACAGTAAGACTTTTGCTAGTATAGTCATCTTAGTTAAAAAATAAATCATGTGCCTGACTGAAATAATCACCGTTTTTAAACATAGGTTAGGCTCAGTATTTCAGAAAGTGCTTTTACATCTTTGCTCCTGAATGTACATGTAGAGGCAACTAGCACTTGTCCTCAGAACCTGGGGTAATTCCCACATTTTCTTAAATGCTTACTTGCAATAAAAAGAAGTAGGGGAACAGTAAATTGGAAAAAAAAAAATCAAGGTTAAGCAGCACCAAACTATGGGATGTCAAAAGAAGAATCCATTTCTAGTGATTTTTTAATATAGTATTTTGAGTTCAGAAATCCTGGTGTGTGGTACGCTAGCAATAAAATTAGATTAGGATTAGGGTTGGCTAGGTCTTTTTGCAAACACTATTAGAATAAAAAAGAGATCACAGAGCTTCATCGATTAAGATAATAATTCTGCAGGGTGCCAAGCATTCTGCACTCTGACTCCACACATAAAAACAGATCTCATCTTCAGCACAGCTTTGCATACATACTGTCCAAGGGAATCTGTACATGTAATATTATTCTAAAGGAAACAGTGCTATACAATTAAAAGGAGGAAGATGTATACAAGACAATAACGTTATTAAGATCACATGCTGCTTTTCTGCTAAATCCAAAACTCCCATGGAAGTTAGAAGAAGTTTTTTTTGTGAAGAAAGAATATGGATCCTTGCAGATTAAATGACATAACCGAGCAACAATTTTAGGCGTGAATATTATATCATTGGAATATTCCACAATAGCTTAGTGACTGCAGGACACAGAGGACTAAAAGAGCGACAGGCCCAATGCACAAATCTTTTAATCTAAAATTAAACTACACATAAAAAGAAATATTTTAGAACTTACCATTATTGCAGGTTTCTCAAGACTGGGTGGCTCTAAAATGCATTTAGCAGAGTATCATAAAATAGCTTTTCAAAATACTATTGACATTCTGGACCTGATGCTGCAAGGTGGTTTGAGTTTTTAATTTCCACTGTCTTCAGTGGGAATTGAGGACACTACTTGAGAATTGAGTTCCTTTTTTATATAACAGCATTTTATTTGCTTGTGAAATAATATATTATAATAATGTACTACACTAGACTGTGTAATGGATAAAACAGTGGCAAACAAAAGGAATCCACAGCTTGAAAAAAATTGCAGGCTAATGGTTTGATGGGCACAGTGCAGTTAGGTACAATAGGGAGCAGAGAAAGCATTCAACAATCATCAAAGCTTCAATGTCTTTAGTGTATGGTTGTGCTGAAGTTTCAGAAGCTTGAATATATTCTTTTACTAAATGATATTGCTACTGTTTGTATTACCGCACCTCACTACCAGTAGTCTACAGCAGGGATTGCTTTGGGAAAGTATTTAACATTCCTCTGCACGTGTCTGGGAGTCTCAGTCAGAATATACTACTTCCATTAGTGCTTGCTGAATCTGAAGAAACACAGAGAAAATGGATTAAAAAGATTTCACAGCACAGTGGAGGACAATGAAGAGGCAAGATATGGTAGAATACATATGCAGGTTCCAGTTGGCTCCCATAATGCATTGTCTTGTGGTGAGTGGGCAACCCACTGATCTAGCTCAACTCTGAGTGCAACCTGCAGGCAAGGCCATCCTTCAAAGGTGCAAGAATGAGACACAAACTGCCACAGAAAAGGGAGGGGACAACTGGGCTGCAGCAGCCCTGGAATAGAATATGTGCAGCAGTATCTGTCTATACCTACGTTAGGTATTTATGTGGGCAGATTCATTTCATGAGATGTAATGTCTGACATTTCGAAGAGCATCAGGGCAGTCAGCGATGCCTTTGGAAAACTTCAGCATTATCTCAGGAACAAACACCGTGTCAGAGTTCAAACATCTATTGATGTTTATCATGCTGTTGTTACCATCACACTCTTCTATGGCTGTGAGATGTCAACTGTTTATTCATGCCACGTACAATGCGTGGACCAATTCCACCTACTATGTCTGTGATGGATAATAGGAATCAAATTGCAAGATTTGGTTCCAAACACTGAGGTCCTTGAGTCTGCAACATCTAAGGCACTAAAATTTTAATAGCAAGAACACAGTTCAGATGGTGTGATCATCTGATGTTTATGTCTGACAGCAGAATACCGAAGACCATCTTCTACGGAGAGTTGCAGACTAGAACTCCTTTTAGGGCCAGTCTGAAAAAACAGCACTGACACCTGGGAATGAAAAATGCCAGGTGCTCACAGATTGGTGTTATCAAGCAAAGACATATGAGTTACAAATCTGGAAGCAGAACACAATCATCTACAATTGTTTTCATCTGCTGCACTTGCAGACCAGACTGCAGGTCTGAAATCACTCTTTGGTCTCATCTCAGGACCCATAAGGGCCTGTAGCTCATCTGGCAAGCTCATTCACAGAATCCAATTGTCATTCTGTGAAGTGGCAGAGGGCAGGATCAGATCGGTTCTTTCACTTAAAAACCCAATCAAATTATGCCATATGTGGGTAGGAAGTGTGATGGGTACTCTCCCAATGATTGCTATATAGGCAAATAAATGGGCCCCTTGAATCTCATAGGAACTGCCTGTCAGGGACTGTTTTCTTTGGGCTGTATAGCCTTACTAATCTCCACCAGTTTTATGATCAAACAGCTTTCTAGGGAAGAAACCTATCTTCCTTCCTAGATAGAGTCACTTGGTCTTCTCCACACTCAAAAAATGTTTGCAAAATTTCCTGCAGTGGGTGAGGAGGTTTAGGAACCATTATGCAGATGGGAATTTGACTGCAGAGACCACCATCGGTGCTGTTCCAATGTAATTAGCTCCCAGAAAAGTTATGAATGCTGAAAAAACCTGCCCTTTCCACCCCTACAAGTCCCTGTCCTCTCTGGTATAGCAGTAAGGACTCAGTTGACAGAAGAATCTGAAATGGAAGCAGCCAGAGCAGGCTGTAACCAGGCCAGGGCAACCAGGGCAAAGCTCCAGGCGCTGAATTTTAGAGGGCACCAGGCAATGTTCCCTGTAGGCTGTGCAGGTGTGTGAACACACAGCGTGCATCGCTCACCCGTGCAGTCAACACTGCTGGCTGCACACAGCTGGCATCCCCGGCCCCGACTTGGCTGGAAGGTACAGTCTTCCAGCCAGCAGGGGGCTGTCCCAGGCTGTGTTTTTAAATCTTACGCCCTGAGCATGCTCAGGGCAGGAGCAGCAGCTTGTGGTGTGGCCGGTCAGGTAGCAACAGCTCTAGCAACCAGCCAGGTAAGGGGTCAGGGGGATCCTGGGAAGCAGGGGTATTGCTAGTGCTGGGCTTACAGGGCTCGAGCCCTGAGTCCCAAGCCCGAGCCCCGGGTCTGCTGCTGGACTGCCCATGGTGGCAGCATGAGTTCTGAGTGTCAGAGCCCAAGCCCCAGATCTTTTCTGGGGGTCAGTTGTGCTTCTGCTGGGGGGGGGTCGGGGACAGGCAGCCAGTAGAGAAAGGGCATGGGGAGGTCACCAGGGAAGATCTGGGGGAACAGGTGGAGCTGGCCGCAGGATGGGGGGGGGGTTAGGGACAGGGTTGGGGACTCAGGGGAGCGTGGGAAGCCAGTGCCGGGGGGGGGGGGAGGGTTAGGGAAGCGGTCGGAGACTCAGGGCAAACCGGCAGCATAGCGAGAGGGGGAAACTGTATCTGTTCTCAGCTGCTGTGAAAAGGCAGCTGGGATCCAGATTCACCCCTAGCCCCTACAGGAAGGTGGTGGTGATCTGGATACGTCCCCAGCTGCCACTGGAAGGTGGTGGGGAGCCCCAGCTGCCACTGGAAGGCAGCTGGGGAGAGATCCGGCTCCTCGCCACCATCTGGCGGTGGCTGGGGCTGGATTGGGTGCCCAGCTGGATCAAGCCCTGGACCGGGGTAGGGCGCTTTTTGGGATGCTTGCCCTGAGCCCAAAATCTGTAGTTATGGCCATAAGCCAGAGAGGTTATTCCCTGATGGGGAATTTCTGAGGCTGACAGCCTTTTCCCGTCATTCAACAAAACCTGATGTGCCCCACCTAGAAGTTTCTGAGTCACCTTCTTTGAATGAACAGTTGTTTCTTCTACCCTATCTTTACATTCCCCTCTCTTTTGGGGAGAGGGAAATGTGGATGCCTTCCCTAAAACTCACCTTAGTTTTTGTGATCTCTCTTGAAATGTCTTTAAATCTTCTCACAGATAGGAAATTACATTGGGTGCTCAAAATATTTCATGGAAGAAATCGCATAATGTCATATGGATGCTAAAATAAAAGCAATTTCTTTGAACTGGTCATGTTCAGTAAAATGAGTGTGAGGAGCAGGTCAGATGTACCCCTACTCAGCTCCACAGCCATGCAGTTTTATCTGACTGGTTGTGGATTTGCTTAGGGCTATGAATTCTCCCAAATACACTTTTCTCCCTTATTCCCATTCACTCCTCCTTGCTGTGGCCAGTCACCACAAGATGGTGGAATTCTAAAATGCCAAACGACTATGAGGCCTGTAACAACAGACAGCAAAATTCCACCCTTCCTCCACCTTTTATTTTAAACTACATTCACTGCCTACAGAATTATCACAGAGAGCCTCGGTATGATCTTGGGGTGAGGAGAAAGAGTGCCTTATACTGAGGTGCATCACTTTGCCTGTTCTATGTCCTCTTGAATCCAAGATGTTAGGTCATATTACTGGCTATGCAGAGCTGATGCTCAAAATATTGTTTGTTTGCAATGGCTGTCTGCAGAGTTGGGAAATATATTATCTGTATTTAAGAGCATGGGGGCACAAATCACTTACCCAGTGTCATTAATCTAAACCAACAGAAAGGAAAATAAAAACAAATGTAATTATATCATCACAATCTGTGCTTACATAGCAATTTGAAATCCACACAGTTATGATGCGCTAATGAAATAGCCTCACAAGGTTCTCTACATTGTAGCTACCTTAAAATGCATGAGTTTTGCAATGGATGCTCTGGGCCAGTTCTTATCTCATGCCAGTGTAAGACTGAAATTGGTGGTATGAACTAGGCCCTCTATAAATGAGACCGTGTCGGATTAGATAGATAAATAATGAGTTACATAGTTGAATAAACATAGCTAGCTAGCTAGCTAGTGTGGTACATTGGGCAGAGTGTGGTCAAGCAGGTTGGGCAAGATGTATCCTTATCGATGTCATTCTGTGTCCAGTGTTGATATCAGTTTGGCTGTGTGTGTGAATCTCTGAAGGTGTATTCCCTCAGGGTTACCTCTAGCTCAGATCTCTAAGTGAGAATTCAGTTAGCTCAGTGATGTAGAGCCGGGATTGGATCTTAAGCAGGAACTCAGTTAGCATAGATCCAAAGGGGTAGCTGAGTTAGTTTAGTTCAGTAAGACAAACAAACAAGGAGTCCTCTGCCACTTAAAGATTAACAAAGTTATTTTTTGCGTGAGCTTTCATGGGAGCAAATCCCACTTTGTCTGACACTAAGCTGAGGTGTTCCCTTGGGTAACACTTTGAGGCTACCTTTGGCTCAGATCTCTAGTGGGAACTTAGTTTAGAGATTTGGAGCCTAGGTATACATTGTGTGTAAGAGGTAAACTGAGGCAACACTCACGCTTGAAGAAACCAACATGACCACGGATCCTTGCAGAAACGAAGATGCCAAGCGAGGCTTTATTGCAACATCGCACTATGGCAAACAATCTGTATCAACAGATTTGTTGGCAGCATTGGTGTTCTCAATGCAACGGAACAGCTCAAGTGACGGCAGGAGTCACCATTACCCCCTTCAGCTGCACAAAGTCTGAGCTCTAGGGCTCCTTCTTTTATATCCTTATTCGCATTTATATTGATTGGTCCATGCACCTCTTTTTTTCATGCCACCCATCAGTTTGATAGGCCCATGCATCCCTGGGCATCACTATGTATCAAGGTGACATGATTTGACCAAACCCTTGTCTTTGCGTGGGTCATTTATGTAAAACATGCCTCCTTATCTCTGTTGGCTTTTGATCTCCTCAACGCCACCTTCCTCCAAGTACATTCTCATTTTTAACTGTATTATTGGGGCTTCAGCCTGTTTCTTGCCAATTTTACTGAGGTTGGACTTTTACAACCTGTCTTGTGTACCTTCAGTTCATGCCAGTATACATGCCATTCAAGCCCACTTTCTTGGATTACTTTGTTAGGCCTAGGGCTGGTACTTAGACAATCCTACCGAGCTTTCTATTTTAACCTTTTACTTTTTCCAATAGATAGGTACATAGATAGATACATAGATAGATATGCTTTGTAGTTTAAATACAATCAAGGGAGTCACATGGAGGCATTGACAATAACATGCTTAAAAATTAGGAGAAAATGTAATCATCAAAGTAAGTTGTAAAAATGCTGAGTTCAAAATGTGGCTGAGTGTGATGCCTCTGATTATCAGAACTAGTTATAAGAAAAAAAGAAAAGTTGTTTTGTGATGTGATAAACTTATAGTGACTACTTAAAACACCAATGTTATTTTCAAGAAAGGAATCTAGTTGTAAAATCTTGGCTATTTCATACTCAAGAAAAGGGTCACCCCACAAAGCAGCCAAAAACGGATCTATAAGATGATAACAGTTAATATGGCATCACTAGTTTGTTACCCTGCATAAAAGAACCAGGCTTGCTAGGTGTATTTATCAGATCCTACCTGATTATGCTGAAGCAAACCAGGATGACAGGGCTATTCCTGGGACTAGCGCTTTGAGTATTCTGATCAAATGCTTATGAATGTTTGTTATTATATGGGTGTAGTAACTGCTTATGATGTAGGCTTTTTTTATAGCAATTGTAACTATTATTTGGCCTTGAGATTTCATAAAAAGAATTTACAGTTGAATTGGTGCCATGGTAATAGCTTATATTAGTAATAATAATTCCAGTCCATTTCTGGCACATCACAAAAAAGTGCCAGCTTTTGAACAAGTACGAAACCAAAACAACCTCTCCCCTGCCACTAGTTTTTGCAGGCTCCAAAGGAGACCTTGGGACTAGGGTTGATAATGAAATTTATTTTGTTGTGCAGTGCTATATGAGGCAATTTGCCTTAAAAACAAAATAAAATCAACCAAAGTACTTTTTACTACTGTAACACTTTCCATGTAAGGATCTCAAAATGCTCAATAATGATGAGGCCTCACAATGCCTCCAGGGAGTACGTGATTCAATTATGTCCATATGTCTGCTCTTTGTCCCTCCCTTTCTTGAACACTAAATTAACTCAAACATTTTAAAGGAAAACTAAAACCATGATTCTTTCATGAAGATTTTTTATGATGACTTCTCATAGTTAGATACAGGTAGGCTTCACTTCTATGGCATAAAACATGCAACACGGGTAAATTAATTAAACTAAATTTTAAAAATTCCTATCCCAAGGGAAAAAATTTAACCCAAAATGAGAGTAGTGCCAAAGATTCCTTAAAGTCCATTAAAGGATTTGCTATTGCTGTTACATGGAAGATGATCAGCTGCTTCACCGATAGGTAATAGTATAAAAGCTTTAGAAAGATATGAGTAAAAAAGCAAACTTTAGCCATGTTTGGAAATCAGACAGTTCACCTATGGTCAGATTCTAGAACTAGGTTAAACACTTTTAGGAGTGCATTGTAGATTATTATATTCTATTCTGCAAAACCAGAAATAATTCACCACGGAAAAAGGGGATAGTAAGATTTTCATTTGCACATTACTTTTAATGCCAAGAGATTCCCCAAGCACTGGGCAAACTTGAATGGGATATAAAAATTAATGCAGCAGGATTACTTCAACCACCACCAATAAGCAGCCATTTCTTAGGTGAAAAAAGACAACTGCTTAACAGCACACAGGAACATTAGAGAACTGTTTAGGAAAGTAGGAAAATACTGTATTAAATTAAATGCCAGTGAGAATTTTGTTATCCCAGTTGGAATTTAGTTAGCACACCTGGGTTGACTGACACCCCCTTGCTTTATAAAAATGCAAAGCTATCTTTTATTAACAGCTTTGCAGATTCTGAGAAAGCCCACACATCCCAAAGTAAAGTAGTTCCTATCACCATCATGAAGCAACCTATTCAATGCAGGGGTAAGGAGGAAAAAGGTAACACTTAGTGAGTCACACCATTTTCAAGAACTTCTGTTGTTGATCCTCAGAACACCAACACCAGAGCAAGGACTGACTCATCGTTGCCATCACTGGCTTCTGGTAGAATCACAGCACTTGGTGGCCTGCTTGAAGCTGATATAATTCAACTTCAGTCATGATTTTTCCCCCAAAAAACCTTTCTGAAACTGCAGAGAATGAGCTTTAAACTGTGCAGCTTTCAGAGAAACTGTAACATATGTACAATGATGTCAGCAACTCTAATCACAGACACTATCAACAGTGAAGAAAGACATCATTCTGTAAATGCAATCTGGAGGGTTGGGGGCAGAGACGGGGAGATAGGCTGGAGTAAGTGAATCCCCAATCATACAACAGAACATTTGGGATGTATTTTATGTTTAAATGTCAAGGGGTAGGAAAGCCTGGAGAGGAAATCAGCTTCTCCATGGGGCTTGTAGCTGAATTTATACCAGGAGTTTTGCTTGAATAAACCACACAGTTAAAAGAGAAAAATACGGGAGACTGTTTCTTTGAGCTCATTCCTGCTATAAGCCTACAAAATCAACCTCTGTCTTTAATCCCACCTTTATATAGCACCCAGCATTATATCTGCATAATATCCAATGGGAAAATACCACTTTGTGATAAATTAAGTGTGAGAGACAATCCACATGGCTGGCTTGTTTAACTTATCTGAAAACTCCTTGCCCGGCAAGTAAGCAAATGAGGTCTATACTGCCAAAAGGAAGTTGTTAATATAATTTATAGCTATCCTGGGTCACTTTAAAGTTATATACTTATACACAACATTTCTTTTTAATGCTTCTGTTTTTAAAGATTGAATACATGTAAAAGTGTTTCTTTCTACAGATTCATGTATTTTAAAGACTAATGTCCACAACCTTTGGAAAAATTCACTCCCCCCTTTTCACACACATCCATATTTTCAGGATGCAACCCATCTTTTCACACAGACACTATAAAACTGCTCATAATTTAAATAATGGAGGTATAAGTGCTTGCTCATCCTTCTGCTAAAGTCCATGAATGTTTTCGTATTAACTTAATTGGGAAAAGGATCAGATCCCTAAGTTATACCATCTTATGATTCAAATTCTATTCTTAGTTGTTTAATCTTTCCTTTTATTCTTTTTCTTATCTGGCATGATATATTATATATAGCACACTTATGGCACTACGTGACTAATCATTACATTATTACGTTCCAGAAGGGTAGTCATGTTAGTCTAATGCAGCAAAGCAAACAAGGAGTCTGGTGGCACTTTTAAAGACTAAAAAAATGTATTTATTGCATGAGCTTTCATGAGAGAAAACAAGCTTGCTCCCACAAAAGCGCATGCAATAAATAAATTTGTTCATCTTAAAAGTGCCACTAGACTCCTTGTTCATATATTATTAAGAGACACATTAAGTAGCCAGCATTAAGAAAAGCATTCACTGCCACCTTTGCTGTTTTCCATATACTTAGAATAGGAAATGCCACAGGTTTAACTACCTTGCATGGCAAATGTTAGCGTGTTAACAGCAACTCACAACAAGTAGACCCCTATGATACAGATGAAGGCAAAATAAATCTAAACATGTTCTATGGGATAGTGTACGTATGTGTTTAATTTATCTGTAAAAGCACTGTAGTTATTATGGATATAAATCAGAACTACATAGCGTCAATTCAATGTTTCACAGGGAAATTGACATTTTAAACTCTAAATGTTTTGCTGAAGGTGTATTAAACATTCAGAATTATTTTTACTGATTAGTTTAAAAGAATTCAGCTGATAAGTCTATCTGAAAGCAACTTAGTTTCCCTGCAGCACAGTACCAATTGATTATCTAAAGTATTAACCTTGGCAAAAATGTCTATTTCAACCCTTGATTATGAATTTGGTTCACATGTCTAATGCTTTGTGTAAGAGAATTAGCAGAAACTCATCTCAGTGTGCTTTCAAAAGAGGAAACTAAGCAGACAGCCTTGTTAATTTAGCATATAGACTTGGAATAAAGTACAACATCCATCATCTCATCGAAATTCAATTAAAAATTGGTCCAGTGTCCAAGGAAAAGGAGCCAATTTTCTGTTGGAAGTAGAGTTCTTGGAACATCACTAAAACCCTTAATGGTACTTTCATTCTGGAAGCCAATATGAAAGAATAACTGGTTTGAGAATTCAAATTACCCCTTACATTAAAAAACTAGAACATGTGTAATCTTAAAGCTGGGGCCTTTGTCATTAATTTAATGCATGCTGTCACCACAGTACATTGTACATCACTATAAACGCTGAGTTCCAGCTTGGCTTTTTAGTTATGCTTTAAGACCTTCACATTTTCTGTCTGGTTCATACACTCACAGAACCACCTTTAGAATTCAGAGACAATTATGGTTTTCAGAGATTCATTGCAACAGCAAGTCTGAAATACACCGTCTTCCTGTATGTAGTAACATATAGCAACTATTATCCACTTACAGCAGGTTTATTCTATTGTGATTAAAAAGTGCTACTTGCAAACACATACCAACATTTAATATTGGAGAAAAGGTAAGCCTGAAAGTATTGTAACAAGATTTGCAGCATTAAACACAATTTTGTTTCAGATTTCAACTGTTAAATGTCCTAATCTGCTTTTTTCTTACTTCAGTAATACAATGATAATAAGCTTTGACAGCCTGTGACTCTGCAAAGACGAGATTTCTCCTTGGTCATTGTTTCTCAAACCTATCTCCTCGCTTGAAATTTGATTTTTTCAAAGTGCCTTGTACTTTAAGCTGGATGGTAGCAGTGAGTCTACTCACAGCAGTTGGAATAATCTGAAACAGGAACACACTTTTGGAAGTCTTTGGAAGCTAGACAGATTCCTATCTATCTAGGGGACTATTCGCAAAGATTATATAATCAGTTTAACCCTTTAGTAGCCTCTTTTGTTAGCTCGTTGACTGCAGAAAACACAAAAATAGAATGTGCCATGATCTGCAGTAAAAAGCAGACACATTTCTTGAATGTATGTTTAACTACTTGTATGTAGGACTGACAACACATATGCATTTCCTTTTGGTGTTGCTTGTTATCATTTATCTTGTAGGCGTGTTATGCCCTGGTTAAAGCAGAACGTGGTGATCAGAGCTCTTGCATTTAGGTTCTGTCACTGGCTCTCTCTGGGCTTGTCTTCACCAACAAATTAGGTAATGTTAGAACATAACCTTGAGTAACAGAAGTTAAGTAACAAGATGTTAAAAATTACTTAGTATTAGACGCAATTGAAAAACGTTCCCCAGTCACCCTCCCAAAAACACATACACACAAATTCAATGTTCAGCAGAAATGTAAAAAGCAAACACTTCTGGCTGAAATGCACAATTTGTTATTTGGAAATGCTTACCCCAGTGCCTCAAAGGAGTTGCACCTCAAATTCTCATTCTACTCTGTAATCTTTGTGTTGCACTTTATTCATTTGAAAATAGCTATAATTTTTGTGTGCCAAGCAGGAGTGTTTGTAATTCTGAGTTAACTAACAATTACAATGTCTCAGGCATCACTCTGGTAGACAGCTATGTGTCTGACTGTATTATTATTTACATATTTATTTATGAATCCCATAAACAGAAAGGGTCCTATCGCTGCTTCCAGCCAGCTTTTTAAAGTTTATGTAGCAGTGCCTGTGTTTACTTAAACCCTGCGCCGCCACCCCCGCCCCACACACACACGGAAAAGCACAGAAACATTTTATAAAGCAAGTGAGAAGAATATGGGCAAAAAGTCAGCAGTCAGGATTATGGCTGAAGACATTCTTTGTACAATGGATGATGACAGAATAAAAAGAAGAGAACCCTTTCCTGTCTTGTGCTGCATTTCAATACATGACAGTGGCATTGGAACAATTTGTATAATTGAGGAGGGGTGCTAAAACAAACCCACTGAATGAAACTAAATCCTATGCATGATGGAAACCACTTCAAACTGGAGGTGCTGCCACACGTCCACCACCACTAGTTCATGCATCTCCGGATACCTGATGCAGAAACTTTTTATTACGTCTCTATATAGTTTTTAAACCAGGACTATGGTCAAATAGGGTTCAGGGTGAGCTGGAATTTGGAATGGGAGCCAGATTAGGATTTACTTGTTTTTGAGAGGTTTTTTTGCATTGGTCAAAGGATATAGAAGAAAGTTTTGTCTTGTAAATGGAAAAAAACAAAACCCTTTTTTTGTTGTACCCCTTTTTATGTTGTAATTTGACCCTCTTGGATGCCAACTCCTTTTCTCCATCTGAAGGTCTCATTTTTTCCACTGAGCTGCCTTCACTTCTGGGTATCATTTATTATGAATTGTCTGCAATTAGTTTCTGGACAATTCTCAACTTTCAGCTTGATGTGTCAGTCTTTGGTCTGTGTTTAATGCCTTTGATAGCTAGCAGCGGCTAACAAAGCCACCTTTCTGCCTTCCCTTAACTTTCTGGTGTTCTGTACGTTCCTGTTTCTCTGGACTGTGGTTTTGTATGTTCATATTTGACCCGCTGTTTTTCTGGAGATTTAAGCTCTTGGAATTTTTTTTAAAGCCTAAAAATTGAAATTTATACTCAGTGTAACGTTCTTTAACTCAACTATTGCAATTTTATTTTGGCCAGCACTTTGAATAGTAGATATAACAGAATGCTAGGAAGACTAGCAGGCTAGCTGATGCCAGACTAGATGTCATCTTTTTTGATGATTAACCAGAGCTTATAAAGGTCAGGTAAGTAGGCATGTTCATGTTCCATTCCTATAAATTAGGCATCTTTGTGTTCCATTCCTATAAAGTATATATAAAAAAAGTAGCCACTTTTATTAAAGAATGAATCAGCTTCTGCTACCAACCACTCAAACACAGCAAGTTATTTAGACATTTTTGAGGGCAAAGGATACTATTTGCCACCCTTTAAATTGATAATTTGCTTTGTCAATTGTTGTGTGCACAGGCATATATAATAAACACTGCCACAAATAACATTTTGGTTTAAACAAATAGGAAACACTGGCAACTGGAATCAACTGATTTAGTTCAACTAGTAACTGACATACCTCCTGTCATCATGTGTATGAATGCTAAACAGATCTGTTGCAACCAGTGATAAGACTTTAAAAGTCACTTTGGAAGTGGCAAACTGATTTTGGACTCCAACTGTTGTGTGCTGGAACAGAAGTCTATTTATATCATACAGCAGCAGTCTCCATCATAGAATTTCTCTTCCTAGTGTCAAAGTAATATACTATAAATGTTCTGCTCTTGACAGGGTGTGTGACAAGTAGTTCTGCTAAGTGTTAACTATGCATCCTCATGTTCTCCTTTCAGTCTTGGGTTTGGGGGGCCGAAAGGCTGCATTTATAGATTTAAGGAAGTTTTAACAGGTTTAAAAATCATTGACAGAACATTATCAGAGACAAAATCATTATAACCTTTTGCTGACGCATCATACAGTAAAATAATCACCAAATCTTTCAGTTCATTTGGGTATTACCATTTTACAACATGAACATTTAGCCTAAAATCACAGAGTGCAAATTACTCCTAACGTTCCTCCCAGAAGCTGTAGGTTATGATCTATTCATTTTAATAGCCTAAGAAGATTTTTATTTGTATGTTTGCATAGTCCTGATTTCTGCAGGTGGTGCTAGCTGTAGGAGTCACAGGTTGGAATAGCGGGGATTTGGGTTGAAGAAGCCCTTTCTGAATGGCAGTTAGGTTCCGTGTAATCACATAGTGAAACCGCTAGCTCTGATGAGGATGTGCACACAATGCATATTGGCTTGTCTCCAGAATCAATTTCAGTGTGGAATATGCTCTAAAGAATCAAGAAACCGGTTAAGACAAACACAAGACTTCCCTGCACAAGGTGCTTGTGGGGGACAAGATTGTTGGTTCTAGAAATAAAATAGAAACAGTAATATGTATAAAGCAAACACAAAATCAACCAGGGAACTAATCAACACCGCTAAAGCCATTCCCCAAGTGTCAAAGGCCCTAACATGATCATAGTGAGTCCTACAAGAATATGCAAGCACAAGTAACACTTAAGCGCGGTCTACTTCATTTGCAGCTCAAACACATTGACCTGGCTGGAAGGAGCAGTCAGTGAATAAGGACCAGTCTTAAACAATTGCATGAATCCAAATCAAATCGTAACAGGCCAAGTGTTTCTCATATATGCATAGTCCAGTGCAGCGATCCTGTGCAGAAATCCAGGGTATTTTTGTTACTCCTGCACAACTGAATGGTTTCAAATCAGCCAAACAAACAAACAAACAAAAAACAAAACCCAAGAAACCATTTAAGCATCAGATAAGACAAAAATTAAAGCAAGTTTCCTTAAAATCAACTAGACGCCAAAATGCTGTCATTGCATAAAAATGCATTTAAGAAATTGTAGCCAGGTTGAGGCCTTCAGCTTTCCTACTGGGTAATAACAGCAATTCCAGAATCAATATAATCATTATTGCTCCTCCCATTACATTATACATATTTGTATCGTCTTATGAATCAGTGGCCTTAGTGGGAAGGCCAAAAACAAAAAAGAAGGGTGCCTGGTCATGGCGATGAAGGTGGCTGCTAGGGCACCTGGATGGTCTCCAGAGAAGTAGCTTTGTTTTGGCATCCTAAACAAAGGCGTCAACATAAGAAGCATCTGGCCTCTCTTAGGCAATGGAAGACCTCAGGCTTTAGTTTCACTGCTCCTTGATCCAGCTCACCTTGTAGCAGCTCACATCCTTGGGTTGAAGAGCTATAAGCAGTGGTTAAAGTATAATTTAGCAGGCCCCCTTCATGCATGTCCAGGCCCCCTTCACCCACCCCAGCTACTGCCCCTCCCAAATGCCTGACCCCCAGCTACTACCTCCCACCCCATCTATTGCCCCCCAAATGCCTGCCACCACCCCAGCTACTACCTCCAAAATGCCTGCCCCATCAGACCCTGTTCCCCATGTCTTCCTCAGCCCCCATCCCCATTCTCTAAACTCTCTGCCCCCAAGTCCCCACTTCAGGCCTCCTAACCCCTCACTCCCCCAGATCCCCCATCTTCATGCCACCCCCTTCAGGCCCCAAACCCCCTCAGCCCCCTTCAGTCCCTTGTCCCCTTTTCCCTATTCCACCCCAACCCCTTCCATACCTTCCAAGCCCCCCGTCCCTAGTCCCAACTTCAGCCCCTCTGACCAGTCCCCACACCAGCCCTTCATAATCCCCTCCCCTTTATCTCCTCCAACAGCCAGACAGACTCACCCCCCCCACCCCGGCGAGAGGCCGATTCATTGCCTTCCTGCAACTGGGCTCCCTGGTCTCCTCCATAGCTGCTGGGCATGGGCAAGAGGAGGGCAGCACTCTGTGACAATGTCATCACTACGTGGCCGCCCCTTCAGGGAGAATTGATGCCATGGCAACGTGAAGCCGCGCATGGGGAGTGGAGTCTGTCTGTGGGCAGGGTGGGGAAGTAGGAGTAGGGAGCGGGGAGGGTGCATGGCTGGCGCAGGCAGGCAAAGAAAATGCACAAGAAGCAATGTTCCCTTTAATTACTCATAGACTGTGTGTGCAAACAATTTCTTTGTGTGCGTAAAAACATTTCTTTGTGAGCACCAATATTAGCACTATTGAATTTTTTTGTGTGCACTTTATTTTGTTGTGTGCACAGTTTTCATAACCTGTGTGTGCACGCACATGCGCACAGCTTAGAGGGAACCATGACCAGAACACTGTGTTCCAGCTGCTGGTTCTATTTTTAGGGCCCCAGAATGCTGGCCTCTAAAAATAGTGTGCCCCGGAACGGCGTTTGGGTGCATTCTCCCTTACTTTAACCCCTGGCTATAAGTGAAGATGGACAAAGCTAAACTGAAGACAACTGGAAAGAGCTGCTGCATGCAGGCATGAGCATTTTGTGCACTCTTATCTCTGATCATAAAACCATCACCTTGTCGTCAGACATGATTTTATTATATTTTTCTGTAAAGCCAGGAGGCGTAGTCTGAGTACCCTGAGTTCTAAGACATTTAAATTTTATTCCTTATCTGAGCTGGTTAAGGTTCCTTTGTACTTCCCAGTCTATGCAACTTGCATCCATTGTGATGATCCTTTTGTCTGGCTAGGTAGGAAGAGGATGTCTATCAACAAGTGAGAGCTCTGTGACCACTGGCAGAGTGAGAAGTTAAACTGACTATAACTGTTCATAGTTCAAGTACTGAGTGGTTTCAAGACTGAGTATGATAAAAATTTGTAGAAGTTTTCACACGCAGATGCAACCAAGTCCATACGGTTACTATGCTTCATATCATCTTGGCAACCAGCAGCTCCAGACACCACACTAAGCTGGAAAGTTGCTGGTCTTGAGATATCTGGTTGATGCAAATATCTTTCTTTTGCTGGGAACATTTCGGCCTGCAACATGCTTGTCTTGACAATGACTGCTGGACATAGGAAACTCTTCTGCATATTCATGAGTGTGGCAATCTCTCACACACTGTATTTTATATAAGCACCCACAACTTCATGTTGCTGCACAGCTGGATAGTAGTTGTGTTGGTTTGTTCACATCAGGAAACATAGAGGCATTGATGCATGTTATCCAGAAAGCAGGTGTACATCTGAGTCACATGAAACTAGTTTGGCTATTACTGTGAGGCCTTCCATGAATGTTCTTTGAGTAGAGCAAAAGCTGAAGGAAAATAACACTTCTACTGGAAACGGAAGTATGTGGATCTCAGGAATAGGTTATGTGTTTTACGGTTATGCATATATATTCAGAAATTTCTTTTAAGTCTCTTGAGCATATTACTATTATCCTATAGCTAGCACCACCCAGAAGTTTTTTAACTTCTTCATACAGGCATTTAGATTCTTCAGGGCCAAGACTGCTACAATTCCTGTTGTCATCTTCAGACTGAAAATGGAATATGGCAAGACTATATCTTTAGTTTAGTAACTGACTCTATAGCCATAACCCTAATGAAAGATATGGTATTGCTTGAAAAGTTATGGTGGTTTATTGGATGCCTGGCAACTGGACACAGGATTAAAAAATGTTTTTGAACAGTCAATTCTGGAGAATATTCACCAGTGCTGACGGATGCAAAAGATAGCCATTTCGGAAGGAAAGAGATTTGGGCCACTTAACTGAGTTCTGACAGGATTCAGTCCTCCAGCTGGTGACATATGAAGTTGCCATGTAGAGTTCTGAGATTTGTATGGGATTTCGTCTATTAGTTCTATGCCCATATTTGTCCTTGGAGTAACAGAAATCCCTTCCTAGTTTTATGGCAGCTGGGACTGCAAAGCTAATGAGTTGTTTTGAACAAAATGGAGTTTCAGTTCAATGAGTTGAAAGGAGCATTTGGATTTGCCACCTTCTTCTGCTATTTTTTCCAATGCTTCCACAAACAACCTGGCCTCAGTATATTTCAAGGAGGAAATATGATCTGCTTTAAGCATTTTGGACAAAGGATATAGATCTGATAAGAGAATTAGAAGCCACGTCTTGTGCTGTGATAACATAGATGCATAAACTCCAGTGTTAGTCACTTAAGTTCCTGCATGTGGCACCATCGTGCATCATGAGCTAAGAGCTTGACTGCTACCTAACCATACAGGGCTAAATACACTCAGAGCAGGTCTACACTGCACCATTTTCAGCAGCAGTCAAAGGGCGATATGCAAGTTACCTAAAACAACTTGCATATCTCCCTCCAACATCCCTATGCCTAGCACGTCCACCATGGTGGGTCAAAGGGAGGGCCCTTCCTTTGACTTATCACTTCTCTACTTACCAGGCTGGTCTTTAGGAATCAACTTCCTGATCAACTGAGCAGGTCTTCACAGACTCAGTCAGTCTTTCTGGAAGGTCTACCTGATGGTGTAGCCATCAGTGAAGACTAGCCCTCAGTTCCTAAAGTTTCATTATAAAAGTCTCATCCGCACCTAAATTTTAGATTTTAGAGCATGCACATTCCTGCCTGACTTGATGGGACATGCTGGTGTAGGGTTTTCTTATTCTCTCCTGTTCTACTGTGGATGCATAATAAATGAGTGATTGGAGCAGAGGGGCTGGACCTGAGCTTTCTCACTTCCCTGGCAGGTGTCCTCACCACCAGACCACAGCGTCATTCTCAGTCTTACCAGCCCAATAATTACGCAAATATTTATCCACAATGGAACAGTCCTTGGCTCTCAAAGCGACTGACTCTATAGTCCATTGGGGAAGGAACCTTCCTGGAAAGTGGTAAATCCCACATTTAGTCCTTCTGCTCCAATCACTTTTTCAGGATTTATACGAAGTGGAAATAACATCAGTTGGAGATACTGAAAGAGTCCATCACCAGAATACTCCACAGCTCAGTAGTTATCTCACCCCTGAGAGGTAGGAGAGCAACAGGGCTCTTCCCTCTCCTACTTTGCCTAAGAGGAAGGAACTGAACTTGGATCACCACCTTGCCACATGATTGCACTTACCAATGGGCTAACAGTTAGCTGACCACTCATGCTCATTTTCCATGCAACAACACAGCTGCCCAACTTGTTGCTGCAAGTGATTTCGGTGTCTAAGCTGCATGACTATGGCTCATAGAGACTCACAGACTTTAAGGCCCGAAGGAACCATCATGATCATCTAGTCCAACATGCGCCCCACAACCTTTCCCATCTGGCCCATGACTGTGCTTTTCAGGACCACACTATTGCCCTTAGGGATGGGGGGGGGGCTTGCATACCCAGCACTCTGTGATAGTGTCATGTCTTACAACATCACAGCGTGCTAGGTAAGCAAGACCACGCTCTGGGGGACCACTTTCTCTCCCCCAATGCAGAGACTGAAAGCGGTCTTGTGGACTGCAGTCTCTCATGCACAGTGCTCTGCACTGTGTATTTTGATTTATGGTATGTTTGATCCACTTGATGTACATTGGAGTCAAAGCTGGCCTGCCATAGCAAATGCGTTTGACATCCCTGATCTAGTCTCACCTCCTGAACACTGCAGGCCACAGAACCTCACCTACCCACTCCTTTACTAGGCCCATAGCTTCTCACTAAATTACTGAAGTCCTCAAATCATGCTTTAAATGTACAAGTTTTAGTGAATACACAATTTACTTCAGTTCAAACCAGCAAGTGACCTGTGCTTCATGCAGCACAAGATGGTTACCCCCCCCGCACCCAAACCCCAGGATCTGTGCCAATCTGACCTGAAGCACATTGCTTCCTGACTACCAGTGTAGAAATCAGTTTCGCCCTCAGCATGTCAGCAAGACCCACCACCCAGGAGAAACTCTGTAACAACTCATAGCCCCCCCCCCTCGTGTCCCATCTCAGGCTGTTGGATATACATGGTGAGAGCCATAAACGATGTGTGTGTCGACACATACAAACCTCACACCTGGAAAAAGATGTTAAGGAAGTACTTCTATGCCCACCAAGCCAGCCCCACCCCTAACCTGCAGGAAAAGCTCCAGCTGGAGCAGGAGTTAAAAGGCAGAGCACTGGCTCATTTGGTGGGAGACTAGGGAAGACAACAGACTTGCAACCTGCAGCTCTGGCAGTGGAGAGCAGAGGGAAGACAGAAATTTCTCCCAAGACAACAACACAACAGAGATAGTCTGAGAGGGATGTATTCTCGTCTCCCTCTCATATGACCTGTGGATTTTGGAAATCCCTCTTGTTTGCCTTACCTCAGCAGTGAAAAATCCTGGGACTGAGCCAGTCCTGCAGGGTGGATTATACCAAGGGAAGAGGCAGTTGCAAAGCAGAGCTACCATATGCCACACACCGCCACTAGAAGATGCCTTGTGGTGAGTGAGCACCCTTCACACTGCCTTAAACTACCCGGTGAGTGACTTGGGACAATCACAAGGTGACGATAGGCAGCGGCCCAAGGAAGCCAGCCTTAAGTACAGCCTGCATGGATTCCAAAGATGTGGATTGACATCTGCGAGAATAATCTCTCTCACCTCAGGGCTGGATTTTGGCGTTCATAGGCCCTAGGCACTTTCACTCCGAAATGTGCAAAAAAGAGGGATAAACGCCAATTGAATTACATCGCTTGACATGATGCACATTAAACTATTTTAATGCTAAACCACGTGATTTTCCTTATTTTTTCTGCGTGTTTAAATTTTTCCCTCCTTTGTAGGGCCTAAAGATTTCATAGGCACTGTGCCTATAGTGCCTAATAGGAAATCCAGCACTGTCTCACCTGCAATCTGCCCTCCCTCTTTTAGATATAGCCACAGCTGCACCACCAATCAGCTATTTGCAATGGCTGATTACTTCATGGGCCTATGGTGCCCTTGCCCAGAGGCCCACCACAATGTGGGGGTCCTCCACCCTGCTGGCGCTAGGGGAGGGCAGCCCAGAGGCTGGGCTCTGTACTCCTGGCTGACCCATGAGCAGTCTGGTCCACCCCTAGAGGCAGGGCAGGCTGGCGCAACTGGGCACGTCGCTCCAGGGGCAGGCCCAGCTGGTGTGCAGTGTGGACTCCAGCATGACCTTTGGGCTGCACTGGGAGCCGCAATGTGCACACTAGATGGCCCTGCTGCCCCCAGGGGCTGACCAGCCAGACTGGGGCTGGCATCTGGCAATGGGCCCCCCCACCAGTGCTGGCTTACAGGCAGGTGTGGGGGGGGGTAGCTGCAGCCCAAGGTAGGGGGCCTCACTGGTGAGGGAGGCCCAGGGGCTCTGCCGCCCCTATTCTGTTTTTGGCTATTTGCAGCCAGCCAGCCACCTCCATCTGCTGTTAAGCCCCTGCCCTGAGAACAGCTGATCGGCTGGTCTGGTACTACTGGGAATGGCAGTTGCTCCAGCCCTGTCGCAGAAACACAGAGGTCCCAGAAAATCAATCCATGACTTTTGTACAGGGACATCGCTAGGTGGCAGCAGGGCCTGAGGCCAATCAGCCTATGGACCCCTCCACCCCAACCTGCCCCATGTTGTGCAGGGGTGGCCTGGCCTTGTGCTCCTGCCCCTCTCCTGGGCTGGCCACTCCCGGAGAGCCAGCCCAGAGGGCAGGTTCTGCACTCCCACTCTATGCCACTGCCTTCGGTCTTTAGACTCTTTGCTTGTTTTGCAGAACTGGACTAACACAGCTACCCCTTTGGACCTCTCTCTCCCCTTTCATTGTTGAGAAGCCCTGGTATCTAACTTGGCTTTGTGCATCACAGTATTATCTAAAATTTAGGTGCAATAATATTCAGTATTGCAAAACCTACATCACTTCGTGAATCCCACCCAGGGATGAATTAGCAATAGAAGAAATGGCTACTGAGAGTTTAAAAACAGAATAAAGAGTCCTGTAGTTCTTAAAGACTAGCAAATTTATTTATCGCATGAACTTTTGTGGGAGAAAATCCCCCTTTGTCAGATGCTTTGAAGATAGATGAACTTACAGAAAGGAAGGACTATAAATCCAAGGAAGTGTAAGTCATATGATCAGATCACACTGTAACAGCAAATCAAAGCAGTTAAGATTCAAACACTGGGGAACAGCATAAAGAGGAAAATGAGGTCAAATCACCTGTTGTGATGCAATAAATAAATTTGTTAGTCTTTAAGTGCCACAGGATTCCTTGTTTGTTTTGCTGAACTAGATTAACATGGCTACCAGTTTGGAACTTGTTAAAACAGAATGCATTTTTCTTTTGAATGACTTGAGTGAGTCACAGCTCTAAGATCGAAAGTAGTAGTAGCTCTTGCACTACATGTGGTTTGATGCCTGCAGAGTAGCCAATGAGGCCTCAGAATCAATGAAATATTCCTCCCACCTGTTGTGTGCATATGATATTTTAAGCACAGATCTTTTATGGAGAGAAGCGTACCATTTGCCAAGAAAACCACTGTTCTACTATCTTTGAAATAATTACTAGGAAATCTTTGGGCTCTGTGACTGGGCAGCCCCGCCCCGCACTCAAGCGGGCCTATATGCCCGGAAGGGCAGGGTAGCCCCGCCCCTCAGGCCCTGCTGGGCATGCTCAAACAGCCGCCCGGGTATAAAAACCTGCAGTTCCCCTCAGTTGGAAAAAGGCCAGCGAAGGGAGCAGACGTATGTTGAAGGCTCCTACCCAGACTCCAGCTCAACTCCTACCTCAAGGAAGCCGCCTCATAGGATGCTAGAAACGCTGACCACAGAAAGCACTGCTGACCAGGGCGTCCCCAGCCATGAGGATACCGAGACCCAGGTAGGAAGTAGCCCAGGGCAGGGTACGACGGGGTGAACCTTGGTGTGGTCAGGGTCTCAGTCGGCGTGTTGCGGCATGGATCTCCGCCGACTGGGCCGGTACTCCCATTAACCCTAAGACCCTGGGCTGGGGTTCAGTGGCGTGGGAGGGCCTGAACCCCCCTACCTGGGCCTACGCCCCTCAGGGCGCCCAGCCAGGGTGTGGACTTATTGACTCTGGCCAGCGGGCCGCACTGCCCTGACGTGAAGGGCTTGGACTCATTGACCCTGGCCAGTGGGCCGCACTGCCCTGACGTGAAGGGCTTGGACTCATTGACCCCGGCCAGTGGGCCGCACTGCCCGGACGTGAAGGGCTTGGACTCATTGACCCCGGCCAGTGGGCCGCACTGCCCGGACGTGAAGGGCTTGGACTCATTGACTCTGGCCAGTGGGCCGCACTGCCCGGACGTGAAGGGCTTGGACTTATTGACTCTGGCCAGTGGGCCGCACTGCCCGGACGTGAAGGGCTTGGACTTATTAACCTGGGCCAGGAGGCCGCACCGCCCTACACCCAAAGGCCCCTGTGAACATTGGTTATAACCATTAGGCCACCCTGCCTTGAACCGGGAGGCCAGGATTGTTGTCCAAACTGGGAGCTCCCCCCGCACTGGAGCACGCGGAGCTAGCGCACTCCGCGACTCGTGGTGGAGAGTGCAGGCAGACAATCGGGCCCTGAAGCAGGGGTCATAGAAAAGGGGTTATACCCCGCCCGTGACGTTCGTGGTGTTTGGGTCGTTTTTTTTTTTTCTCTCCCTCTCGACGGGGCAATGGACACAGAGAAGGTCCTGAAGTGGTTGTTGGAAAGCCAACAACAACAACAGCAACAACAGCAGCAGCAGCATGCGCAGCTGCTCCAACAGATGGCCACCCAACAACAGACGCAAGCATCCCGGCAACAAGATCAGTTGCAGCAGTTCATGAGGGAGTTAGCACCCAACAACAGGCTCACCAGAAGCGGCTGGTCCAGCAAATGGGAGCGACGTTGAAAACGCCCACCCCCAGGGACCCAGGGGTCGGGGCTTCGGTGACAGGGGTAGGCCAGGCCAACCTGCCCTTGCAACTAGCGAAGATGGGACCGGGGGATGATCCAGAGGCCTTCTTAGTAACCTTTGAGCAGGTGGCCACTGCAGCACAGTGGGCCCCCAAACACTGGGCTACCTTGTTAGCGCCGTATCTGACGGGACCGGCGCAGTTAGCCTATCGAAACCTGGACCCCTGGGATGCCCTGGTATACGACAAAGTCAAGGAGACGATCCTGGACCAGACGGGGGTGGATACCGAGGCCTACTGCTGGCGTTTGCGGGGCACCAGATACCTGGCCGACACCCGCCCCCGGGCCATGGCTCAAAGGATTAAGGAAGATTGCTGGCGTTGGTTGGAGCTGGAGAGACAGTCGGGACCGGAGGTGGCGGAACTGGTGGCCCTTGAACAATTCATACGAGACCTCCCCTGCGGGTCGAAGGAGTGGGTACAGCGGCATCACCCTAAGACCCTGGCAGAGGCGGTCTCACTGGCAGAGGACTATATGGCCGCAGAGACGCCGGGACCCCACCTACGGAGACCACCCGATACACAAAAAAGGGAAAGTAAAAGAGGACTGGGCTCACCCCCGAGCCAAAACAGGGGAACCATCCCGGCCCCCTTTGGTTCCCCTCGGCCTGAGTCCCCCAAAACCTGTAGGTGGATCCCGGAGGCCCCCAGGGGAAGGGGCAGGAGGCTGCCGGATGGAGGTGATCCCCCCCTGCCAGAGGGGACCAACGAGGCGCTGACCGGAATCACTGTTGGGAGTGCGGAGAAGAAGACCACTACCGAAGAGAATGCCCCTACATGGAGTGCGAATATGCACAGGTGGGCATGGTAGGTCATCGGGCCAGAAAATGAACTGCCCTGAAACTGGTGATACCCGTGAGCGTTGAGCATACACAAGGCCTTGCCCTTATAGACTCGGGGTGCAGCCAGACGCTCATCCGGGAGGGACTGATACCGGGCCTAGACATGTCTGGGCCAACCATCCAACTTCAGTGCATCCATGGGGATACCCGTCCCTATCCAACTGCCCGAGTGTGGCTGGGGGATGGACAACAGATAGCGCAACTACAGGTGGGCGTAGTCCCGGGGTTAGCGTAGCTGGTGGTGTTGGGCCGGGACTGGCCCGGGTTCGATGAAGTTCTGAGGAGAGAGGGCCTAAACCCCTCAGGCATGCCCACAATGAACCGCCGCGACGTAGGTTTGCTGGGACACCAGGGGCCCACAGAGCCGGATTCAGAGGCGTCAGGACCCGCGGACGAGTTCCAGAGCCTTAGCAAGCCCCCCGGGGCGACCCTGAAGCAAACACAGGGCGAGCTGGAACAAGATGAGAACTTCCTCTGAGATCAGCGAGAAGACCCCACGTTGAAACACGCCTGGGAGCAGGCCACCAATCTGGACTTGGAACCATCCAGCGACCAGCCCTGGCCTAAGGGGCCCCACTTTGCGATCCGGGGGGGATAGGTTATACCGGGTGACGCACGAACCTCAGACCCAGGAAGTTATCTACCAACTTCTGGTACCCCAGCATCTGTGGCGAGACCTCCTACACTTAGCCCACGATATCCCCTGGGCCGGGCACTTGGGACGGGAAAAGACCCTCCACAGGGTGGGTCAGCTGTTTTATTGGCTGGGACTCCATAGGGAGGTGAGGGACTTCTGTGCATTCTGCCCAGAATGTCAAAGGACTGGGCCCGCAGGGGTACCCCAGGCACCCCTTGTCCCCATGCCGGTTGTGGGGATCCCCTTTGAACGCATGGGTATGGACCTGGTGGGTCCGCTGGAGCAAAGCCAGATGAAAAACCGCTATATTTTAGTTATGGTAGATTATGCTACTAGGTACCCGGAGGCTGTGCCCCTCCGAACAGCGATTGCGGCAAATATCGCTAATGAATTGTTGAAAGTCTTTTCTAGGATGGGGATCCCGAAAGAAATGCTAACTGAGCAAGGTATGAACGTCTCCTCAAGGCTGATCAGTGAGCTGGGTTGCCTGATGGGGATAAGATCCCTTAGAACCGCCGTGTACCATCCCCAAACGGCCAGCCTGGTAGAAAGGTTCAATGGCACCTTAAAGGCCATGCTGTGCAAGTTCCTGCAAGAAGACCCCCCCGGCAGTGGGACACAGTACTACCAGCCCTCCTCTTCGCCATAAGGGAAGTCCCACAGGCCTCCACAGGGGTCTCCCCTTTCGAATTGTTATACGGGTGGAGGCCTAGAGGTATATTGGACCTCCTGAAAGAAGACTGGGAGACCCAAGAGACCCGGATCCAGGGCACGGTACAATATATAATCAAATTACGAGAGCGACTGCGTAACCTGGGAGCCTTCGCCCAGGAAAATTTAAAGCGGGCCCAAGGAGTACAGATGCGACAGTATGACCAGGGTACGAAGACCCAGGTGGTTCAACCTGGAGACAGGGGACTACTGCTACTCCCCTCTAGTGAGTCTAAACTGGCCAAGTGGCAGGGCCCATTTGAAGTGACCCGGCGGATTGGCCCGGTGGATTACGAGGTCCGAATGCCAGGACGTCGGAAAGAAGCCCGGATTTATCATGTCAACTTATTAAAGAAGTGGCAGGAAAGGGAGGCCCTGTGGGTAGCCCCGCCTACACCGGAGCCAGACTTCGGGCCCTCGACCGACGAGACCCGGGACGTCGTGCCACCAACAGTGGGGGAGACACTGACTCCTGAACAGAAAGGCAAGCTACGGGAACTTCTAGATCAGTTCCCAGATGTCTTGTCCACCCGTCCAGGGAGGACCCCGCTGACTAGCTATCATATTGCCACCCCACCAGGACAGAAGGTGAGGGACAACCCCCAACCGCTGCTGCGAAAGATGTGGTCAACGGTGAGGCAGGAGTTGGAAAATATGTTGGAGATGGGAGTTGTAGAAGAATCCAAGAGCGAGTGGTGGAGCCCCATTGTCCTCGTCCCCAAACCAGATGGCAGCACACGTTTGCATAGATTTCAGGAAAGTTAATACGATTTCCAAATCTGATGCTTACCCAATGCCCGGGGTAAATGAACTGCTGGAACGGCTGGGCGCGGTGCGGTACCTATCAACATTGGCTCTGACAAAGGGGTATTGGCAGATCCCTCTCATGCTGGCATCGCGCCTGAAAACTGCCTTCTCTACCCCTTTCGGTCTCTATCAGTTTGTCACGATGCCCTCCGGGTTGCACGGAGCGGCCGCCACCTTCCAGAGGTTGATGAATAGGATGTTGCAACCTCACGGGACCTATGCCGCTGCCTACATAGACGACATCGTGATATATAATAATAACTGGGATGACCACCTACAACATCTTAACCGCGTCGTGACAGCCCTCCGAGAAGCCCACCTGACGGTCAACCCTGCTAAGTGCCACTTGGGGCAGAGAGAGGTAACCTACCTCGGGTACATCATCGGAGAAGGTACGCTGCGGCCATTAATTGATAAGGTTCAAGCCCTGGCACAGACACCACGACCAAGGACTAAAAGACAGGTACGACAGTTCTTGGGTCTGGCAAGCTACTACCGCCGCTTCATACCAGAATTTGCAACTCTCGCAACCCCTCTGTCAGACCTTACCAAGAACGTGGCCCCCAAGAAAGTCCAATGGACAGAACAGACAGAAAAGGCGTTCCAGTCATTGAAGCACAGCCTGATGCGAGAGCCAGTGCTCCTATATCCCGATTTTAGTAAGGATTTCATATTGCAGACCGACGCCTCAGAAGTAGGCCTGGGGGCAGTATTATCCCAGGAAATTGAGGGGGATGAGCACCCCATATTGTATATAAGTAGGAAATTATTTCCCCGAGAGACATGCTATTCAACCATTGAGAAGGAGGCCTTGGCCGCGCGATGGGCCATAGACGCACTCCGTTACTACATTCTAGGATCTACGTTTACCTTGGTGACGGACCACGCGCCCCTAAGGTGGCTGCAGTCCATGAAAGACACGAACCCCCGACTGATGCGGTGGTACCTGGCCCTCCAGCCCTATAACTTCCGGGTGGCACATCGGCCAGGTAAAAAGCATAATAACGCCGATTTCTTTTCCAGGACAGGAGAAGAGGACGGTGTAGTGATCACCCCCATAAAGCCCACCATAAAGGGGGGGGGGGTGACGGGGCAGCCCCGCCCCGCCCCGCACTCAAGCGGGCCTATATGCCCGGAAGGGCAGGGTAGCCCCGCCCCTCAGGCCCTGCTGGGCATGCTCAAACAGCTGCCCGGGTATAAAAACCTGCAGTTCCCCTCAGTTGGAAAAAGGCCAGCGAAGGGAGCAGATGTATGTTGAAGGCTCCTACCCAGACTCTGGCTCAATTCCTACCTCACGGAAGCCGCCTCATAGGACGCTAGAAATGCTGACCGCAGAAAGCACTGCTGACTAGGGCGTCCCCAGCTGTGAGGATACCGAGACCCAGGTAGGAAGTAGCCCAGGACAGGGTACGACGGGGTGAACCTTGGTGTGGTCAGGGTCTCAGTCGGCGTGTTGCAGCACGGATCCCCGCCGACTGGGCCGGTACTCCTGTTAACCCTAGGGCCCCGGGCTGGGGTTCAGCGGAGTGGGAGGGCCTGAACCCCCTACCTGGGCCTAGGCCCCCCAGGGTACCCAGCCAGGGTGTGGACTCATTGACCCCGGCCAGCGGGCCGCACTGCCCTGACGTGAAGGGCTTGGACTCATTGACCCTGGCCAGCGGGCCGCACTGCCCTGACGTGAAGGGCTTGGACTCACTGACCCCGGCCAGTGGGCCGCACTGCCCTGACGTGAAGGGCTTGGACTTATTAACCCGGGCCAGGAGGCCGCACCGCCCTACACCCAAAGGCCCCTGTGAACATTGGCTATAACCATTAGGCAACCCTGCCTTGAACCGGGAGGCCGGGATTGTTGCCCAAACTGGGAGCTCCCCTGCATTGGAGAATGCGGAGCTAGCGCACTCCACGACAGGCTCCTATTGCTTGTAACATGTCAGTGGTTTTTTTTTTTTCAGGTTAGTCATTTCTTCTTATGAGGAAATTCTGTTCTAATTACATCCTCTGAGGTGGTATTTGGACGCAGAAGTGAGTGCTTTAGCTTTGGAAGGGGCCTTTTTTTCCTAGCAACTTTTCACTTTCACTGGCCAAGTGATCATCAAATTAGGCACCACGAAAGCAGAATTCATCATTTGAGGTTGGCTGCAGGCAAGCCCCACAGATGGAGAATGTTGTACATTTTGCATTCACCAACCAAGAGGTCCAGCTATCCTGAAGAAAGGGAAAATGAGTCTGCATCTTAGGGAAGACCAGAGAGTGCTCATCCTACTATTTTCTTGGGTGGAAAAATTGTGCGTTCATCTTCCTGTAAGCTGAGTGAGGAGGAACCTGCACGAGAACACCACTTCTCCTACAAAGCTGGACCTAGGGGAACTAAGGCTTGAGCCCATGACTCCCTGCATGAACATACAAAAAAACAAGGAGTTCTGTGGCACTTAAAGAGCAACAAATTTATTTATCACATGAGCTTTTGTGGGAGAAAATCCCACTTTGTAAAGAAATTGCACTGTTTGCTTTGAGCTCTTTCCCAGAGCAGTTCACTGAGTACAGAAACAAGCAGACTCAAGTATGACATTGCCCTGAAAAAAAGGTTGGGATTCCCCTGCCCCCCACCATGATGGCCCCAGCAATCACTGGGTCTTTGGTCAGGGCCCAGATTGGGCTCCTGCCACCAGTGGTTGGTGGCATGGCTGTGGGTTCCCATTGGGGGTTGGGGCTGGATCCTGCCACCAGCAGCCCAGCCCCAGGTGGCAATCTGGTGTCAGGGCTGGTGCCACATTCTGTCACCACTGGTGGCCTGGTCCTGGGTCCTCAGTCAGGGTCAGATCCTGCTGCTGCTGGCTTATACCCTGCATGCTTGGCAACACCACTGAGGACTATTGCTATTGCCTCTTTATGTTACTGTAAGGCCCAGTCCCAGCCCCAAGGAACTTACAGGCTAACCAGAGACCTGGAAATGCTAGAGAAGCAGCTGAACACAGGTGGCTCCTTTACATTGTTCCAGCCAAGAGGAAGGTCACTAGATCAGGAGCTGTGCCCACATTTCTGCCCTGGCCTCCTGGCCTGCCAGATGCACCCGCACACTCCGCTCACCTGCCCAACCCCTCCACACCCCTGGCATAGCTGGTGGGGGGCTGCCGGCTCTGTGCAGCTCCAGGGTGGCAGAGGCTGGTGGCTGGCCCCACAGGGGTCCCCTGAAGTGGAGGAACAGCAGGGGCAGGGCCAGCAGGATTTGAAATTACTGGGGGTGTAGGAGGAGATGGGGGGGGGGTGTTGGGGTGCTCACTAAATTGGTATAACACCACCACTAGCCAACAGCTGGGGGAGTTGGGAAATTCAGGGTGGTGTAGAGGGGTGTTAGAGGAATCTCGGGCAGTGGCAGGGCCAGAGGGTGGGAGGCTTGCAGGCACAGGCAGGGCTGGACGCTGCTGCAGCCTAGTAACGGATTTCCCATTAGGCACTGTAGGCAGTGTCTAGGGCCTACAAAATTTTTGGGGCCTATGAAGGATGGAAAAAATTTAAAAAGCAGAAAAAATAAGGAAAATCACATGGTTTAGCATTAGAATAGTTTAAAGTGCATCATGTCAATCAATGTAATTCAATTGGCGTTTACCCCTCTTTTTGCACATTTCAGAGTGAAAGTGCCTAGGACCTACAAACACCAAAATCCAGCCTTGCTGCAACTACAGTCCTGACTGGCCCCTTCCCTCCCCATCCCCCGGCCACTCCAGGTTGGTTGCAGCCCTTCAATTCCGGTGCCACAGCAGCCTCCGGTGGCCATGTGCAGGCGCCTCATCTCCTGGTTCTGCACAGGGAGGTAAAGCCCCAGCTGGGGCTCTGCACCAAGCCCATGCGCAAAGCCCTGGGTATGTTCCCGGCAATTCCCCTCAGGAGCCTGGCTGCAGCCTGCTGCAGGGAGCACAGGGCAGGTCTGGGTCCCCCAGCCGGGCAGGGCGGGCTCTAGCCTACAGCCTCCAGCTGGGAGCCAGGGCCCAGCCTGAGGGACCCTACCTACAACAAACAAAGGGTCTTAGGGCACTTTAAAAGACTAAAATTTATTTAGCGCAGGAACTTTCGTGGGAGAAAATCCCAATTTGTCCTACACTAGCAAATGGAAAAGTGTGCATGCTTCTCCCCATTTTCAAGCGCTTGACAAAGTGGGATTTTCTCCCACAGAGGCTCACAAGATAAATAAATCTGTTAGCCTTTAAAAGTGGCACAGGGCTCCTTGTTTGGTTTGTTGAACTAGAGTAACAGGGCTACCTACATCTCAGGAGCTAATTAGAACAAGACACAGCAACACTGCACCACATTAATTTGAGGTTTTATTTATAAACATACATTCATTATAAAAGCTATTGCATTTATGACAATTTCCCCTACATTCCAGAGGCATTTTAGAATAAATATTGTAAGTGAAGATTAGTGTAATCATACTGAACACTAGCCCAGTGAGGACAGTAGTTCTGTCCTTGAATGGACTTGCATGTAAGATGGATCCCTTTCCACTTACCCACCTTTGTGTCATGTGTAGATAAATACAGTGTATACTCCAATAACACTACTGAGAAGGAGTAAGGAAAACCACTATGCAAGTTTGGTAGCAAAATAAATGGTTATGACAGTTAGCCATGTTCTCTGAATAATAAGGTGGTAAATAAGTTTTTGGAAGAACTAAAAACATTACACTGTACTTGCTGAGCAATTGTATATCACTTTGTGAAAGACATGGACATGGTAGCTCAACACAAACATTTTTCCTGCAACTACAAAGAAAAAAAAATATTTCAAACTTATCATTGAGTTGGAAAAAGTTAGGCCATAGCCTGGCCTAACTGCCATTTAAGAAGACTAAAAATGAAAAATAAATCAAATATAAATGGTAGTCCTTTGTAATTAGAATTTAGAAAATGTTCCGCGCTGGTGACTAGTTGTTCATTATGGAAAAAACATGGTGTACGAATGCTGCTTTGTTTTACTTCACTTTACTTTTGGTCCATATACTAATAGCCCCACTGAAATATGTATATATGAAAATACGGGAGAAAAAAGACCTACAATTTCAAGAGGCTCCAGTCAGAGATCCATTTGTGCATTTGCAACTTTGCACATAAAATTTCCAGCTTGCACATGCATTTTGGGTCCAGTCACACTTCTGCAGAAAGCACTGGGAGTTCATCAGAAACAGACCAGACCTGTGTGAGTGCCAAAAAACCACTTGTGCACACAGGTGATTGATTCACACATCTAAATTTCATCAGCTGTGTGACTTTTAATGACTAAAATAAAATGTTCACACACAAGCATGCAAAAATGTAGTACATGTTTAAAAAATTAGGCCAACAGAATATATTCATACATCCTTAGTGTAAGTTCAACAGATGTAAAAAGTACTTTATAAAAATCTCTATTTTGAATTTTCTTTTGTGCATTATTTGCAAGAAGTATTATGATGACTACATGCAAAGTGTAAACATCAAAGTTATCAAAATGTTTAACAGTAAATCATGCAAATGATTAATCAAAACATTGCATGGTGCTGTATATATCCAAAAGTTTTTCTTATTATTATTGTACTTAAAAAAAAAACAAAAAAAAACAACCCACCATGTGAAGTCCTATGAGCTTTACTGCATCCATAAGTCACCACTGTGTGCAACAGCTTTGCATTTTCTAAGGCACAGTTTTAATGAAATAATACGTAACTTTCTATTAGACAGCAACAATGTCTTACAATGACAACATTGTACAAATGTTTTCAGTGACAAAGTATTTCTGCATGAGCATGCAACTTGCATGCAAAGAACCATCTAGCATTTTAAATAAATAAATGAGATCTATATAAACACTTAGAAAAATTATTGCTTACCTAATATCCACTTTATTTCATTTTACTAACACATCAAAAGACAATGGATGTGTACACATTCTACAATACAATAGAGAATCTCTCTTAATTTAGTTTATCAAGATTTTAAGGCAGAATAAATAGAATTTTATTTTAAACAGCATCTTGAGCTGCTAAAATGTGATGCTTTTGAATAACTGTTTTCTTTATCAGACTGCTGAATTTCAATGTGTAGTGCAGTTAGTAAACCAGCACTGAAATGTTTTACAACTGTATTATGTCAGTTAAATGTTAGGAATATTTTGGAGCACCACACATAGCTCCAGTTGCCATTTCAGAGAATTATCAGTAGGCATTAATAGCAGAATACACTAATTATAATGCACAAGGTACAACTGACCCAAATGTGCATAATAGTTTGTTTTTGTTTTGTTCTGCAAAGTATCACAGATTGGACCTCTTCCTGCAATCCTCATACACACTCACCTCCTGAGAGCAATGATAATTGTATGCACAAGGAGGACAGGTTCAGGACCACTGATGTGCTGCAGTGAATCACACCTACTTATAGTTTGACGTGTTCTAATCATATTGACTGTTTACAGGACACAAATCAATCTGTCTGGTTTGTAAGTCTATTCTACAATATAAAGTCTCATGATGGTATATGAGATTCACAAGATCTGTTACTTCATTTTAACAACTCTATTGGCCATGAGAAAACTATAAGTCAACGAACAGATCCCCTCACCAGCAACCACCAACCCATGTCTGGTAGAGTTGGCTGCATCCACCTCAGCCCCCCAATAATTTGCTAGTAGTGTATAATTCTGCACCTGTTAAGAAGGATTTCCCCTTTAATACACTCCTGGGGATATTTGTAATTGGTAATGGCATACACTCTTTTAGGCTTAATGAAGAAATCTTTATTTGATAAATATTAAACTGTAGTGTTGAACATTACTTGATGTATACACACATTGAAAAAAGTCCTAATGCTAAAGGTGCAATAATTTATTTGTATAACTCCTTTCCTCTACTGAAGTAATACAGCACAAAAAGTTTCAAAATTACAGCTTGAATTATTAAACTAGTGTCTTTGTGTAAAAAAGTTATAGTTTCAGTAATAACAGAAAAGTCACTTGTGATGTTTAATTTTGCAAATGCACTAATTAGATTCTATCTTTAAATGATTTCTCATCTTAAGTTGGCATAATTTAGAACTTCCTTAAAGGTTCTGTAAACTTAATTAATTCTTAGAAATATTAAAAACAAAATAGGTTTATTGAATCTTTTATGACTTGCAACACAGCAAAATAACAGATATTAAATCATGGACAAATCTGACAGTATGGAAAGCCTCTTTTTAAATAATACTTCAGATATGAATTACCAAATGTTCTTCATACATATTATGCAAATTTATTAAGAAAAGAAAAAATCATACTGTGCTTTAAAGTAGCAGGTACAGCCTTTTATATGAGCATTATAAAATGAGATGAGAGCTATGAAGTCCACGGATATGAGCTCTTACAAGTGATTGTCTGGAAGCAGCCTCACGGATACGATGGGGAAGTTCCTTCTTGCAGAAAGTTTTATAGGACTGAAATTCCTGTCACAATGTTGTTGGCTGCCCAGAGGCTAAATTAAGAAATAAAACACAGTAACAGAAAGGTGACAAATTTTGACACTTGTTACTTTTGAAACAACAGACTAGATTTGGTTTTTCCTCATGTGATATTATTATTCCAAAACGAATGGATTACAGATCAAAGCTTCAAAGAAAAACTGCAGAATTGGAATTTATATACAGATTTGATACCATTCCCTTAGGATTAAATAAGTATTTTGGCTTTTTGTCTCATTACAACAAGTAATTTTGCTTTCTTTTTAGCTCACCTCCCTCTAATGTGCTGTTCTCTACTGTTTGTTTTGATCTGCTGTAACAGTCTGACCTGATCCTAAGACTTGCACTTCCCTGCATTTATTTAGGGCCAGTTCCTCACCCGCTTGTATAAGAGTTTCCACAATCAGGCCTATAGATATGAAGAGGTATTTCTAAATTTTCTAATTTTGTTTGGTGTGATATAAGATGCCTACAACAGTTTCAAAACAGAAATGAAAGCAATTGTGCAGATGAATGAGAAGCTGTACAACAGCACCCTCTGTCTCTAAGAGTATGGAAATATTTCTAAGCTCAAAAATCAATAAGAGTACAAGAGGATCCCACGTTTTGTCCCATCAATAGCAAGCATGTCCAGGATATTTGATATTCCACAAGAATTTCATATCAAATCTAGAAAAGTGTTCCGTGTTTTTTCCTTTTACACAGTGCAAAAGTTCAGCATATATGCTGTGTATCTCACTATGTGCTGCGAGGAGGGAAAGGAAGGAAGAGTGTTAAAAATTCTATAGGAATTTGATATCAAACATAGGTCGATAGCACACTAGATAGGAATAAAATCTGGACTATGCCTGGCAGTGGTACCTACACACTCAAATGACAAGTGAGATATCCATGAACAGGAATCTCAAGGATGTGTAAGGTCTGAGTGTACTGCTTAACAGGGACCATCCTTCCAATTGAAGAGTTACATTGATCAGTTCTGAAGTAGTAGTTAGACAGAAAGGGGATCAAAGTGGGTTGGCACCATGGTAAAAGCTTTCAAGGATATTACATAGGGAAAACTTCCCATCCTCTCACAAATCTGAGTAACTATTAAAAACGGAGTAAATTTACAATACTGAATATTATTCAAGCATTAAATTGCAAGACTAAAAGAAAGGGGAAATAGGACAGAGAAATTTCTGCAGGCAATTGACAGTAACAATAGCTGAACATTTTTATATTACATATGAACAATGCACAATTAGTAAATATCTAAACTTCTTCCAACAATAAAATAAATCATGACAAGATTAATGCTAGAAGGTAGTGTGGAAGGAAAAATCACTATGAATACCCTTGTAAAAAAAAAAAAAAAAGATACTTACTTCTGGATCTGGTGTAACAATCATTGCAGTTGAGAAGACCATTTCTAATCCTGACATCTGTTCCACTTGCTGCATCGCCAAGCTGTCCTTTGCAAATTCCACACTATTTGTTGAAGAAGAATGGAGAGGGTAAGATTTATGGGACAAGTTACTCTTTTTCCCCTATCAAATTTTCTCCAGTGTTTGGATTTTCATTTCATGAGTTCCTCATGAGGTGCAGAAAAAAAAAAAAAAGTTACCTGGTCTAAACACAGAGTTTTAGAGCAGACTATATTTAGGGCTTACAGGCAGGTTCTGTAAGTTTTCATTTAGACTAAATGCCCATTAAAATCAATAAGGGTTTTGCCTGAGAAATTGCTACAGAACTGAGCCCTTTGTGCTAGAAAGATCCAAGTTGCAAAGATGAAGATGATTATTGAACTCTTATCCAAGTGTACAGTGTGTAAATCAGGCTGGAGATTTTGTAACTTTATAGAAATCACCAGCTTAGCTGACTGAGAAATAAACTTTTTCAGATTTTCTGCTTGAGGTATTGGTGAAAATCAGAAAGGACATTCGTGAAGACATTGGAAAATGCCTGCATGCATATCCCTTTTTGACGAACAGAACAAATTTCAGTCTGTATCAAAGGTTAGCACCAGGTTTTGTTTTAGAGGAAAGCATTGCCTGTCTATTTGTTTGCTGCCTCCTTTACAAAGGTAAAAGCTGGGACCAGAAATTTGGGATGTATGGGATATTTATTAAGATGATGGTGTAAAAATACTGCAATAGTTTTTCAGCTCCCTGGTCAATATCATCAGGGAGTCACTACAATTTTAACTAGTTTTCCCCATATATAGTATGAAGCAGGAAATGTAAAAAACATTCACATTTAATACAAAGCACAAAGTATTAAGAACATAGTATGAGCACAAACATTTGAAATGGCAGTAAGTGATGAAAGTTTAACTTGTCTTCCTTCTATCCAATACTTAGGTTCTATCTAAACAGAAGTCTGAAACTGTTTTAGCATCTTATGAAGTCTGTTCAAATACAGATCTCTAGAAAAGTATCAGCAAGTTCAAATGTCAGTGACTGGGTCACAGAAAATGTGTCTTGATGTAGGGTTTGTGTTGCATCTGAATCTTAGTTGTACTGGACAGCCAACAAATAATTCATAAGACCACGTGTAGGACAACAGATACTAGTGAGACACCACAGAAAGACACCATTTCAGAGTATCAGTCATATACAAGTTTTCTAAGACTCTAAGCAGTGAAAGTTCTCCAAGATGAATCTGAATGAATTATGATCATTTGAAAATGGGAGGGAGGAGGAGGAGGGAGCTGGTCAGAATTATTTTGACAGATTCATTTGGTAAATTATTTAGGAACAGTTCATCAGACACAAGTATTCAAACATTTTATATGTGGGAAACAAGACACATACAATGGACATTAACTAGTGTCCCTAACTTCTGTTATTTGAGAATTGTGGAATATCATCTATGCAGTTAACTGCTAATAAATCACAGGTCTTGCATTTTGGTTCAGTTAATATGGCCCTTGGTGTAACTCTTTGGTAGGAAAGTAACAAATTAACAAATACATACCATTCTAGCTTCACTTCAATACAAAAGCATAACAATGATGCAGAATAACAATTTCCTCTTCCTTGCATTTCCAGTCTTCGCAATCATTAATTACAACATACTGTTCTCCCACACTAACTATTATGGAACAGGTCACATAAAATTTTTTAAAGCAATCTTTAAACAAGATAATAATGAAGTCATACCCTGAAGCAGTGAATATGGAAATAAAGACCAAGTGTCTCAATAATCATGGCAGCTCCTTTTCCGAGAGGAAACCCACAGGTAGAACATAGTTTCTTTCCACTGACAGACCTAAATAAGACAATATATATATTGTAAATGCAAGAGTTATGTGTGGAGAATGCAAACACGGGTTTATGCAGTTTTATTAGGAAGTGGTCTGGAAGAAAGTGGAGTCCTGTGAGTCAGGTGTTCCTGAGTTCTGCCACTCAGCCAGTGTGTTGGCTGGGTCAAGCCACTGCACTTCTCTGTCTCAGTTTCTCCTTCTGTAAAATGGGAATGCTTATCCACTTAACTCACAGACATGTGGTGAAGTTTCATTAGCTATAGAGAGATGTACTTTCACTGGAATGTGTGTATTTGAGCCCCAGTCGATACGTGCAGCACTTTTCAGCAGCAGCCGATGAGAGATACACAAGATATGTAATACACCTTGCATTTCTCCCAGTGACTTACTAAGCACTCCCTACAAACTACACTAAGCCAACTGGAAATGGTTTCCAGTCGGCTTACTGATACTCCAGTCCTGGGGTTGGAGTTGCTATGGTGATTTCTGGATCGATTGAGCGCATCCACACAGACCACTCGGTCAAACCTGGAAGATCGTGTTGACAGTGGCAATTTTGCTGCCATCAGTAGTGACTAAGCCTAAGTCACTGAAGTGCTTTTGATGTGTCCACCCATTGAATGTCTGTATAGTGCGTGGAACATGGAACACATCTACCCGCCACGTCAAAAAGAATGTTCAAATTGTTTAACGAGGATGGCTCTGTTCATGGAATTAAACAAAGGGAATTATGATTGCAGATTATGTTTACCCTAAGTGAAGATGTAGCAATCCAACTAAAAATACATCTGACTTATCAGTGTTACTTGCATAGCATGCTTTTAAGTAAGTTATTTGAAAAAAAAATTAGTGTTAACAGTTGAGTTTCAACTCATAAAATAATTCAGAAACTTCCTTCTCTATCAAGGAAAATTAGGCCATTGGGTTTCTGAATTATTTACAGCTGAACTGTTAGTATGGAATTTTTTTCAACCAGCTCACCCAAGTTTCTCATATTGTTCCTCAAGATCACCTAAGTTCACCATATCTTTCCTCAAGGTTTACTATGATGCCCGTAAAAAAACTGGCCAATTAATGACAGTGAGGTTGAGAGGCAAGAAGGAATAACTAGTACTTAGAATAATTTTTTTAAATGGCAAATGTAAGTAAAAATATATATACCTGATAATATTCCATCTCACAATCAGCACATGCTGATTGTCTTTATTCTTCAGAACAGGGAATAGATACCTTTGAGTTTGTGCAGTGCATAGCAAAATGGGACCTGATTCTGAAAGGGACCCTGCCCCCACCCCCGGCCTTATGCTGTGTAAAAAGAGCTACAGCTGTCTAATAAATCTCTGCTCCAACTGGGGAAGAATTCCCTCACCAAAGCAACTGAAAAAGACAACTGCAGAAGTCTTTCAAAGACTCCTAAACAAGTCCTGTCACAGGAGGCATGCTAGAGTAAGAAGGGTATGTAACAAAAGGGCAGGCTGCAGCAGGTAGCCTAGGAATGAGATTCTGAGTAAATTGCTAGCCAGGAACAGACCTACAGAGCTGTCCAAATTACACTGCAGCTGCTCAGACCTCTGCAGCACCTTAGAATTGGGAGGGCCCCACCGCTTCCTGGGTTGCGCACACAGTGCCTCCTAGAGACACAGTATGGAATCTCCTGCTGTGTGTCTAGTATAGAGCTAGCACACTGCAGACAACTGTGTTTAATATCTTTCTTACTTACTTATTTATCTTAATATCTTAGTTGCAAGACTACATTTAGAGAGGGGCATCTCAGCACAACAGATTAAAAATTAATCCCAAACTGTAATCAACGTCTGGGCACAATAATGCTTTCAATTTTCACATTCTTTTTAGTGGCGCAGAAGCTACTGTGACCTCCCTGAGAAAACAGTCACACTGGAATGGGCCTGGGGTGTACTCTGAAAGCATAATTGCATTTTAACAATTTTAGACTTCGAACTGTGTTGAAATTGAGACTGTGAATTCAAACATAATTAATTTTCTTTTATTTAAAGGCATTCTGCAGGGTAGTAGGTGACTCAGTGGGACAGAACACCATCCTCTTTTAGGTCGCAGAGTCATATCTATCTGGTCCATTTCTGGTAGTGATCATAAAGTACAACCGCTTCAAAGCTATTCTTTGTTGGTCTAATGTACCTGAAATATTTTAGAATTGTAGTTCCTAAAAAATCTGAAGTTACATCTCCAGAAAGAGGTTTCATCATAACCACTAGCCTTATTGGGAATACAAGCAGAGGTGCCAAGGATTAGGGTTGAGAGGTCCCTGGAAGCTAGGACATCTCTGTCAAAGTTGAGTCACAATGGTGTAGATTGTCATCTTTCAGCATTCATTACCACTTCCTGTGCAGCTGATAGAGTACTTCAATGATTAGTGTGAATCTGGCATCTTCCCAGGAGCCCTGGAAATTCACTAGAATTTAAATTAATCATAAAAATCCAGCTTGCAAAGTTTAATTCTCATTTGTCTGCAAATTTCATTGCTGAAAGACTCAGATTAAAAAGAAATAATTTTAAAATGGATTTCACTACAAAAAGTGAAAATAAAAACAGACTGTTTTACTCTACAAACTGGGTCTTCAGGGGATATTTATTTTTTAAATAAGCCAAAGAGCAAAAATGTTTCTTCGTTCTAGCTTTGAAGCAAACACTTATTGAGAGGGTTGGAATTTTTAAAAATGTTTCTTTACTGTCAACACTGGTAAAGTGAAGCATTCATTTTCCAGTGGTTTTCTTTTGGATTGTAGAATCAATTGGTTGAATAAAGGAACAAGAAACTTAGGCACTATGAGTAAAATTTTAGGCACCATCAGTAACATTTTCAAACCCACCTCAGTGACTTAGGACAGTGGTTCTCAAAACATGGGTAAGTATACCTCTCAGCGTTCACAGAGGTCTTCCAGGAGGTACATCAGTTCATCTACATATTTCCCTAATTTTACAACAGGCTACAATAAAAAGTGCTAGTGAAGTCAGTACAAAAATAAAATTTCATACACACAAAATGAAAAAGTAGGCACTTTTTCAGTAATAGCATGGTGTGACACTTTTGTATTTCTGAATCTGATTTTGTAAGCAAGTAGTTTTTAAGGGAGGTGAAACAACGTAGACTGTGAAATACAGGCTAGGGTGGGCCTACTTGTAAAATTAAATGACCAAATACTACCAACAAGAAGCATACTGCAAAAGCATGGTGGTTGTTGGAATCCTTTTTTGAAAAGAAGCAATTTCTTCTTATTGTGTCACGTGTGTTGTTTTCCTTTTTTTAAAGTGTTTGGTATTTCCTAGAATCATAGAAACTGGAAATGACCATGAGAGGTCATCGAGTCCAGTCTGCTGCACTCATGGCAGGACCAAGTACCCTCTTAAACCGTCCCTGACAGATGCTTTTCTAACCTGCTCTTAAAAACTTCCAATGACAGAGATTCTTCAACATGCCTAGGCAACTCAATCCAGTGGTTAATCACCTTGACAGTTAGGAGTTTTTTTTTTCCTACTGTCCATCCTAAACCTCCCTTGCTGTAATTTAAGCTAATTGCTTCTTGTCATATCATCAGAGGTTAAGGAGAATAATTTTTCTCCTTTCTCTTTGTAACAGTTTTTTAGGTACCTGAAAACTGTTATCATGTCCCCTTTCAGTCTTCTCTTTTCCAAACTAAACAAATCCTGTCCTTCATAAGACAAATGTTCCAGATCTTTAATAATTTTTGTTGCTCTTCTCTGGACTTCTCTTCATCAGGGTAACTGCCTTTCCCGTGATTAATGGTCTCTTTTTACCAACCAGTCTCCCTAAGTAAATTATCTTCTGTAATTAACTCATCTATACTTCAGTGCTCTATATTTTTCAAGGATACCTTTTGATCTTATTTTATGATGTGTACAGCCTCATGTATTATTCAGTTTTCATCTCAGCAAACCCCAACCCACTTTTGTTAGGAAAGGGTGTAGATTTGTGACAAACAAAATTGTTTGGGTTGTTGATTGAACAAAATGCCTGTGGTTAATATCTTCTTAGAACCACAATCTTTCCCCTCGCGTTTTTGTTTGGATTTCCTTTGTTCTTGATGTAATTACCAAAAATGCTTTGAAAACACTAGATTCAGAGTATAAACTGCAACACAATCCCACTAGCAAGTGTGCTTTAAGGTTAAAAAATTATTCTAGAACAGAATCATCATCTTGTCCAACTCTCAGAGAAGCTGTCAAGAACTAAATAGTGTAGTGGCTAGCACATCTGCTTAACATGCAGAAAGTCCTGGGTTCAATTCCCAGGGGGTTGGACTTGTTGATCTCACGAGGTCCCTTCCAGCCCTATGATTTGATTGAACTGAAACCACCACCTCTTGCCTGCATTGGTAAGGAAGATTGCTTCTGCAGCTACCCATACTGGACTTTTGGTTTGGTGGCTCATTTTAGAAGTGTAGTAATCAAAGCCTTTCTGCCATTATTGAATGAGTGTTATGTCAGTTCCGAAACACACTAATATCAGATCCCAGCTGGTCAGGTAACAGTTTCGGGTATGCAAGATTAATCATTCCTCAAAGCAGTATGGTAGTCTGGAAAAGTTGAGAACTACTGATTTAGGAGAGTACATCCAATTTCCAAAAGCGACTTGGACATTTTGGAGCTTAAATCTAGTTGTAAGTCAATATGACTTAGGATCCGAAGTTGCTTATACAGAAACTCCATTCACAAACGCTGTTCCCTATACATGTTCCCCTCAGCAAATTCTAGTTTAAGTGGTAGTCAGACTGCCTCTAGTTACTGCACTTTGGTGCCCCTTTGGGAAAATGTACAATAAAGCTTCCACTGAACTTTCTCACTTTACATTTAGATGTTAGAAAATGAAACGGAGAGGCTACGCAATAAGTGAAGTTTGTGAAGTCTGATACTGTTAAACCACTTTCTTGCACAGGTGAAAATGTTTTACAGTTCACTTAGATGCCCCATTTGTTCTTTAAAATGAAAAAAAGTATCCAAATTTTGTTTCTGCAGACAAAAGGAAATAGAAGTTTTAACTGGAATATACACTTTTACTGTGCTTTTACTCTCCCAATCAATGATAAAGCCCAATGGTGCTTTTACCATCTTCATTCCAACAAAACTGCTCTTCCTAGAAAGCTCAGAGACCTTTTCTTAACCAGGTCTTGAACCTTACCAAATTTACTTCATTTTTATCTCCTTGACCAACTCTTCCTCTGTTTTGTTATCCTTTGATTTTCATGTCTAGATCTCCTCCTTGTTCTCCCATCTCTGACTTCTTTTAGTGTCTCTCAAAAGGTCCTTTGCCTCCTCCTGCCCTTCCCATTCAGGGCCGTCATGAGACCCCACTTATTCTATTATCACACCCTTTTTCTAGGCTAACATCTCCTCATATAGCTTTAACTATCATTTTTACAGCGAAGATTCAAATCCATTTTTACTCTTCTAATCTGTCTGTCTCTCCATCTAACCCTACATCTCACCCTGTCTTGTCAATTTATTTTCCTGGATGTTCCCCACAATTTAAAAACTCAACATGGTGAAAAATAAACTCAAAATTCAAAAATGAATTTGTCCCAAATGCTCCCTATCCTGCCTCCCATTGTCTGTACTGTGGCACCTTAAAGACTAACAAATTTCTTCAGGGATAAGTTTTGTGGGCTACAACCCACTGACAAAGTAGGTTGGAGCCCATGAAAGCTTATACCTGAAGAAATTTGTTAGTCTTTAAGGTGCCACAGGACTCCTGTTGTTTTTGTTGTACACAGAGTAACACTGCTACTCCTCTGAATATTGTCTGCACTGCTGTAATTATCTGACCTTTTTGTTTCAGTCCCTACAGCTAAAATCTTCATTCATACATTTGTCTTCCATCCTGCTCTACTTTCCCAGATTGTCTCTTTTCAAGCCATATAAAATAGTTTGCTCTTACTGAAAAAAAGCCCTTAAATAAAAGAGAGAGCATATGTGTGCCTGAAGGAACAGCTGAAAGCACAGTGGCCATTTCTGGAAGAAACCCGTAAAAAGGCCGTAAAAAAGAGGTGCCAGTGGTTCCACTGCGAATGCAGAGAGAATTGGCAAGTGGGCATATTGTGTAATGAAATGTAGTAGAAATAGCCTGTATTGTTTCAAGTCATACAACAAGACGACCTTCATGAGATATCAAGTCATTTAACATAAAAAATATTTTGATGAGACTACCGTCCATTCAACCAACCCTTTGCTAAACATTTAGTTTGGGTTAGCATGTATGTCTCATTGAAAGCTGCATCACTGTGTGAGAGAGAATTAGGCCTCAGAGAGATTAGCATGAGTGTAGCGATGTCAAAGGAACCAAGAACCAGACTTCTGTGAACATATGTTGAAATGTCAGTCTCACGAACAGCTCCTCAAGCTAAGTTTAAGTGGTTATACTGTTCCTACTCCAGCTACGAGCTGGATTAAATTTGAAAATCCTAAACATAGCTGAAAATACTTAAGGTGACATTTGGATGCTAGTGAATCAGGATTAGTGCTGTATATAGTGGGAAAATAGAATGTTATATAATCAGGGCCGCACAGTCTGCCTCTTTTCCAATTTTATGCAGGAGATACTGGACACAAACCGAAGCCTGAGTTGTTTTGCACTTAAATTGAACTGCTGAAAAGCTCTGCTGTATGTGTTTCAAATAAATAGTAACTTACATTACTAACAGGCATGGCATCTCCCACAAACTTTGACCCTGCTTCTCCAAAGTATGTGCTAAACATAAAGTATGAGAAAAGCCCTAAATCGATGGATGCCCTCTTGTGCCTAAGCACTTTATTGGACTGAGGCTTATATTATATTTGGAATTTTATTCATAGCAATGTTGAGTCCAATAAACTAGTGTTTTCACTGAACTGCATTGCTTTTTTTTAAATCAGGGCTAAACTAAATGGCAACAGTGGAAAAAAAGAACAAACCAAAAAACATGATGGAAAATTACACATTGCAGAGATGTGAAAATACCAATAATATTAATATAATTTAGCTGCTACAATTTATCTTTGAAGTTTCCATTAAAGTTATATTTGAAAAGAATTAATCAGTCTGCAAAATTCCTATTGACCTTTGGTACCTGCTGGGTGACTGACTATGAGGTGTAGGAGAGCATGGAGATGACTGCCCAGGATTGAAATTCTCGTGACAGCCTGTCCTAAAATACAGAAGAGAAAGCTAGAATGAGATTACAAGTAAATAAGTAAAAATCCTAGCACTCTCATAGTGATAAGGTAAAAATAAGCCAACTAATATTTGGCCCTGATGCTTAAATGCAATCTTTATAGGCAGTAGACTATAATATAAATTGAACACTGGTGTTTTGATATAAAAAAGAATAATTTTTTGGAGTGTTAGTCTAGCAAGAATAGCTATTCACATCAACTAGTAGCTTCATCCTAACCCATCAAGTACTAGACAAGAGGGGGATGCAGGAAGAGCTGGGCAAATAATTTGTAATGAAAAATTACTGGCTTAATTCCACCTCTTTTTGGTCAAAAGCGATATGTGATCAGATCATGTTTTGCTCACCTGTACCAATTATTAACAGACTAATTGCAGGAGAAATTTTCAATGGGTAAAGTGTTTGGGTATTACATAGCTGAAATTCAAACTAAATTGGTTAGTTTTGATTGGGTACAAATCACAAGGTATATTTCTACCTAGATTTACCAAATAATTATATTTAAAATAATAGCTAAGGAAAAACAAGAGGAGTGAAGTAAGAGTTATAGATTAGGGACAAGGCATGCATTTGTATAAAAGTGTATGCTAATGCATATTATCAAGCAAAAAGATCCTCATTAATGCTTAATTGTGAGCTCTAAGATGTTTCTCTCAAATGCATTTGATATCTTGCTTGTGAAATGTCTCCTTTACTGAGACTGCAGAAGCAATCTGTTAGTAACACTTACCTAAAAATGCAGGGCAAAGAATTTATAATGCATTTAAGAAGTCATCACACGATTGGTAAAGGGTGCTATCAAGTAAAGTTCCATGACCCACCTCCTCCTTTCACCTGTGGAATTTGCCTGCTGGCCAGTGCTCTGATCCAGAGATGTTTTCTGCTTAACTTCCTCTGAAATGTGTGGGGACTGTTTCGTTAACTGCTGATTCCATGACAAATCTGAAGTAACAGAGTGGAATAAACTGAATGCTTGTGAGAAAAAACACTTGAAACGTTTATTTTTAACCCATATAACCTGTAGGTACGAAACAAAAAAGTGAGGCATGAAAACCAAATAGACAAGTACCCCTAGAAAAATGGGGCAAATACGGTCTTGTTAACTCTTGAAAAAAGACCCACAAGATTATGTTCACTATAGTTTCCAGTTGGGAATAAATACAGGAGTACTGCAGTTGAGCTACTTAAATATCCAAAACAAAATGTTTCTAATCAGTAGTGCTTGTGCATCCAAGCTTCCAGGCAACTACAAGAATTATATGCATGTAGGGTGCTGAGCCGCAAGCACTGCGGAGAGCTGACTTACGCATTAATAAAAAGAATGAGGGCTGTTCGCATTGTCTCCCTGTGACTCCTCTCTGCCTCTTGCTCATTTCACAAGGCTCAGCAAATATGACAGTCAGTCAGTGGCCCATGGAAGAGCTCAGTGCTCTGCTGTTGACATAAGCTACCCAATTCTGTACTAAAATGATGTAGATAGGGAGCTCAATACGCACTTTGTTCCTTCAATAACAGGTAGGGGGACTCAATCCCAGATCTTTTGATACAAAAATCACAGCTCTATGATGCACCTCAAACTAATGCCCAGATCTTCTCATTTAAAAAAATCACAGATCTTCCCAGCTACTCCATCTTCTTCCTCTGTCACTCAATATAGCCATGGCTACACAGTGCCTGCAGCTAGAGTGCATGCAGATAATTCCCAGTGGCTATTACAGGCTCTAGTGGGCAGAGTTAAGGGCATGTGTGGTTTACCTTAATTATTGCCCTGTTTTCAGAAGGCTGAGTTTTCCTGAACTCAGCATTGTGGAAGGGCTTGTGCAAGCAATCTTACTTCTGTGTTATTGAATCTTTCTGTGATTAAATAATATTTGGAGGCTACACTTCAGCTAACTCTTGTACACATACAGACTGATTACCTAGCTTCTCAGCTGTAATGTAAGCGCTCAGCCTTCAATGGCATGTAATGCCAAAGATACAAAGCTCACTTATGCTAAACATTTCTCTTAGCGTACATTAAATAGGTTTTGAAACTGAGAAAAATTTAAATCCTGGAGCAACAACACTGACGGAACTGGAAATTTCCAAAATAATTTAATTTTACCAATATTCGTCATCGAGTCATTCGAAGAACTTTCAGATTTCTCAGACAAACAAAAGCATACAAACAAAACTAGTCTTTAGATTGTTTGCAATCTTACCCTGAGTCAATGGTAGATCCAATGTGGCAGGTGAGTTCTGCTCTATCACTGACACCTCCTGATCCACCCCACTGCCTCTATCAAGCATCATCTCTGGATGTTCTGTGTGCACTTTATTCACACTGCAAATAAAAATAAATCGGCCTTCATGCACAAAGCTAAAAGGAATGTCAGCTGGAGTGTCATTTAATTACTGTGGTTTTGTACCTGAACCTCTTATGCTCAACAAATATTTGTTTCACACATGGGTAAAAAAACTGAGGTGGTAATTAACAGTAACTCTCCTTGATGGTCTCATGTACTGCCTCATACAGGCACTAAAGGCCCGTAACAGCATCACATAGAACAGCATCTTTGACAAGCCAACAGCTGGTGTGTCAATGGTCTTGCTCTTTGTATAATGTTCAGCCTACTTAGGTCACCTTGTCTTTGAGAAAGGAATGGCTACCAGAGCTGACAATCTTGTTCCTTATAAAACTGTCTGGCCAGTTCAGGAGGGAAGATCCTGGTTCTTGTGAAAGTAGTGATCGCTGAGATAGAGATCTGTTCTTAATCTAGGAAACCTGGGAAAATAGTATATGAACACACTAGAGTACTTGTGAGTTAAGGCTCCTCTATACAGAGCAAACCTATTACAGAGCAAGAAAAGCAAGGAAATGAAAAGGGAAGGTATCTAACATTATATAACTGTAACAGGGTGACTCTCCCATGGGCTGGAGAGCCTCAGTCTAAGCCAGCCCTCATTACAAGATGAGCCTCAGCTAGGGGAATCAGGCAATTTAAAAGGCAGCAGAAACCTGTGGGGAAAGTATGGTTCACCAAGTAACAGACTGCCAGAGACAAAAGGAAGCCTGAAAATAAGCTGGAGAAACCTCTCTAAGCAAGGAAGCTTGGGAAAGACCCTGCCCAAGGGGGGCGGGGGGAATGACTGCAAAGACCTATCTGGAAAGGCCTACTGAGAAGGACAATTTCCAGGTAGGAGGCACTGGGAAGCAGACAACCTCAGAAAGGAGGGGGCTGTGACCCACTGAAACTGCGGTGAAGTCTGCGTGAGTTTGTTTTGTTTTAAAACATATGGTGTTGGACTACTGGGAAAGACACTGAATAAGGGTTGGGGGCCTGGAGGGCCAACATGCATCTGAGGACGAAATAAATGGGATCCCTTATAGGCACTGTTTGAATTACTTTTTGGCCTGTGAGTTCTTAAAGGGCCCCTGAAGGGACAGGACATCCACCCAGGTGAGGTTTTGTAGAGTGGGCACTGGACAAGAAGGAGCCCTTGACACACAGTAAATGTTCATGGCAGTACAGCATCTTTTACTTCTCCAACCCAGGGAAGCTCACTACATGACTGGAACAGCTACTGTACAACACAAACTGCATATCATGACCTTAATGTTGCCCCAGTAGCAATGGGAACTGCTAGCACCTCCTGCCCCAAGCATGAGTGAGTGTGATCTTCCAGAACTAACAGGACAGTTAGTAAGTGAAAGGGGTCCAGCAACTCCTTAAAGGAGGCACTGCTCTTGCCTAGTGAGTGAGGACTTGGTAACTCCCTACAGGGGTGCTGAAGAACCGCATGAAATGTAAATGTCTCCATCCAGGAAAAAAGAATGTAGGTCACACCTACCAGATGAGGGACTCTAGGCTTGGAAGCAGTGACTGAAAACCATTTGGGGTCATGGTGGATAATCAGCTGAACATGAGCTGCCAGCACAATGCTGTGGCCAAAAGAGCTAATGTTATAAACAGGGGAATCTTATGTAAGAAGAGAGAAGTTATTTTACCCCTCTATTTGTCATTGGTGCAACCGCTGCTGGAGTACCATGTCCAGGTCTAGGGTTTATAGTTCAGGAAGGTTGCTGATTAATTCGAGAGGCTTGAGTGAAGAGCAAGATGAATGAAAAAAGGGTCAGAAAATTTGCCTTACAGTCAGAGCTGTCCCTGGGGCAGTGAGGGGGCAACTGGCCCAGGCCCCACAGTTTCATGGGCCCTACGCTGCCCTGCCTCCAGCAGGGCAGGGTGGGGCTGATGCCACTGTGCCCCTGTGGAGCACAGACAGATAACTGTAACCCTGTGTAATGGACATTGTGACCAATGTCCAGCAGGACTCCATATTGTCAGTTTGGAACTCCTGCTTAAACAATGTACTTCATTTTGGATACTTGATGAAATCTGGTTTAGGTTTATGCTCTATATGTTCTTTTAAATGTGTGAACAAGGTGTGTGAATGAAGGGCATGTGTGTGAAAAGGCCAGTCTCAACTGCCAGCCTGTCCTGATGAACCATAAGTATCATCTAACTGGCTGAACAATGCAGACATCTCATTAAAGCGAACAGAAGGAGCCACCCCAGAAAGAAAAGAATAAAATACAATCAAGTCTGCAAGTGACTGGGGACCAATGATCTCCCAGGAACCCTGAGGCTACATGACACAGCAAATCCCATAGACTTACATGAAGGCCTGCAAGTATAAAAGATGGGTGAGAGCATGAAAACTTTGGGGTCTCATTCTGCAACTGACATCTTGGAGCATCGGATCATGACCGACAGAGGCCTGGCTCCCTCCTTGTGCCCAGCCTAGTTGGGCACTAAGCTGGCTCAAGCAACACATGAAAGGACTGGTAATTATATCGTACCAGGTTGCAGAACTTTGTGTGTGTGTGTGTGTGTGTGTGTGTGTGTGTGTGTGTGTGCGCGCGCGCGCGCTTTTTGCTATTCTTACTTATTTACAATAAATGTGGTATATTGCCTTGTCCCCCTGAATAAGATCCTGCTAGTCTTTTCTTTTTACTAGGGGGTGCTCTCCTGGGTGCCCTTTTTGGTATAACACCCCCTACTGCTGTGCTGTCTCCTGCCCCCACCATGCTGCCTTTGGTGGAAGGCCAAAGGCAGTAGGGTGGCGAGGGGGCACAGTACCTGGCCTCCGGGTGGCCCTCCCCACCCCCAGAGTGGAACAGCTGGCCCAGGGGTAGGATGGGCTGGCCAAGGGGCTGGGCTCTCTTCTCCCACCCAGCCCCTTGGCTGGCTGTTCCATCCTGAGGTAGGGAGTGCCAGCCCAAAGGAGAGGTGAGAGAGCAGAGCCTGGCTTCTGGGCTGCCCCACCCTGCCAGCCCCAGTGCAGGTGGAGCACTGGGGGACCTCCACAGGCCAATCGACTGGCCCTGGGCCCCGCCCCCAGAGACAGCCCTACTTATAATGACAGTCTGAAGGAGTGCCTAGTCAAATTAACAAAGAGAAGGGTAAGGGATGAGTTAATTACGATGTTTACATACCTACATGGAGAGCTAATATTTAATAATGGGCTCTTCAGTCTAGCAAAAAAGAAGAGGTTACTTACCGGTAACCGGTGTTCTTCGAGACGTGTGCTCCTGGCCATTCCTTAGTAGGTGTCTGCACGCCTCGTGCATGGCACGCCAGAAACTTTTCCCCCAGAGTACCCGTAGGGTCGGCTGTAGCGCCCCCTGGAGTGGCGCCACCACCACTGCCTATATAGCCACCAGCCGACCCGTCCCTCCTCAGTTCCTTCTACCCAATGTCTGAGGGGAGGTGGGAGGGATTGGAATGGCCAGGAGCACACGTCTCGAAGAACACCGGTTACCGGTAAGTAACCTCTTCTTCTTCTTCTTCGAGTGCTGCTCCTGGCCATTCCTTAGTAGGTGAGTATCTAGCCTTACCTTGGAGGTGGGAGACATCACAGAGAGACTGACTGCAGCACTGCTCTGCCCACTGCCACGTCCTGCTGCGCTTGCTGGGTGATGGCATAATGCTGCGCGAAGGTATGCAGGGTGGACCACGTTGCCGCCTTGCATATATCGATAGTCGGGACACTGGCGAGGAACGCTGCGGAAGCCGCCTGGGCCCTAGTTGAATGAGCTGTTACCCTTGGCAGGTGCTTTCCCCCCAGCTTGTAGCACTCTTTGATGCAGGCCGAAATCCAGGAGGCTATCCTCTGAGTAGATACCGGTTGGCCTTTTTTATTGTCCGCTACTGCCACAAAAAGCTGGGGGGTCTTGCGGAACGGCTTTGTCCGTTCCACGTAGAAGGCTAGCGCTCTGCGCACATCCAGGGAGTGGAGACGCCTCTCCTCTTCTGATGCATGGGGCTTCGGGTAGAAGACAGGCAGGGAAATGTCCTGGTTCACGTGAAAGTGTGACACCACTTTAGGTCTGAAGGATGGATGCGGGTGTAGCTGCACCTTGTCCTTAAAAAACTGGGTATACGGTGGATCCACCACCAATGCTCGCAGCTCGGACACTCTCCGGGCTGACGTGATAGCCACCAAAAACGCGACCTTCCAGGACATGTACAGGAGGGAGCAAGTCGCCAGTGGTTCAAAAGGGGGTCCAGTAAGTCTTACCAGTACCGCATTTAGGTCCCACTGGACCGTGGGTGCTTTTATAGTCGGGTATAACTTAGAAAGCCCCACCAGGAACCTTTTCACCATAGGCACCGTGAACAGCGAGCTACCCCCAGGACCGCAGCGAAACGCTGCAATTGCCGCCAGGTGGACCCTCAGGGACGATAACGCTAGTCCACTGGACTTCAAATACCATAAATAGTCTAGTAAGCGGTGAACCGAGACCGACTCTGGATCCTCCCCGTTGGCCGAGGCCCACCGCACAAACCTGAGCCATTTAGCGGCATATGTAGTTCTCGTGGCAGGTTTCCTACTACCACACAACACGGCCCGTACTGGGGAGGAGCACATCTGCTCGCTGTCTGTCAGCCACGAAGGCACCATGCGTGGAGGTGTAGGGCCTCCAGGTTGGGGTGGAGAAGCCTCCCGCTGTCCTGGGACAATAAGTCTGGTCTGAGTGGCAACCGGATTGGCCTGCGGCTGGACCACCGCATCAGGGTCGAAAACCAATGCTGCCTGGGCCACGCTGGAGCGACCAAGATGACCTGCGCCTTGTCCATCTTTATCTTCCACAACGCCTTGGCCACTAACGGTGTCGGAGGGAACGCGTACAGGAGACCTCTCCCCCCCCCCCAGTGAATCTCGAAAGCATCCGCCTCCGATCCGGGGCTGCGTCCCCGGAAAGAGCAGAAGCTCCGGCACTTTGTGTTGACAATGGAGGCGAAGAGGTCTAGACGGGGATAACCCCACCTCCGGAAGATTGACTCCGCCACCTCAGGGTGGAGGGACCACTCGTGGGCCATGAACTTCCGGCTGAGACTGTCTGCTAAGCAGTTCCGGAGGCCGGGGATATACGATGCCACTGGCTGGATCTTGTGGCGAACACAAAACTCCCAGAGCCTCATGGCTTCCTGACAAAGGAGAGACGAGTGTGTGCCACCTTGCTTGTTGATATAATACATTGCGGTGGTGTTGTCGGTACGAACTGACACCGTCTGGCCCCGGAGGTGTTCTCGAAATACCTCGCATGCGAGCCGGACTGCTCTGAGCTCCTTTATGTTGATATGTAGTGCGGAGTCCGCAACCCCCCACAGGCCCTGTGTTCTGAGGTCGCCGAGATGCGCACCCCAGCCGATATCTGATGCATCCGTTCCGTTGTCAAATGCAGTGATGGCTGAGGAAGGCTGAACGGAACCCCTGAGCATAAATTGGCTTCGCAGGACCACCAATGCAGGGTCTCCAGCACTGATGCGGGCACGGTGAGCATAGTGTCCAAAGTGTCCCGCACCAGGCGGAACACCGTCGTTAACCACAGTTGGAGCAGCCTCATCCGTAAACGGGCGAAGGGGACTACAAAAGTGCAAGCCGCCATGAGACCCAGTAAGCGAAGGCATTCTCGCGCTGATACCCTGGGAAACCTCACCAGAGCATCCACCGTCTGTCTGATAGTCTGAAACCGGTTGGTCGGGAGGCTCGCCCTTACAGACGAGGAATCGAGGACCGCTCCTATAAACTCTATTCGCTGCGTGGGAACCAACGTCGACTTTTGGACATTTATCAACAACCCTAAGTGATCGAAGACGTATTGAGTCAGGTTTATGTGGGAGAGCACCTCTCGCCGCGACTTCCCCACGATCAGCCAGTCATCCAGATACGGAAACAGGGTGACCCCTTGTTTCCTGAGATGTGCCGCCACCACTGCCAGACACTTTGTGAATACCCGCGGAGCTGCGGAAAGGCCGAACGGGAGCACGGCGAACTGTAGGTGCGTCCGCCCCACAATGAAGCGCAGGAACTTCCTGTGCCGGGGATGTATTGCGATATGAAAATACGCATCCTGCAAATCGAGGGCGGCGTACCAATTGCCCGGATCCAGAGAGGGAACAATTGATGAGAGGGACACCATCCGGAACCGAATCTTGCGAAGGAACCGGTTGAGCCGCCTCAGATCTAAAATCGGCCGCAGGCCCCCTTTCGCTTTGGGAACAAGGAAATATCGGGAATAAAAACCCTTGCCCCTGCAGGGCAGCGGCACCTCCTCCACTGCCCCTCTTTGAAGTAAAACCTGCACCTCCTCCCGCAGTGCGTGCTGGTGGGCCTGGTCCCGCAGGGCACCACGCAGCATAGGAGGGGCCGGCGGGGGTAACGAAGAAAATTGGAGGGAATAGCCCTCCTGAACCGTTCTGAGAACCCAGCGGTCTTTTGTGATCTTGCGCCAACGTGGCGCGTAAGGGGAGAGTCTGTTGCTGAATATGGGAGCCTCTGGATCTTTGGCCTTTGATAAACCGCCCTCGTGTTGACCTTCAAAAGGTCTTTTTGCTGCCTGCCGGCGGACGCGAAGATCCTTGTCCGCTGGGGTGGCGTCCAGCCTGTCGACGGGGCCCTTTGCCCCTTCGCCTATCGTCGTCCTGGCGGCGGAAGTAGGGCCGCGGGGGAGGGGGGGGGGCGGCTTGAACTGCTTTCTTTGGCTCGCCGGAGTGTGGAGACCTAAGGACTTAACCAGCGCCCTAGAATCCTTTAACGTCTGCAGACGGGCATCTGTTTGTTGCGAAAATAGTTCAGGTCCTTCAAAAGGTAAGTCCTGGATCGTGGTCTGGACCTCTAAGGGCAGCCCCGACGCCTGCAGCCATGAGCTACGCCGCATCGTCACCCCTGTGGCCATGGAGCGGGCCGCAGCGTCAGCTGCGTCTAAGGCTGATTGCAGCAGGGCCTTAGACACAACTTTACCCTCTTGGACAGATGCCGAAAAAGCCGCTCTGGAGTCCTGCTCCACAGAGTCACTGAAACGCTCCATAGCCGACCAAGCATTAAAGATATAGCGGCTGAGAATAGCCTGCTGATTCGCTATCCTCAGCTGCAGCCCCCCTGTAGAATAGACCTTACGGCCAAACAGGTCCAGTCTTTTATAGTCCTTAGACTTAGGGGTTGACCCCGGGCGACCTTGTCTCTCACGCTCGTTTGCCGCCGCCACAACTAAAGAGCTGGGAGTGGGGTGTGAATAAAAGTGTTCATAACCCTTAGAGGGCACAAAGTACTTTCGTTCGGCGCGCTTGGCCGTAGGGGGGATCGAAGCCGGTGTATGCCACAGCGCCTTAGTCGTGTTATGCACAGTCTTGATAAAAGGCAGGGCTACACGGCCCGGGGCCTCTGGGAGCAAAATGTCCACCATAGGGTCCGCGTCCTCCGTAATTTCCTCGGCCTGCATATTCAGCCCGCTAGCCACCCGACGAAGCAGCTCCTGATGGGCCCTAGCATCATCCGGGATCACCATTGGCTTGGCTCCCGCCACCGCCTCATCAGGGGGCGAAGAAGAAGATTCCTCAAGATCTGGATCCTTAGACGGAGCTCCAGATGCCACACTACGGTCACCAGTGGCCAGGCTCTCTCTATCCGGCTCGTCCCGCAAGGACTCCACCTCCGACACCTCTCCGGTACCGAGGGGGGGAGGAGCGCCGAGCGCGGCCGATGGAGGATGCCTAGCCTGCGAACTGGGAATGAGGGGTCCTGAGGTCACACCCGGTCCCTGGACGGCCCAAGGGGTCCAAAATGGGCACTGCCAACCCGACCACTGAGGGTGGAAAGGCGGTACCATCGGCGCCGACTGAGGCTGCGACGTCGATTTCTTCTGAGGTCGACGCGGTACCGACTCCTCCGCCGAACTTGACGAAGAGCCGGAACGAGGGGACCACGGCGGTGCCGATGACGACGGCACCGGAGACCGGCGCCGACCCTCATCGCTGCGGTCACGGTGCCGACGAGGTGACTCACAGTGCCGGTGAGACACCGGGGAGCAGAACCGGGGAGCCCCAGCTGCTGCTACCACCGTTGGCGGTACCGGAGAGCGGTGCCGATGCTCACGAAGTGGCACTGGGCTTCGACCTCGACCTGCTACAAGGGGGGTCGGTTTCCCCCGGGACGGTGCTGAGCGCGGTACCAGTGTCGCCGCTGGAGCCGGCGGCGCCGAATGCACTGATAGCTCCTGCGCGGCTGCAAAGGCCTCCGGCGTTGTGGGCAGGATCAAGTCCTCCTCTAAAATGTCCCGGGTAGGTGAGGAGGTCGAGCCCGGACTAAACTGCGCCTCCGAAGGGTCGCATACCGAAGTCGGGGATACGGAGATAGGCCGGCCGACATGGCTCTGGCTGTCTCCCTGCTGCACCGCCGCTCGGTGCGGTGATCGCCCCCTACCCAGCCGCTTCTTCTTTGGCGGTACCGGGGAAGAGGAGCGGCGCCGGGGCTCCTTCAGAGACTTGGGGCGAGCCGGCTTCGGTGCCGCAGACGGTGCCGAGGATGCCGGTGCGCTCCGCACCGATGGTGCCGTGCTGGACCCCGAATCACCGGGGGCCGGGCGAAGAGCCTCCTCCATGAGGTGCAGCTTAAGGCGCTGAACCCTGTCCTTTTGAGTCCTTGGCTTGAAGCTCCGACAGATTTTACACCTCTCGGTGAGGTGGGCTTCGCCCAAGCACAGAAGACAATCGCCGTGCGGGTCGTCTACGGGCATGGGCTTTTTGCAACGCCCACAGGTTTTAAAGCCCGGCATAGCCCGACCCCGGGCCCGGGGTGGGCTTGAACTAACTAACCAACCTACACTAAGTGAACTAACAACTAACTAACAACTAACTGATTCGGGTACTCCGAAGCACAGAAACGGCCATGTGCAGCACTGCACGAAGCCAGGGAATGTTCCAGCGACCGACAGGGTGGTAAGAAGGAACTGAGGAGGGACGGGTCGGCTGGTGGCTATATAGGCAGTGGTGGCGGCGCCACTCCAGGGGGCGCTACAGCCGACCCTACGGGTACTCTGGGGGAAAAGTTTCCGGCGTGCCGTGCACGAGGCGTGCAGACACCTACTAAGGAATGGCCAGGAGCAGCACTCGAAGAAGAATAAAAAAGTTATACTGATCCAATAGCTGGAAATTGAAGCTAGATACATTCAGACTAGAAGTAAGGGGTACATTTTTAATGATGGCAGTAGGGAATCACTGGAACAATTTACCAAAAGTTGTGGTGGATTATTCATCACTGATGATTTTTAAAGCAAGAGTGGATTTTTTTTCCTAAAAGATGTGCTCTGGGAGTTATTTTGGGGAAGTTCTATGGCCTCTGCTATGCAAGTGGTAGGACTAGATGATCACAGTGGATCCTTCTGGCTTTAGAATCAATGAAAGTGAGAGTTCCAATAAACAGGGATCATGGAGAACCACAAAAGGAGGAGACGGGGGACAGATGGGGTCCGAAGAGTAAGAAAAAGATGAAAAGACAAGGAGAGAAAAAGAAAGAAGACAAAGATGAAAAGTGGGAAAAGCCACTGGGAAAAGAACAAAAAAAAAAAATCAAATGAGAGGAGGTGTATGACAAGAGTGCTGGCTGAGCCCCTGGGTGTTAAGTCAGTCCACTGCCATCAGAACCCTAATTAAGTGGGGAATGGAGCTGGGAGAGCCTGCAGGGTCAGGGCTAACAAGGAGCAGCTGGTAAGCTTGCTCAGCCAAGCCCCAAAAAGGCTTACAGGAGCATGGCAACAGGAGAGCAGCAAGGGAAGAGGCAAGCGCTCGGCCTTGCAAGAGCAAAGTCACTATTGGAGGAACGGCCCAGATTTGGGGCTAAGACTGTGTGGACCTAGCCTGGGACCATATCTGTATATAGCTGGTGGTGGGCAAGCCTGTAAATAAAGATACTGGTTGTGGAACATGGTTTGCAGTCAGCAACCGGTTTGTGGGTGGACGACTGGCACAGAAACGGGGCAAGCACCAGGAACCTCTTACATGGTAAAAGGAAAGAGAACCAAACACAGTTTGAAAAAATACACAAATTAACACATTTCATTGTATCTTCCCAGTAGAAAAGAGGGACCTCAGAGAGCAAGTGGGAGCTTGGCAATGCTGAGGGATCTCTGGGCTGATTACAGAGGAAGGAGTGGAACAGCTGAGGATAGATCATAGACTGGGGTGGCTGAGTAAAATATGTGGGAATGGAGGTTACAAGCACTTCTACATCTTCAGTCTGAGAACAGTACACAAGAACAGCTTTGCTGTGTGCCCAGATGACAACCTTACACATACATTCTTCTCCAAAATTCCTTGATTTAATCCATACCTCTTCTTTTCCTGGCCTGGTTCATTTTTCTTGCTTTTTGGTAATGATGTACCCTCCTGCTCCCAGTGCAACTTCTCCTGTCTTTTAACTTTCTTTTGTCTGTCTTCCTCTGTAGAGTTGCTCAGTTCCATCATAGTCTTAAAAAAAAAAAAAAAAAAAAAAAAAAAAAAGAAGGCAGGATAATATTGAAGATTTTCACATTCATGAGAACAGTACAGCCTGCCTCAAAGGTACTCTATTTGTCACAGCAAATGCCTTCAAGGAAAAATGAAACAGGTTACATAAAATGAAAGTTATTTGACCTTACTGACACTGACTTTGGATTTCACTGAGACAGTGTAGAGAAAAATTAACACAAACCATTACACTGAACTTGTAACAAGGAAATTATGGAAGGACATTTCCTTTTTGCAAAACACAGCATTTATTTAAACACAGAAGCCATATGTGATGCAATTGGAAGACTGCCATTACAAAAAGATACTATGGCATTTCAAAACAAAATTCACTACAAAATTCCTCAAGTCTTCAAAGTTAAGCTTCAGAAACAAAGCTGGTCAATACAGGTTAAGGGGTGAGGTGTTTATGTGCTTTCCATGGGAAACAAAATGAGTATTTATTCACATTCTCCATTGCCTAAGAAGTACAGTACAGTGACTGAGTGATCCTCAGTACCAAAATATAGTAATAAATGAAAGTACTGTACAGCAGAGAGTCTTCAGGCTGACAAATGCTCATTTCCTTCTCTGTTAGAATGGGAAGAGGAGAAGCCATGCTGGGGCCCTGATTGAAAGTTTATTAATAACTACATGCTAGACTTTTTTTAGTTTCCCAGAAGTCACAATGTAACTATTTTTGATTCTTGTCATGTGGAAGGGATGTGCTTCTCACCCCCAGCCTGGCCGCACCATGCTTTGCAAAACAGCCAGAACCACATATATAGTCCTAAAACCTCAATAACCATCCGTGAGAGGATCCCCCAGCACAGGCAGTATGGTAGATAGTCATATATGACTGTCTCTTGAAGACTACCCCACAAGTTCTGCTGGGGTGGGTCCACAGCCCAAAGAGTTGTAGAGAATCTGTGCTGCCTACAGAGGCACCCATCTTCGAAGCATCTGAGGAAGTGGGATCTTCTCCCACGAAAGCTCATGCAAAAAATAAATCTGTTAGTCTTAAAGTGCCACACAACTGCTTTTTGTTTTTTTACTGGACTAGACTAACACGGCTATCCCTTTGGAAATTGCCCTAACTTAATCAGGTCCCCAAGGCTGTCTTCATCGCAAAATACAAGATGTGTTTTTACAGCAGGATAGTAAATTCAAGTTAGCTATTTCATTGCAAAAGCCTAATGGAGAAAACACACAGTTCTTTTAACCTCAAAGTAACTGTCTCAGGTCAAAGTCTATGTGGGGGATTAGAGAATTAACCATGACAACCCACAAGGTGGTAAAAACTAATTCAGTGCCTTCTCTCTATTAGAATTTTGCAGCAAAGCTAGTTTGAAGTAGCCACACACTTTTTTGGACAGTGGAGACCAAGGCCTAGCTGAATGTATCAGGGCTAGCCTTTTGTGAAAAGCATTCTCCAGCCCCTGGGTGCTGAGTGCATCAGGAGCCATGGGAAGATCAGAGGCTGAACATTCCTGTTATTTCCACCTTGCTTTATATGTAAGTGGCAAATTTTAAATTTTCTAGGATTTGGCATGGTAATCAAAGAAGACAGAAACAGAAGGGTGACTTCTCCCAGCACCCCAAAGAAGAGAGGAAGCAATGCTGGAACAATGTTCACCAAAGGCAGGGAGAGGATGGTGAGCACTCCATCTGCTTTTAATGGGAAACTGTGGAAGTCACTTTAATCCTGCTCTAGTCAAAAGTGGGAGGATGGTAGTTTGCCTTGGGGTTTGCCTCTTTAGTCATAAAAGAACACTTTACTTGCACACTAGATAGTGCTCAGAGGCATATAACTGGGTGCATTTTGTCAGTTAAAAATGTACTATGCTAATTGAAAAGTGCTTTTAGACGTAAAATGGGGTGGCTTATGAAACCACCTGTCTTTCATACCATTCCTAGAACTGAATGATGTTCAGAGAATGATCTAACTGTACATTGAAGATAGTAAAATAAACCAGGAGTCCTGTGACACTTTTAAAGACTCAGATAGCGTTGCCTTTACTGCCTTGTTTTCATTAACTCACAGTTTACACTTCAGTTCTTTCAGACACTCACCACTGTCCCATTTCCTTCAGTGACAGAGGAAGATTTGGAGAGAGGTTCAGCAGAGCTTGAAGAAACAGTGAATGGAACAACCGTATCCTCAATTATTTTGCGCTCCTAAAGGAGAGGTGGGAGTGTGAAGGAGGAAGAGGAGAGATTTTAAACATGAAGCTTGCCGAAGGAACAGTGGTTAAGATCTTCAAAAGCAAGAGTACAAAGTTAGGTATAAAAGTCCATATTTACATACCTAGGTAACTGGCATGATCTTCACAGTCGCATACAATACTAAGCTACTGAACTCAATATCAAGTGGCAGGGAGTTTAATAACTGTAGCAGGGGAGAGCAGTTACTCACCAGCTGGGAGGTAGCTAGTCGCCAGCACTCCCCCTGCTGGCCTGAAGAGACCCTGCACAAGAGCCTGGTCCTGAACCAAAGGGACGGCCCGAGGGAGAGTGAGGACTATACAACGGGATGGACCAGCCAGCGGGAGTAGCAAGGGGGCGACTGAAGGCAAGATCTCCCCTCCTGGGAGAATCAAGGGGCTGACTGCTGGCAGGACTCTCCCCTAGATTCACCTCCCCTAGGCTAGGATCTGGATGAGCTTCCCTCGGCGGAAAGCCTGGATGAAGGGAACCAATCCGATGCTCATGAAGACCTAGAGGAACTTCCCCCAGCAGCCAGCAAGCTGGCTGCCCAGAACTCCTGTGACCTAGAGGAGCTCCTGCTGGCTGATGGACCAGAGGAATTACCCTGCTGGGGGTTGAAAGCCCTGAACTCTGTTACTGTGAGTGCTGCCTTACCCTACCTGAGCGGTTAAAGGTTAAAGACTTTTGGACTCTGCCTCGCCCTAGTAGGGGCTAGAAGGCTGTAGACATAGGGGGATTTAGGGTGGACCCTGCTGCAGGTCCTGCCCCGCCCACCGGGAGACGGCACGACTGAGGGCTGCCCCTGTTTACAATAACTATTTGTGTATTCAGTGTATCTTCCTTTTCTCAGTTTTAAATTTGCTTTATGTCTGTACTCATTTTCACTGCCCTTGTCTCAATATCTTGTACTCATGCTGTATCTCTTTTGAGATGGACTAACCAGAACTGGACACTTTACTATTTTATATAATGACATTGTAATATTTTTCAGTATTATCTTCAAATAGGCAGAATTATTATTATAGAATGATCTGAAGTTATTCCTCCAATGTTCATTTCCAAGTTTGCCAATGCTAAATTTCATCTGTCATTCTGATGCTTATTTGCCTGCATTGCTAGGTCTCCAACAATCACGATTTTTTATAATCAACTTCATTACCAATCCCATTATGTGATTCTGAATGCCACTGTATCTAGAGTGGTAAACTGGTGAAGTCACAACTGCTGCTGCTGGCCAAGTACATTCATGTTTACAAATATGTGCATTCATATTGGGAAAGCCGGTTAATGTCACCTGGATGCATTTTTCTAAATTCCTACCTCACTGCATTTGTAATACAGAAGATTTCTTAACATAACATTTAACTAATTTCTAAGTAATGCGCAGGGCTAGATGTTATGGGGATGGGTGCACGGGAAATGCAGAGAGAGTTTGGAATGATCAGGGTCATGCCACTTACTGCTCAAGCACTGATTATCAGAAGCTAATCTGCCTAACTACAGTACATAAAAGCATGATTAGAAACATACAATGTATATGACAAGACATCTTATGGCACAAACATTTTCCAAGGTAACTGCATCACAGGTATAGGAGGAGGGGATGACTTGAACACAGTATGAAACAAGGACATGGAAATAAAACAATTAGTAAAACAACAGTGAGCTGCTAACATTTCCATTACCAAGATGTCAGTCCTATCACATAAAGGACCAACACAGATGGTTAGTCTCCAAGTGACCTTCTTACTGGAAAAACCAACCAACCAACCAACCAAACCAAAACAAACACAGAGGCAAGATGCCCAGGCACTGGGAACAGAAAGATCCCTTCTTAAACTTGCTACTTTTGAATGTTATACCTCCTCATAGTATCTACGTTCCTCCTCTTCAACTTCTTTCTGTGCTTTTTCCCATTCTTCTTTCAGCTTGTCCTGCTCCTTCTGGTACCTCTCCTGTACAGAATTTCAGTACAATCTATTCAATAAAAAATTTCATAGGGGATTCTTTTTTTCTGTTTCCATTCGAAGATTAAAAAATAGATATTGCAGAACAGAAATGCTATGCATCAGGAAACTGGACCCACTAGAAACTGGCTCATTAGAAAACAGGCATGCAATACAGAAACAGCAACATGAATAAACTTCTCTTTCCTTCCCCATACCCTGAAAAGTCACTACAGAAATTTTTTTATTGTTTATCACTCTTAGTATATTGTAAAGCACCAGGAACACTTAAACTATTATATCAAGTTTGACTGGTTAGGAGTTTTCAAATGCTAGGTGCTGTTCAAAATGAAATTTATTTTCAGTGTTTTAAAAAGTCATAGTTTACTAAGAGCTGAAGAGTTCTGATAAAAGCTAATAAAACACTCCAATATATTTAAAATATGGATTTTGCATTAATCATTTGGCTAAAATAGCTCCTGAATATAACTGGGCTCTGCAAATATTAGTTTTGGCACTAATATAATAAAGATAAGCCGCTGCTACTACAATGTAATGAAAGATGAAAACCATGTAGACTCATAAGATAAATAGACAATGTGCAAAGGTCTGAAATGGATAAGATGATGATTAGCTGAGTAGTTGGTTTTCTTTCTGGATGGGATTATTCCTTGAGAATTGAATCTCCCCAACCCTGCATGTGTTCTGAATCAAAAGAGAATCTCTTACAGAGCTCTTGAAAATGCTGTGGTGTTATAACTGTTTTCTCTATCCTGGAACAGTGAAGTTATATTGTTTCCTCTGCACTTTGCTTGAAACCTAGCCTCCTCCTTCCTCCAAAGTACTGAGCAATATAAAGGTTAAAAATACTGTGTGGCAACACAAAACCCTGACCCATAAAAAATTCAATATGATGAGCAAGTGAACTATGCAATCTATTCCACCCAATCTAATGAGGATTTAATTTTGGAATAGAGTAACAAATAGAAAGAAAAATGTACAGGGTACAAAGTGGATAAAAAATAATGCAGGTCAAAACCTATCCATTCTTAAAGTATGTAAAATCTGGATTTTTATTACCGTCTCCCCCCAGCTTCTTCATCGTTGCCATCATCCTTGCTGGAAGAGAACCAAATGACATTTCCTTGGAGCCTAGAATCAGTCAATGTTGCTCAGTTGGCTGATGGCTGATTGACATGAAGTTTCAACTTTCTTCTTTCCGGATGGACAATAGTGCCATTATGGTTCACCCAGACAGGATAGGAAACTGGCCCCAGCACTCTTACCTGGCTTATAATCCTACTAAACTGTACAGAGAAAGTTTCTAGAAGCCACTTTATAATGGAGAAGTTTAGTTTGGACTCCTTAAAGTGTGGCAATTGTATACAATAAGCTATAAAATCTAAAAGAGTAATTGCTGATAAATGGAATTCTCATATGCACAAGGTTCAGGATGGAAAAAGTAATACGGACATCAAGAAAAACTTCCAGGGCTATTAGTTATCACGTAGCTTGTGCTCTGCATGCTTTCAATATGGATTTAAGTTCAGTGTGTATTTGGTAGCTATTCCATATGAATCCATAAACTACTCTTCTGGTTAAAAATAAGAAAAAAGTGCAAGTCCCACCAGAAGTAAAAAAACAGAAACAATAATCCTAACCCCTCCCCACAGATTTGTAGAAAAGCTTTGGATCAATTCTAGCACATTGCTCTTAATGAGCTGACAATCAGGAAAACCAACTGGGGTACAAAAGAGCAAGAAACATTCAGTTTCCTCTTCCACCGCCATCCAAGATATGTTTCTAGTTTCTTTTACCATCTTACCGCTCAAGCATGGATAGTGCTTTGGTGCACAGATAACTTAAGACAGGGGTTAGAACAGGATAGATTCAGTGAAAGCTTTCTAGTACAAATGCTAGTACCACTTTCTAGTACAAATGCTTGAGGAACCAACTAGGGGCCTTGCACCTCTTGACCTGCTGCTCACAAACAGGGAAGAATTGATCAGGGACGTAGAGGTAAATGGCAAGCTAGGAACTAGTGACCACGACATGGTTGAGTTCGGGATGCTGATGGAAGGAAGGAAGGAAAGAAGCAAAACAAAAACCCTGGACTTCAAAAGAGCAGATTTTGGCTCCCTCAGGGAACTGATGGGCAGGATCCCTTGGGAAGCTAATCTGAAGGGGAAAGGAGTCCAAGAAAACTAGTTATATTTTAAAGAAACCCTGCTAAGGGCACAGGAAGTTGCCATTCCAGTTAGAAGAAAGAATAAATATGTGAGGCAGCCAGAATGGCTTAGCAGAGAACTCTGCTCTGAGCTTAAACATAAAAAGGAAGCTTACAGGAAGTGGAAGCTTGGTCAGATGACCAAGGAGGCATAATAAAGATATTGCTAGGGACTGCAGGGATAAAATCAGAAAGGCCAAAGGACAAATGGAGCTGTGGCTAGCAAGGGATGTAAGGGATAACAAGAAGGGGTTCTACAAGTATGTTAATAACAAGAAGAGGATCAGAGATGGTGTAGGTCCCTTGCTGAATGGGGCAGGCATCCTCGTGACAGAGGATGAAGAAAAAGCTGAAGTGCTCAATGCTTTTTTTGCTTCAGTTTTCACAGGTAGGGTCAGCTCCCAGCCCACTACCATGGGTATGACAGATTGGAGAGAAGAAGAGAGGCCCTTGGTGACAGAAGGTCAGGTTAGGGACTGCTTAAAGAAGCTGGATGTGCACAAGTCCATGGGGCCGGACGAACTGCATCCAAGGGTGCTGAGGGAATTGGCCGATGAGATAGCAGCACCTCTGCCTGTTATCTTTCAAAACTCATGGAGAATGGGGGAGGTGCCAGAGGAATGGAAAAAAGCAAATGTAGTGCCTATTTTCAAGAAAGGGAAAAAGGAGGATCCAGGGAACTACAGACCAGTCAGCCTCACCTCAATCCCTGGCAAAATTATGGAGCAGATTCTCAGAGAATCCATCCTCAAACACTCAGAGGAAAATAAAGTGATCAGGAACAGTCAGCATGGATTTACCAAGGGTAAATCATGCCTGACCAATCTTATTTCCTTCTATGATCAGATGACTGGTTTTCTAGATGCAGGAAGAACCGTTGATGTGATATACCTTGATTTTAGCAAGGCTTTTGATACAGTTTCCCACAGCATTCTCATTGGCAAATTAAGGAAGTATGGGTTGGATAGGTGGACTACAAGGTGGATAGAAAACTAGCTAGATCAATGGTTTCAGCGTGTAGGAATCAATGGTTCCATGTCTAGCTGGCAACCAGTCACGAGTGGTGTGCCCCAGCGGTCGGTCCTGGGGCTGGTTCTGTTCAACATTTTCATCAATGATCTTGATGATGGAATAGACTGTACTCTCAGTAAGTTTGCGGATGACACCAAGCTAGGGGGAACAGTAGACACATTGGAGGGGAAGGACAGGATTCAGGGAGACCTAGATAAATTGGAACAGTGGGCCAATAAAAATCTTATGAAGTTCAATAAGGACAAGTGTAAAGTCCTGCATGTGGGATGGAAAAACCCCATGCACTGCTACAGGCTGGGAAACATTCAGTTAAGTAGCAGCAGTGTAGAAAAGGACCTGAGGGTCATGGTGGATGGGAAGCTAGATATGAGTCAGCAGTGTGCTCTTGCTGCCAAAAAGGCCAATGGCATACTGGGCTGCATCAAAAGAAGTATTACCAGCAGATCAAGGGATGTGATCATTCCCCTCTATTCTGCACTGGTGAGGCCACATCTGGAATACTGTGTTCAGTTTTGGGCTCCCCCCTACAAAAAGGACAGGGACCTACTGGAGAGAGTTCAGAGGAGAGCAACCAAAATGGATTAAAGGGCTGGAGCACAAGCCCTATGAGGAAAGACTGAAAGCATTAGGCTTATTTGGTCTGCAGAAGAGAAGATTGAGGGGGGATTTGATAGCAACCTTCAACTACTTGAAGGGGTGCTCCAAGGAAGATGGAGCTCAACTATTCTCGGTAGTAAAGGAGGACAGAACGAGGAGCAGTGGTCTCAAGTTGCGGTTAGGGAGGTCGAGGCTGGATATTAGAAAAAACTTTTTTACTAGGTGAGTGGTGAAACATTGGAATGAGCTGCCAAGGGAGGTGGTGGAGTCACCATCTTTGGAGGTGTTTAAGGCCCGGCTGGATAAAACCATGACTGGGATGGTTTAGTGGGAGTGGTCCCGCCTCTGGCAGGGGGTTGGACTAGATGACCTATGAGGTCCCTTCCAACCCTAGGATTCTATGATTCTATGAAAGCTGTATAGCTGTGTGACCAGGTGGTTGCTATTCAGGCCATCTCTAACAGTAAGTATGCCCTGAGCACAGAATATATATATATGCTGATATGGAATGGATTACACAAGCATATTTAACAGAAGCAAAACACACCACTGAGAATTAAACCCATAGAAGAGTTAAGACCACTGCCTTCACAGATGTGCATAGCCATACTTCAACTCACATTAAGACACATGCCATTCCACAATGTTTTATTTTTATATTTTAAAAAACAGCATCCCTTTGAAAACAAATCCTATTCTGAATAATGGCATATTTCTTAATTATGATAAAGAAAAGTAGGTGACAAATGTATTTTTATGAATATGTTTTCATGAAGTATATACTTAAGTCTACTATTTAGAAACATGAAGTATGATATAGCATTTCATATAAATCAAAAGTGATTTTATTTTGTTTATCAATAATTTTAACTCCTCTCTTTAAGAAATTAAACTTATTGTTTTATCAAGCATGAGAGAGAGTAAGGTTTACAAAACACAACACAAATAAACAACTAAATTATTCATTTCTGTTCCCTCGCTAGTGTTAGTAATTCCACTAAAAGTAAGAGTGACATTAAAGATAATCACTGAAAATTCTTTTTATACAAAAAATGAACAGAAACATTTTTATACAGTAAATTTACAGATTGTTCACATTTTAGTCAGTTACATTGTAGTCAGTTAATTGTTTGATGTGCTCAGCAGTATCTTCAAACATTTTAGGCTTATTTCATTAATATAAAATGTTCAGCTTTGAAACTAAAATGAAAACAGTCATGAGATGAACAGTGCTGCTCAAGTTCTGAGAAGAGTGATGTTCAACTGAAAACCAACTGAGCAATAGTGGGAACAAATTTAGTGGCATAAATACCTGAAGCAAGCGTTCTTGTTCAAGCTGCCACCTTTCCTGTCGCTTTCGTTCCTCTTCTGGATCCCAGGACCAGAAACTGAAACGCTTAGATAAAATAAATGAGGTTATTAGAATCTAACAATATATATCACAAGAGATCCCTAAGAAGTTGCACAACAAAGTCATTTAAACTATTCTACTAATCAAATGAAAACATTAAATTACAGATGGAATTCAGATGTACAACTGCATCAATTTACAGTGCTTCCCATGGTTAGCAAACACTGTTCCTCACTTCACCACCAACTGAGAATGGTTTTATTTTTGCAGTATATCCAAGTTATAGAAAAATCATTTGGTTTGCAAATAAAAACAAGGAAACCATTAGGTAGAACCAGAGAAAAAAATATTTAGAAGAAATTCCAAGGGGCACAGAGCTACACATATAAATATACCAATTTAATAATAGAGCAAAATAATCAAATGTTTATTGATCCTGAAGATAATCCTCTGATATAACAAGTATCAAAATAAATTATCACAGTAGAATGATGTTCACACATTTTAGATCTCAGACACAATATACCATCTCAAGTCTCAGTTTAAGATATTATTTATACTACATTAACATCTATGGGCCCCAATCAGATAAGGTACCCATTAAGTGATTATTTTTTTAAAGAAATTGAGGCCTTTATACACATTTGACATTATATTACTCTACATTGAGTCCTATACATTTGCAAATGAGAAAAATAATGTCTATGTTCAGATGGTGAGCAGTAAATGGAATACAGGATGTGTTTCGTGTTTCATTCAAATATATGTGAGTTTCCTTGAGGGGTAATGGATTTTGATCTGTTGATCATTTCTTGTGTGTAATAATTTCTATGGAAGCAATCAGAAGGAACATACACACACAGAGCCCTGGAGCTAATGGGACCACTCATTCTTAAAGTTAAGTAGATATGCAGAATCCAGGCCAAAGTGAATCTAGACAGCTTGATATTGCATTTCTCCTGGTTAAGCGGAAATTCTACTATCAGTTTAGACCTATACAACACCATTAATGTTGATGGGATTGCACAGGTATAAGTGAGGACAGAGCTTAGCCCCACATTTGTTTAAAAGTTTCAGTTAAAACAGCTGAGTTTTCTCTGTCTTACACAAGTCTATTTTGAACAGGTTTGCACAAGAATCACTAATCTAATTGAAACCATCATGCAAATCTCTATACTCAACATACCAATGTTTTACATACCAATGTTTTGCTATTAAGAACAGTGCAAAAAAGTTACTTACATTTGACTTGTCACTATTATTAGAATCCACTACAAAAAGAGAAAAACAAAAATGAATTTCCCAAAATCTTAAGATGACCTAATATGCTTCTTCTTGACTTGATATAAAAAGCCACACCTGTGTAAAGAGGAAACTTCCAATTTACCTTTATAAAAATACCTACCCCACAACCAATAGTATGGAAAATTTTGATTTAACAGGTCAGAGAAATAGATTGCACCCTCCACCAAAGTACTTTTGATATTGCTATTAAGAGTGTAACATCAGCAACTCAGTGGTTCTAAACTACCACTAGCTATTGACAACTACTTTTAGTCATAGCCATTAGCTGTGTCTGACACAAATTGTTATCAAACTTAATTTAACCTTCCCTTCACTATTTAATGAGGGGAAAGAAAAGAAGCAGAGCAAGGATAGGAGGATATGTCAAGGGAATAGACTACCATATTCAAGTGCCACAGTTACCAAAAGAACTATCGCCATTTTCTACTAAATGCCTCTGAACTAAACCACTTAAAAACAGATGTAGAATAAAAATAAATTTAAAGGCAACTGTTTATTATTTTGGTGCCTTAAACCAACGCATTATGTATCTATGTGATCCAACAGCTCTTTGCTAACTGGGCAACAGGAATAAGTGCTTTCTATAAAAGCAGACAGTGGAAATAAGTACCAGTGATAATCAACTTTTGCCCCAACACACATTTTGAGACACCTACTACTCAGTGCAGCAGGAAGGATGCAGTGACTCCCAGCACATCATTTACCTGACTGTGAGAAAAACTGAGAGCGTCGCCAGGAGTTCCGAACCTTAAGCGGAACACTGGCACAGCTGGGGGACTCTAAAGTGGATGGCAGAACAGAAACAAAACAATAAACATGACATGGTGAAAAGAAAACAGATTACCAGGTAGAAGTGAAGTCAGGAATAGAATGGATTTATAAATTAATTCATAAATCGTTTGAAAGCATGGTTGAGGAAAGCTTGTTTGAGTTTCACTTTTCATGGAGATAAATTAAGAACATTTTTAGAGGAAATGCTATTAGTATTTAAAAGTTATTGGTGTGGTATATATCATTTAAATATCCTCTCACACTCGTGTGTAATTAAGGGCATGCATCCCAGTCTGAATGCCACATTTTATTAACCACATATGTAAGGGATCATGCTGCTGATTTCTCATCATACATGTTCAAACTGCCTTGTATTATCTGACTGACTTAGTCCCATGTATTCCATCCAGGCACTAAAGCACATGAAGCATTTCAGCACTACTAAACATTAAAATATCTACATTCTATTATTCAGTATAGGGCCAGCCCTCTAGTTTAGTTTAAGTTAACACTTGAGTTGTATTATTGGTGAAGTACCTTCCAACTTATTACAAGTTCAACTTCTATTTCCACTCCATGTTGTTTTTGTTTTCCAGAACTACCATCTAAAGTAATTACATACTGAAAAGAGTAGGAAGGGGAGAATTCTTTGCACTGCTTATTCACACCACAGGAGTCCAATTAACCAAAGGCTTCTAGAAAGTCAGGTAATTCCTGGGGTCGCTCTAATTTCTATATGGTATGTGTATTATATTGCACACTCAATTAAAAATCTGCATGTTGATGAGTAAGTGTCAGACCTTTGTAACAAGGATAAAAAGAAATTAGGTTTACAGCAACTTCAATATCTGTGAGATAAACTAGGGTGTGCACCAGATATATGCATTGTTATAACTGACTTTAATAGGAGCAGATGAGGGCAGATGTTATCTCCAAACACTTTTATTATCAAACGAAATTACTGAAGTATCTTTGTCATCCTTGAACAGCAGTACTAGTAAAATATAAAACTCTTAAATATAACACACCCTTTAACACAATGTCAGATGTATACTAGGCAGTTTCATCCTGGTCCTCCTGACTCATTCCATACACCTGCTGCTGTATTAAAAAAACAACAAGCAGTTGTGTGGCACTTTAAGACTAACAGATTTATTTTTTGCATGAGCTTTCGTGGGAGAAGATCCCACTTCCTCAGATGCTTCGAAGATGGGTCAACTTACAGAAAGGAATGAAACTAAATGCAAGGGGGTGTAAAACATAGGATCAGGTCATAAAGTAACAGCAAATCAGAGCAGTTTACAGGCTTAAAGAATGGGAAGCCTGAAGTCAAATTACCCTTCGTAATGTGAAAAGAACCCATAATCTCGATTGAGTCCTGCTTTCACAGAATTTAGTTTGCATATTAATTCGAGTTCAGCTGTTTCTCTATGGAGTCTTGATGTCCCAGGTACATCTCTAACGACAGTCGTTAACAAATCCATCATTGAGTGATTAGGAAGATGGAAGTGCTCAGCAACTGGTTTCTTTGTTCTTTGATTTCTGATATCAGCTCTGTGCCCATTCAATCTCTTACGGAGCGATCGTCCTGTTTGTCCAATATATAAGGTGTTGGGGCATTTCTTGCACATGATGGCATAGACCACATTATTAGACGAGCAGGTAAATGAGCCTCTGATGGAGTAGCAGGCTTGATTAGGACCTATGATGGTGTGTGTTGTGTAGATACGTGGGCAGACTTGGCAGCGTGGTTTTTTGCAAGGGTGTGTGCCTGCTTCAATGTTCTTGTTGTTAGATCTGTAGTTGCTGGTGCGTATCTGTTTAAGATTAGGGGGCTGCCTATAGGCAAGGAGTGGTCTGTCTCCTAATGCTTGAGAGAGAGAGGGATCATCTTTTAGAATAGGCTGTAGGTCCTTAATGATCTTTTGCAGAGGTCTGACTTGAGGATTGTATGTGGTGACTAGTGGTGTTCTGTTGCTTTCTTTCTTGGGTCTCTCCTGTAGTAGATGACTTCGGGGAACCCGTCTAGCTCTGTCAATTTGTTTTCTTACTTCCCCAGCTGGGTACTGTAGTTTCAAGAATGCTTGATAGAGATCCTCAAGATGTCTGTCTCTGTTTGAGGGATGAGAGCAGATGTGGTTATATCTTCGGGCTTGGCTGTAGACAATGGATCGTGTGGTGTGTTTAGGATGGAAGCTCGAAGGATGTAGGTAACTATACCGATCAGTAGGTTTTCGGTATAGGGTGGTGGTGTTGTGTCTATCCCTGATTTGTACTGTAGTGTCAAGAAAGTGGATCTCCTGTGTGGAGTGTTCCAGGCTCAATTTGATGGTGTCATGGAAATTATTGAAATCTCTGTGAAAATCTTCAAGAGCATCCCTGCCGTGTGTCCAGATGATAAAGATGTCATTGATGTAGCGCAGGTAAAGAAGAGGTGTCTTGGGATGAGACTTGAGGAAACATTGTTCTAAGTCGCCCATAAAGATGTTGGCATATTGCGGGGCCATGCGGGTGCCCATAGCAGTGCCACTGATTTGGAGATATAAATGATCCTCAAATCTGAAGTGGTTGTGGGTGAGTACAAAGTCGCAAAGGTCAGTCACGAGCTGCGCTTTGTCATCATCTGGGATGGTTCTTCTAATAGCTTGTAATCCATCCTTGTGTGGGATGTTGGTGTAAAGAGCTTCTACATCCATAGTGGCCAGAATGGTGTTTATAGGCAGCCCCCTAATCTTAAACAGATACGCACCAGCAACTACAGATCTAACAACAAGAACATTGAAGCAGGCACACACCCTTGCAAAAAACCACGCTGCCAAGTCTGCCCACGTATCTACACAACAAACACCATCATAGGTCCTAATCAAGCCTGCTACTCCATCAGAGGCTCATTTACCTGCTCGTCTAATAATGTGGTCTATGCCATCATGTGCAAGAAATGCCCCAACACCTTATATATTGGACAAACAGGACGATCGCTCCGTAAGAGATTGAATGGGCACAGAGCTGATATCAGAAATCAAAGAACAAAGAAACCAGTTGCTGAGCACTTCCATCTTCCTAATCACTCGATGATGGATTTGTTAACGACTGTCGTTAGAGATGTACCTGGGACATCAAGACTCCATAGAGAAACAGCTGAACTCGAATTAATATGCAAACTAAATTCTGTGAAAGCAGGACTCAATCGAGATTATGGGTTCTTTTCACATTACGAAGGGTAATTTGACTTCAGGCTTCCCATTCTTTAAGCCTGTAAACTGCTCTGATTTGCTGTTACTTTATGACCTGATCCTATGTTTTACACCCCCTTGCATTTAGTTTCATTCCTTTCTGTAAGTTGACTCATCTTCGAAGCATCTGAGGAAGTGGGATCTTCTCCCACGAAAGCTCATGCAAAAAATAAATCTGTTAGTCTTAAAGTGCCACACAACTGCTTGTTGTTTTTTTACTGGACTAGACTAACACGGCTATCCCTTTGGAAACTGCTGTATTAAAGAATGTGCTGTAAAGAATTACACTATTATCACCACAGAAGCAAAGCTAACAATACTCGTTCAGAAGCAATCATTTTGGTGGAAAAGAATAATTTTCTTTTAGAAAGTCTGACTACTTGTACAGTCACTCTTGTATAGTCACTAGCGTTTTGCGATGTCTGGCCCTTTCATGCATTCCACTCAAGGAGTGCATGTGCCTGAGCCTGGAAGATTTTCCATTAGCAGAGTCTGTTGGTCTGTGCCTGTATCATTCTCCTCCTTGTACTCTAAGCAGAGTGTATTAGGGGGCAGTGTCATCTGATCACCTCTTTACTTCCCTCTCTACTGTGAATTACCTTCTGATAAGGACTTGAAGCACAGAGGAAGGAGGGCAGATAGTGGAATGTACACAGGGACCACATATCTCAAAGAACTCCAGTTACTGCACCTGGTATGTAACTGGACTTTCTTTTTTGAGTGATGGTCCCTGTGTGTACTGCACTCAAGGTGATTCACAAGCAGTCTTCATTGTGGAGGTGGGTGTGAGGAACCCCACTATAACAGAGTGGAAGACCACTCTAGTGAAGGATGCATCTACTGGAGAAGCTTTTGCCAGGGCACTGTCTCTCTAAAAGACATGCATAGAGCCCTCTGTTGCCACTTTACAGATTTCCCAAAAGAGAAAATCATGAAGTGAAGCTACTGATGGTGCCTGGAGTCTTACTGACTGGGCTCACAAATTGTCAGGGATCACTCTCAAGGCACAGCAAAGCAGGATGCCTCCTGAAATATGTTTGGAAAGTCTTTGCTTCCTCTCTTAGGCATCTAGATGTCTATCCAGCATTGGCATTCTACCTGCAGAGGACGAAGTCCTTCAAAAATCTTGTTAACTCTCTTAGTTAACAAGATTTCCTGAAGGACCTCATCCGCTGCAGGTAGAATGCCAATGCTAGATAGACATCCAGATTGTAGCTTCCTTGGCAGCAGCATGGGACTTTGGACTGAAGAGATGTAGGTGGACAACCCCTTCAGATGGAATTCCAAGAATTTTAGAATGAATTTAGGATATAACCTCAAGGAAAACCATATCCTTTTTGAAGGCCACATAAAGAGGATCCAACAGAAGGGCCCCCCAGCTCATGTGCTCTTCTGGCTGAGATGACTGCAAGCAGAAAGGCAACCTATAGGCAGATGAGCAAGGAACACAAGGCTGAAGTTTCAAGTGGTGAATTTGTTAACACTAACAGAACTAAACTGGAGGTTCCATATTGGAATGAGCTTCAGTACTGCAGTCAAAATTCTAATAAGTCCCTTCAGAAACCTTACTGTAGTATAAAGAAGGCCAGCTATGGCCCATGGATCAGAAATGGCCTACCCGAGCCTTTCCTCAGGCCCTCCAGATGGGCCTGGCTGTAGCGCAGCAGCCACTCCCGGCTCCTAGACCTGCCCATCTCCTACCACACAGGCCTAGCAGTGCCCTCCTGGCAGGAGCGCGGCACCACCCCCATATCCTAGTTGTGCCTCTTCCCCATCACCTGGGCCAAGTGGTGGTACCCTGGCTGGTGCGTGGTTGTTGCCTCTCTCTCCCATTGTGTGGGCCTACCCGGCAACAGCACCCCGGCCAGAACACTCCATCCCTTCTCCTGCTCTTCTCCCACAATGTGTCCCCAACAACAGCTGCTCACCCCTTCCCCCATTGCATATGGGCTACCTCCAGATGGCCTACCATACAGCAGATGTCTGCCCACCCCTGCTGTAATAATATGGACAAAGACTGAATGGTTGTCCTCCAGAAGGTGAAAGGTACTAATGACTGCCAGGTATACTTTTAAGGAGCTGAGAGGCAGCCCTGATATTTTTAGAAAGATGAGGTAGACCAGAATAGCAGGACCCTTGGAACCCTGCAGGATTATTCAATGAGGTTGGCATCATATAGAGAATATTTTCAATTTTGTTGTGTGGCTTTTTCACGTGAAGTCTCTTCTGCTTTTTCTAAGGACAGCCTTCAAGTATTAGCTCCCTAAATCTGTTCTCTCTCCAAACACTAACTCATCATATGAAGTGATGCAGGGCTGTGATGACAGATCTTGCCCTTGCCTGCAGGTCAATGGAACTAGAATGTGCTGGATGGAGATGCATAGTTGAAAGGTCATGTGGACAATGCACGTGAATTGGAATTGCCTTGGCCACCAAGGAATCATGGATCTTTTCTCTTGTTTGATATCCCTTGGCATTACAAGTAAGAGAAGGATGAGAGAGACAGTGTACATCAACAATTCTGAACATCAAAACTGAAATGCATTCCTTCTGGCATCAGAGCTGCTGGCTGCTTGAGAGCAGAAGCCCAGGCATTTCTTGGTTTCTTGACACACAAAACAAACAAGGAGTCCTGTGGTACTTTCAAAGATTAACATTTATTTATTGCATGAGCTTTCATGGGATAAAATGACAAACTGGGATTTTCGCCCACAAAAGCTCATGAGATACATAAGTATGTTAGTCTTCAAAAGTGCCACAGGACTCCTTGTTTGTTTTGCTGAATGAGACTAACATGGCTACCCCTTTGAAACATAAGATATAAAGACATCTCCCAAAGAGGATTTCCATTGTTGAAGATATTCTGTACCGTAACTCATGTGGCTCCCACTTGTAGTCTGCAGAGAAATGTCTGCTAATGTCTCCCAGAGAATATCACACTTTTGGATGGTGTATGCTGAGAGTGATGATCTTTGAGGGAATGGAACAATTTATCTCTTTTTTCACTAAATAGGCTATTCCCCTTGAAAGACAAATCCTCCATAGTAGATTGAACTTCTCTGGGCATTCCAGGCGGATGGGAACCATGAACCCCATCTCATAATCAAAGATGTTGCAATCAAGCAGGAAATTTTGTCTTCTGAATCTATCACTTCCTTAGATGGTACAAAAATATTTCTTCTCCATTTTTTTTGGAGTAGGAGTGCAAGTGTCCGGGGTCCCAGACTATCTTGTCTGGCCCTAACATGACCTAAATGATTGGTAGTACCACTTTATAAGGACCTGCACTGTGCAGAACCACCAGTAATTTGTACTTCCTCCAGGGGCATCTGGAGTTTGTCTGCAATTCTCCTCAGGACACCCTGGAATTGTCTGTAATCACCCAGTGGTGATACGACCACCACATCTGGTGAAAATGATGATAATCCCTTAGCAACAACAAGTGTCCATCTGGTCAGAATGATCTTCTTCCTCAGAATGCTCCTGAGTGGGCTGTGGGTCTTCTCCATCCAGGAACGCCTGTCTCAACTCCCATTCTGTCCACCTTTATTCCTGTCTCATATATAGATTCCAAAGACCCTAAGTCCAATATGAGGGATGGAAGTAAAAGGGTGGTCCCCATGGAGAAATGTGCCACTGGTCTCGGACCACAGTCTCACTTGTAGGAGTGGGAAAATGCTGATGAGATTTTTGAGCCTCTATCAGGACTGACTTCTCTTACCCTTGACAAGGCTGGTAAAGCCCTCCTACTGATCCCAGAGACACCAGAGGAATATGAGTCCTCTGTCTTGATGGGCAGTGCAGTTAGTTCAGGTGGTCTTACCAGGACTAGACCAGTTGATGGTGTCACAGAACCAGTACTGTGCTTCTTATGAGCTCCTAATACACCATTACTGGAGTGTGGAGTCTCATCCAACTTTGAGGATGTTGGAGAGGAGATCTTCCTGAATGAACACTTAGAGAGGGATTTCTCATGCTTTTTGTGAGAGTGTTTGCTCACCCTCCTCATGTCTGCCTTGTTTGTTCGAGCCCTCAGATTTGCTTCCAGTGGTCCTGGAGCCTGAGACAACTATGATCAAAAAGGAAGTTCTTGGTGCCTCTGCCTAATGTACAGTGGAGGGTCAGGGTCAGACTGTGGTCTTATTGAACAACATACCATGAAGTTTCTAAGCCTGAATTCATGAGATTGATGGGTTGCTCAAGGAAATGACTAGTGCACATTGCATTTGGAAGCAATATGAACTTCTCTAATACAACATTACGCAAATGTCACGGTCATCACTGACTGGGAAGGCACAGGGACAGACCACACAGATTCTGAATGCTGGGCAGGCCTTGGGCATGCTAACTACCTTAGAAGGGTGTCATGGAACCCCTACCTCTACTAAAATGGTACTAACTGTTGAATAAAACTAAGACAGATAAAACTATTTACAATTTTCTGCAGTCAGAAAACAACAAATGCTACTCAAATCTAGGGACACTGAATAAGTACAGTGTCAGACCATAGGCAATTTTAAAAAACTGGAAAAGTGTAAGGTCTAAACTCTCCTTTATGTCTTTGGCTGGGAGCATGAGGAGAAGAGCACAAGGGGAAACTAATGAACACTGCTGCCTGTGAAAAATATCCCAATCCAGGCATGTGGAACACCAACAAACCTAAACTGGAACATACAGAGACCATTAGTTGAAGAAGAACTATAGAAGAACAGCTATTTTCCTTTTCACATTTCTAATGAATGTTTAAATACTACCCAGTTAAATCCTACCAAGCAACAGAACACTTCTCTTTTCTTTTGCTTACCTTGTTGATCACAGTTCTGCAGAGTAACATGGCTGATCTCTGGTATTGTCTTCAAAAATGGAAATAATATACTCCCTTCTTGTTCTGGAGCCTTTGACTTCACTACCTACCCAATTATTTAAGAACAAGCATTAACATCTAGAAAGTGGCATGTCTGATTAAATAAAATGCTAGCTTACAAAATGAATGAGGTCCTAATTCTGCTCTATGAATTTCTTTCATTTATTTTCTGAATCAAGATTAGGATGCTAAACTTTTACTTACATCACTTTGGTGTAACTGTATAATATTTAAATTCTGGGTGTTTTTTTTACTGACCCCCTATGTGATACTAGCACTTCCCTAGACACCAAGGTTGCTACTAGTCCAAAGCTGTGGCTGGCATGTACATTTCTTCATAACAAAGTCTTGTCAGGGACAATTGCCACCTCAACCACATGCACTCACTGAACATTTCAAGGGTTTAAAGCCAAACTTCTTTTGCATTCTTCAAATACACTGTTTTCTCTACACACAGAAACGTAAGATACTCAGGTCGATCCTCTGGCCTTCTCCAATCACTTTCTTGCACTCAAGTACTGCAAACTGATCAGTGGAGAATCCCTTTTGGAGGGCATAAAGCCCACAGGTCTGCAAGTGATAGTCATACCTCACATCTAGCATAAGAGGTATGTTGATGAAAGGAGCTAGCATGATGGAACTATACTATGCTATACTCATATTCCACTGGTTTAAAGTCCTGAACACTAACAGTGTAAGTGTTAGAGCAGCCTGTCTTCTGCTCTTATTACTTCTCAGGGCAGGTGGTGCAGAATCATAGTGTCCAATGTTCAAAACCAAAATAGTTCCACTGATTTTAGCTGGCCCACGTGCAACAGAAAGTACCATGTTTGCAGCATTTGCAAGCTTGGACCTCTGGTTCAGTGCATATAGGAATGCCAAAGTTTAGTTCTTCTATGTGGAAGGAGGAGAAAAATTTTGCACTGAAACAATGATTCAGGATTGTTCACCAACAGGCTGCTTTGATTAAATTCCTAGCTTATTACATAAAGCAAAGTAGCAACTAGCTCATTAGCAATAAATAATTTGCATGGCAGGGCCTTTTCTACCTCTCTCTTTCATGCTCTTCTGTATCACACTACCTTCTGTGTAACTAGGACTTCTGCTTCCTTCCGTTCCTCTACCTCAGGTCTCTTCAGATCTTTATCTTTTGAATCAGTGTCTTCAGAATGGGTGCTTGGAGGGAACTCTATGCTGGGCGCAGCAGGACGGGCACAGATAACAGCCGTCTTAAATTGTTTCTGTCCTGAAACTAATTCACACAACACAAGAATCAAAATATTTTTTCAGGATGACATTTAAAAAAAACAAACCAGCTACTGTATGTAAACATTGCAAAGTTTTAAGAATTCCTTTTTGAGGGGCGGGAAGCATGAAGGAGAGAGAGAGAATAAAAGTTAACTCCCATCTTCCCTTGCAATCAGTGACTGGGGGAGAGGGGTTGGAAACCTGATCATCTTAAAACATCCCTCAGAGTAAGCAGAGCTTATTCCCTCAGAGAAACAAACATTAGGTTCATATTCAGAATACATTCAGAATGAGGATACTGCAGCTCAGACTGTCTCGTTACCAGTAGTGGATGACATTTTACCAATGGATAACATTTTAGCAACACTGCTGTAGGAAAAAGTAGCATATTTTTAAAGCTAACTGAGGATGACAATTTTACAACTGTATTCCTTTTTGTCTGACCAAGAACCATATGAAAACCCTTACAATGGAACATGAAGGGCAAGTGCAATGCTGTTCTATTATGAACACTTGGAAACACTAGCTTGAATAGCTTTTTGGCATATATTCGCCCCTTCTTCAGCAGTCAGTCTAATCTCCTGTTGGGTGTAATAGAATCATAGGACTGGAAAGTACCTCAAAAGGTCTCCTGCACTCAGTCCCCCTAGTCCAGTCCCCGTCCCTGATACATTTGTCTAAACTGCTCTTAAAAACCTTCAACGGTGGAGATTCCACAACCTCTCTAGGCAATTTATTCCTGACCGTTAGAAGGCTTTTCCTATGCCCAACCTAAGCCACCTTTGTTTCACTTTAAGCCCACTGCCTCATCTCCTTAAACTTGGAGGACAGGACAACATAT